>LNAC01001073.1:12534-39776 GCA_002007465.1 Ailurus styani
TTTTTTTTTTTTAACATTCTATATACAGTTTCTAATTTGGCTGTATTTAGTGTATAAAAATAATTTGGGATTTTAAAATTTTTGAATTTAAATGAAGCCACTGAACTCAAATATCTCATTAGTTTTAGTAGTTTTTAGAGTCTCTGGGATTTTCAGAGCAGCAGTCAAATTGTAGGCAAATCATGACAATAATGACAACTTTTACTTTCCAAACCTTGTACCACATACTGCTTCTTCTTCTTATTTTTACTTGTTTATTTGCCTATTGAAGTGACAAAAACCTTCAGAAGAACAGAAGGGGAAATACCAGGCTTTGCATATTGTTGCTAATTTTAATGGAAATTTCCTTGTAATTTAACCATGCAGTATTATGTTTATTATGGCTTTTATTATCATTATTTTAGGTACATATTTAGGTTTAAAAAACCTCTATTTCTCATTTGCTAAAATTTTGGTAATGTTGAGTTTTATTGAATACTTTTTCTGCAACTATGAGATAATGATACAATTTTATCTCCTAAGATGCCAACGTGGTGTATCACATTGTCAAGTTTTCTGACTTTTAACCACTCTTGGCATAAACAACTTGGCATAAGTTCTATTTGACCATGTTTTATGATTTTAAAACAAATTGGATTCGATTGATTATTTTGCTTAAGACATTCAGGTTAATATTTATAAAGGAAATTGGTGTATAATTTTCCCATGCTATCTGTGGAGGATTGCATTCTTGTTAACCATGCTTGGACTCCACCTGCCCTGTAAGAGGATTACATATTTTCAGTATGAATGTGTTCCATCCGTGTAGCTGGAACTTCCTTGCAAAATGAGCCTGTTTCTCGCAGGGGACATGCCTTTAGCCTGTGCCCTTGAGCGTGAAAACACGTGGGACCGAGATGCAGACGAAGGCATGGCTCAGCTGACCTGGAGGTCACATGTAATATGAATTCGGAATAAATCTTTGTTTTTATAAGTCACCGAGATTTTTAGATTTTCTCTGCATTAGTAATAAGCTGGCTAATTAATTATCCATATCTGGTTTTAGAGTCAAGGTTAATCTAGCCTCATAAAATTGGCTAGTACCCTTCTTTTCTCTTCCCTGAAAGAATTTGTATAATACAGAAATATCTTGTTCCTTGAATGCTGGTAAAATTCAATTATAAAACTGTCTAGGCCTGGTATTTCTTTTGGGATGTAGAAGAATTTTGACAAATGATTCCGTTTTAAAAATAGTTATTGATATAATTCAGGTTTTCCATTTTTTCTTTGTGTCAATCTTGATGTTTTTTATTTTTATAGAAAATTTCTCCTAGTATCCATGTCTTATATCAACCTATAGTTGTTTATAACAATCTCATGATTAAAAAACAAACTTTTCTGTATTTTAATTATGATCTAATGAGAATACTGTTTATACCTTATCTCTTTTTTTGATTAATCTTGTAATAAGTTTGCCTACATAATTAATATTTTCAGAGAACCATTTGTTCTTTGTCAAAACTTTCTGTCAAGTTTTCTTGTCAAAACTTCTTGTCAAAACTTCTATTTTTTTCCTATTTCATTAATTTTTGCTCTTATTTTATTTCCTTCTTTCTACTTTTTTTGAGTTTTCTTTCTGGCTTTAAAAGTGAATGGATAATTCATGTATTCTCAGTATTTCATGTATTAGAGCATTATAGCATTGGCTGCAGAGAGCAGAGACCCAAAATAACAGCAGCTTAAATAAGATGATAGTTTATTTTTCTTAAACATGAAAATTTAGAAGGTAGGAAATTCAGGACTGGCGTGGTAACTGTGCTTTGCAAAAGCCTTTGGGACTCAAGAGCATTCTATTTCGTTGTTTGTAGGACGTTGCTTATGTTTGTCTGATGCGAAAGAATTCATCCCTATGTCTGTGTTCCAGCCAGTTTGAAGGAGGACGAGGACAAAAAAGGATTTTCTCCCTTGAAGAAATGACCTGGAAGTTACATACATCACTTCTCTTCACACCCCATTGTCAAGAACTCAGGGTTATAGCTGCCGAAGAGAGACTGGAAAATTTGGCTTTTATTCTGAGAAGCCATATGTCCATTGAAAAATTATGGGGTTTATTACTATAGGGTGAAAAGGATCATTCATATGGGAATAACTGGCAATTTCTGCCATAGTCCAGTTTGTTACCCAAACATCTGTGTGTCCCCATCTTCCCAACCACCCCGACACCAAAGGGGACAATGCTAAAGCTCTCTGTAGTTACTGAATCCAACTCAAACTGTGCTGGGTAATGCACAGTCCTCTCTGTTGGGTCTAGATGTGGCTCATGTTGGGGCAGAGACTTAGAAAGTACATTGTACTTCTAGGTATTTATCTAAAGGATACAAATATAGTGATTTGAAGGCACATCTACACCCCAGTGTTTATAGTAGCAATGTCTACTATAGCCAAATTTTAGAAAGATCCCAGATGCCCATTGACAGATGAGTGGATAAAGAAGATGTGGTGTATATACACAATGGAATATTACTCAGCCATCAAAAGAATGAACTCTTGCCATTTGCAATGATGTGGTTGGAGATAGAGGATATTATGCAAAGCTAAATAAGTCAGAGAAAGACAAATACTATATGATTTCACTTCTATGTGGAATTTAAGAAACAAAACAGATGAACAGAGGGGATGGGGAGATGAAAACAGAGATGGATGCAAACCATAAGAGACTCTTAGCTCTAAGGAACAAACTGAGGGTAGCTAGAGGGGAGATGGGGGGCTGGGGTAACTGGGTGATGGGCATTAAGGAGGGCACTTGACGTAATGAGCACTGGTGTTATATGCAACTGATGAAACACTAAATTCTACCCCCGAAACTATTAATACACTATATGTTAACTAAACTGAATTTAAATAAAACTTTTTAAAAGAAAGTACAAGGTACATTATCAGCCTTTCACACAGCCAATATACCACGATGAAGTAGGATCAGGAAAACAATAAACAAATCCCATTGGGACTGAGGAGAAGGGAGACACCCAATGGCTGCTGTTCCATAACCATGACTACACCCCACCCCCTATCCAGCTGCCTCTGATTCTCGCTCTTAGAGGAACTCTTCATTTCTTCATCCTCGATGTCTCCTGGTGTTACCTTTTTGGATGTTCTTTCTTGTCCGTTGTTCTTCTTGGCCACAACTGAGGTAGGCCTTGCAGAACATGTTCTCCTTGTGGATGAAAAAGCTCTGGAGCTGACTTCTGGCTAGTACATGTCAAGTCAATTCCCTGGCAAACATCTACAGCCAGCTCTCTTGTTTATTTAATTTATTTTTTTTAGTATTTTAAAAATGTATTTAAATTTAATTAGCCAACATATAATAGTACACCATTAGTTTTTGATGCAGCTCTCTTCTTTAGAAATAGATTTTCAAACCTGAAAATTCTTGTGTTACTTTTTAAATTTTTCTTTTGAAGGTGCCTTGCTTATTACTCTGTCCTCCAACTGAGTGGGAACTAACAGTTGCATCTAACACAAAGACTTGGGGCGGGAAAGGCAACTCCATTAATTGAACAGTTTCCTCCATGCCAGCTCCAATTTTATGGCAAAAACATATTTTAAAAGAAGGTGTTGATAAAACTTTGGGACCATGGTGTTATTTCCTGCTAAGTCTGGTGCCACAGAGCTATCATCCTTAATAGCTTCATTTTGGAGGTATTAAAGTAATTGGCCTTTTCCATCCTGAAGAGTCCCAAATGGTCAGACTCCTGGACAACTTATATTGTAAACCACAGGCAGAGAGTGCTTCAGTGCTGTATGTTCTTCCATTTTTGTAGCACACTGGCTAGCTTTATCTTGGATTTCTATCTGTTCATTAGGATTTTGCTGAAATTCACAAGAAGCAGCAACACAGACCAAGATTCTTTCTATACTATGTACATATTTCCCTTAGCTACAGGCTTGGTGAACACATGGTTTGTCTTGCAAAGTAGAGCGTTACTATTTTTCCAAGTATAAACTCACTGCATAACAAGGATTACTAGTTTTCCAACCCGTACTATCTGAGTCAATTCCTACCACCGAACCGGTAGTCTAAAGCCACATGGATGTTTGCTTCTGTTACATTCAGCCCTCCACTTTCAGGTACCCAAATTAGGTGGATCTGTGTTTAACAGAAATAGTGACTTTCACAAGATAAATGTTTATTTCTCATAGAAAACACTAGAGGTGGGCAGTCCAGGCTTCCGTGGAGGAGGTTCTGCTCCATGAAATCCTTAGGGACTCGGGATCTTCCTGTCTTTTCCTTCACCAATCCTTACGGTGTTGCCCTTGTCCGTATCACTACAGAAGCTCCACAACAGAGTGTAACCTGTCCTGGTTTGCCTGGGACTCTCTGGCGGCACTGAAGATCCCATGTCTGGGAAAAACTGATAGGGTTGGTCGCACTACTCTATTTCCACTCCAATTGGATGTATCTCGATTCCATTCTGTTGCTCACCAGTCCGAGTTAGCAACAGAGCTCACAGCTTAAGGGCTCATTCTTTCCCAAGACTGCCCCCACTTTAGACAGGTGGTGTTCCCAGGCCACCTGAGTTTCTGACCAATTGGTTACCAATCCAGGAGGTTCCCCTAGCACCCTGCAGGTGGAGTAATTTGCTATCATGTTCCACAGAACTCAATGAAAGTGCAGTACTTCTGATGGCACTTTTCTCCTAAAGCGTACACACAGGAGGAAGTAGGAGAATCCCAAAGGCAGGGCTTCCAGGCCCTCTCCCTGTGGAGTCAGGGTGTACCACCCACCCCGCACATCAGTGTGGACACCAGTCTGGAAGCTCCTCTGGGCTTCCAGCCCAGGGTTTTTATTGGATTTATGTTATGTAAGCATGATTGATGGAATCATTGGCCACGTGATTAAACTCAGTATCCAGATCTCCCTTCCCTCCCCAGAGGTTAGTGGTTGAAGGTCTCAGCTCACTAATCATATGGTTTGTCCTTCCAGTGACCAGTCCCCCACCCCCATCCTGAAGTGATCTAAGTTTCTCTCTCTTCTTGAGGGAACGGAGGTAATCTGACCATCAGCAAAGATAAAAATATGATACACAGTGCTCAAGATGTGGAAGAAATGGGTGCTGTTCTACAAGACCATTCTACAAGACTGTTCTACAAGGGCTTACGTAGAGTCACTTCATTTGCATAAAAGAGCAGCTCTCTCTCACTCAGGACTTTCCCAGGGTTTCTGAAGCTCTGGAAACCCAGGACAGAGGCCAGGCAAATTATTTATTATATCCCAGCAAACCGACTGCCGCCATGCATACATTTCCATCAGCAGGAAGGGCAAAAGTAGCAAGGAGTTAGGTTGAGGACGTGGTCAGAAAACTGTGTGTATTACTTCATTTCACAGTCCATTGACCAGAACTTTAACCCTGGCCATTCTAACTGCAAGACAGGCTGGGAAATAGGGCCTGTATGGCCTGTTCTGTACCTATGTGCCTACCTAGAGATCAGAGGTTTAATTATTATAGGAAAGAAGGAGGGTATATATTGAGATAGAGTTGGTAGTCTGAACCACATTTCTTTCTTTCTTTCTTTCTTTCTTTCTTTCTTTCTTTCTTTCTTTCTTTCTTTCTTTCTTTCTTTCTTTCTTTCTTTCTTTTTTTGCTCCATTCCAGGACCTTGGGATCATGACTTGAGCCCAAGGCAGATGCTTAATTGACTGAACCACACAGGTGCCCCTAAACCACATTTCTTTCTTTGATAATGCACAGTCTCTTTGATGCCCTGCTTTAGCTCTACCCAACAAGATCGGTGTGCAGTATTTTCATTGCTTCTCAGTTCTAAATATTTTGCGACTTCCCTTGTGAAAATATGAACTCTCACCACTACATTGATCAAAACTCTGTATCTTTTTTCCCAAAAAGTAGGATCCTATTATATAGGTTATCTTGCAAATTTCTTTTAAAAATGTAATAATGTCTTGCCAAAATTTTTCCATGTAAGTACATGTGGCTTGGTGAACATTCTTAAATATTTTATTAAGATAAATTCTATGCATGGGATTGCCCCTTCAAAGATATGTCCTTTAAAAACGAATGATTGGCACAATTGTCAGTGTGCCCCCCAGAGGCGACAAACCAGCTTTTACTCCCTTCAGTCTTGTAGAACAGCACCCATTTCTTCCACCATCTTGAGCACCATGTATCATATTTTTATCTTTGCTGATGGTCAGACTACCTCCTTTCCCTCAAGAACAGAGAGAAACTTGAAAACGATCCAGCAGCTGGCAAAATAAAGCTGAAGGAGCTCCAGGAGTGGATCCTGACTCTCATTTCCTGCCCAGGACGGAGGGTGGAAAAATGACAAAGTCCAGCTGTGTCTCTCATTCACAACAGAATTTCAAATTCTCAAATTCTTTTGCTCTGTCTAGCTCCAACCGGGCTGAAATTTTGTGGAAAAGATGTCCTTCTCCCGAGGCACAAATCATCCCCGCCAACATCTATGCCTCACCCAGGACGCAGGGCTTGACAAATACTCTTTAGCCAAGTGTGTTGTCTTAGCTGGGCGCTGGAGAACAGTCAAGTCTCTCCTTTGCTGACGTGCGGCTCAGCTGGGTCCTTATAGCTCTGGTCTCTGCCCAAATGTTCTTATGCCTTCCCTTCAGAAGCTGGCAGCCCCGGGGCCACCCACGTATCCCAGTTAGGGTTATTGGTCCTTTGGAAGGAGAGATGGAGCCACTGGCAGGCAGAAACCAAAATAACGATTGAACTTCTATACTCCCGATCCCATTCGAGCCTCGCACCACCCTGTGAGCTAAGAATGATTATTGTTTCCCTTTTGTCGGTGAGTGCACGGAGGGATAAAAAAGCCTAGGGAAATTTTGTGGGTTTACACAGTCAGAGAGAGGCCTTCCCTGACTGCTTTTGCTGTGTAACCTGTGCACCCTGCCAGTCACTATCAGTATTACCCTATTTGAACATTACTGATCCCAGTGTATGATTGTGGTCTTCTTGCTTCCTTATTGTGGTAGACCCTCTCTGAGATGGCACCCAGGGATCCTCACCTCCTAGTATTTATGTCATTGTGTATCTCCTCCCACACTGAATCATGCTGGTTTGTGCGGCTACTGGAGTCTAGCAGAAGTGATGTATGACTTTCAAGGTCAAAAAGGGCAAAGCTTTGCCCTGCTTCAGGAGGCCATCGGGCTGGCCATAGGGATGCTCAAGCATCCCACGGAGAGGCCCACATGAAGAGTGACAGGGGCCTCCTACTCACAGCCCACGTCAGCTTACCAGCCACATAAACAAGTCACCTTGGAAATGGATTCGTCGACCCAGCCCAGATGACTGCCCCTGCAGTCTCCCAGGAGACCTTCCACCAGAACTGCCCAGTCAAGTGGCTCCTGAGTTCCTGACCCATGTGTGTCTCCCTTTGAGATACTGGAATTGAAATGTGATATAATGGATGTTTAATGTCATTGGAAGCAAGGAATGGGCAATTTGTTATGGGGCAATAGATAGCGAAGACACTGTCTATTTCTCCCAGTAAACTATACACTCTGCGAGGGCAGGGCTCATGTCTCTCTGATTCACTTGCCCTCACATCCGGAACAATGCCAAGTGCATAACAGCAACTTCATATTTAGTGGATAAATGAATCACTGAGAGTGGTGGCAAGAGGATTAAAATCTTTATGCTCTAACCTCATCTTCCGGCCCTTTCTCAAGATGCTTCTCTGTGGATTCTCTCTCTCCATCCAAGTTGAGCCACCCAGCCCTACTTGGCAGGGTGGGTGGACTTCTTCCTGTTGCCTACACAGCAATTCATAGTTAATTAAACCCTTGCATAAACACGAAGAAGGAAGGATGTAAAAGTAATGAGCTGACAGCCCAGTGTGTATTATGTGGGCCTGAGAAGAGAAGTTAATTTAGAGAAGAATTATGCACAAGCAGAAGAGAAGTCCATTAAAACAAACCAACTGTCTGGAAAGAGATAAAGCAAAAATGGATTCTGCATCCTGTGAAGTAAATGGCAAAGCTGCATATTTAGGGCACTTTGGAATCCTCAGAGGCCCACAATGAGTGGGAAAGGGGAGTACTGGGTTATGTAGGCAGGAGTGCAGTGGGAGCTCCTCCAGTTCTGGGTGGGGTGGGGTGTAAGATGTGTCTTGCTGGAGCATAGTCCTTGTTCTAGAATTGCTTTGCTCCCAACCCATGGGTCTTGGCATGGGGTTCCCCCAGAGAAGATTCTGAGCCAAGGACTAGAGTGTATACAAGCCCTTCATTGGGAGGTGCAAGGAATATGAGTAGATGGGGAGGGAGGTAATCTAAGGAAGGAAAGGCAGCAATTAAAGAATGAGTTATTAATCCAGCTACCATGGTGGCCATCTGGAGATTAATCCCCTAGGAGAAATTTTGAGAGACTTCAAAAAACACATGCCTCAGATTTATCTTTAAGGGCGAGGGAGCTGGGGTAGTTATACCCCAATACACGTCATGGGGATAGTAACTTCAGCCACCAGGTAGATCAGTTCATTGGCAAAGCCTGAAGGTAAGTAGTGAGGCGGGCTTGCATAGAAATGGTAAGGTCACCTGGGGATTATGGCTACAGCATTGAAAAGAATTGGCTAGACCTTTCCTAAATCCTAAAGGATTTGCAAATTTGGCTCCTGGGCCCTCAGATTCCAAAGACCCCAGAGGCCTTCTTTGACTTTTTTTTTTCTTCTATAACTTTTTCATTACCCACCTCTGTCCCAATATCAAGTCAGTTCCCAGGTGCTGGCATTTCCCTTGTCATTTTTCATAATCTCTCCATTCTTGTGATCTTAATTCATTTTACCTACATCACTCATTCATTCCACAGAGATTTCTTTCCAGCCCACTGATCTAGGTTCTGGAGACACCATATGCAAACACAGATGTGGAGGGAACAGTGTGGTCTCCACAATCCATAGTAACCCTTTAACATGCTCCCAGAAGAAACAAGTTGGAGTACAGGTTTTCCCAAAGCCACTCAACTGTTCAGGGCTCTCCAAATTCATGCTATAGACCCAGAACATCCCAGAAGAGAACTAGCTCCTAAATCAACCATCCTGTCAGAGGTACTGCAATAACCATGGTTTGGGGAAACCCAATCTCTCCTTTTCCTGATTTGTCTGTAGCCTGAGTCTTCTTCCTTCTTTAATACTGAAGTATTTATTGCAAAGAGCCACTACAATGCTATTACCTTTCCAGGAACTTTATGGGGCAGGTAGCCAATAAAGCCCAATTCATAATGATATCTGTTGCTGCTACAATGGCTTAAACATTTTTTAAGTTTCCAGACTTTGTTGGGGAGATATAGAAGCGTCTATGATATATGCTGAAACTGAAAAGAAATAAAAAAACATGTTGAATTTTTTAGAGACAAATTAACTCCCAATTAAACAGTACATATGTATCAAAGGAAGAAGACAATGTTACATTCATTCATTCATTGAATGAAGAAATATTTATTGCGTACTTATGTTGCCAGGCCCATGCTAAGCTCTGAAGATTAGCTCTCAATAAAGCAAAGGGACATTTGAAAGGTCAGCAGGGTCAGATCACCTAGGCTGTGGTGAGGCACTTGGATTTTATTCTGTATGAGATATTGTTTGGTTGATCATATTTATGTTAATTACTCAATGAATATTAACAATTATTATTAATGATCCCAATTCTTCACTCCTCTTTATATCCATGATTGTTGCCATGTGACTTAGCACTGCCTTTCCATCTGATTCTGGGTTTGGCCATTTTACTTGCTTAGTCAATGGTATGGTAGCAAACAGGATTCAAGTGGACGCTCACAATGTGAGCTTGCATGATGGAGCTTATTCATTCTTCCTCCTCTGCCTTGGTTATGAGAACCTGTCTAGGTTAGTGGGCAGGAGGATGGAACTGTGGAACTGGGCTGAGGCAATCCATGTTATCCCATCTGAGGTCATCCTAGATCAAGCAATGTGCAGGCTCCCACCCACCCCCCGGGTGTGTTGAGTGAGCCCAACCAAGAGCATCTGAGTCCAGCCCAATGTGCATAGTCGTGGTTCCATGCTATTCCAGTTTGGTACAGAAGCAATAGATAGCAGATACAGGTGGGAAGTAATTGGAGGGTTTTATGCTGAGAGAGATACGGTCTTATCTATATTTTCAACAGGTCCTCTGGCTGCAGCATAAATAATAAGTTATCAAGTGGCAAGGATAGAATCCAGAAGTTTTAAAATTATTCAAATGTCAATGGCAATCCTTGGGTGGACTCCTATACACATTGACAGTTTCTCAACATTTTCACGAGAAAATAATAGTTTGTTTAGGGGCTATCCAAAACCTTGGAAAGAACATGATAGGATATTGAACACTTAAGCACACCCATTTTGTTGTCATCTGTCTTTATACCTGGGATAAATTTCTTCAACTGTTAAACACCAGTTCTTTGGAGAAATCCTCTGTGACACCCCCTGATGAGGTTAGATCACCTTGTTATAAACTCTTCCCCCAGCATTTACCACTTGGGATGAAAAATTATGTAATTGGTTTACTATCTACCATAGCTTACTGGGAGACCCTGGAGGGCAGAGACCATGCTGGTCTTCTTCTGTCCAAAAAATCTGACACAGCCTCTGGTACACAGACCCTGTTCAATAAAGATTTATGCTAATGGTACATTCTGACTCCTTCCTGGAAGAAAATAGTTACATATTGATCAGAGTAGGCAAGGCAGCAGTAACAACCAAATATGTAATGTAACACAAGAGAATGTCTTTTTTAAAAATTTTATTTTAACTCCAGTGTAGGTAACATACAGTGCCGTATTAGTTTCAAGTGTATAGTATAGCGATTCAACAATTCCGTGTATTCCTCAGTGCTCACCGTGCTAAATGTCCTCTTAATCTTCTTCACCCAGTTCACTCATCCCCCACCCACCTCCCTTCTGGGAACCATCCCTTCTTTAATGAAGAGTCTGTTTTTTGGTTTCTCTCTTTTTCCCCCCTTTGTTCTTTCATTTTGCTTCTTAAATTCCACATATGAAATCATATGGTATTTGTCTTTATCTGACAGGCTTATTTCACTTAGCATTATACTCTCTAGTTCCATCCATGTTGCAAATGGCAAGATTTCATTTGTTTTTGTGGTTGTGTAATATTCCTTTGTGTGTGTGTGTATAAATATCTTGTGTATGTGTGTATATATCTACATAAGAGATCTATACTATATCTCGTGTATATATATGTGTGTGTATATATATATATAAAGATATACGTTTATATCTTTATCCATTCATCAATTGATGGACACCTGAGCTGTTTCCATAACTTGGCTACTGTAAATAATGCCGCTATAAACATAAGGAGACATGCATCCCTTCAAATTAGTGTTTTCGTATTCTTTGGATAAATATCCAGTAGCGTGATTCATACATGGTAGCTCTATTTTCAACTTTTCGAGGACCCTCCATACTGTTTTCCACAGTGTGCATCAGCTTGCCTTCCCACCAACAGTGCACGAGGGTCCCTTTTCCTCCACATCCTCGCCAACACCCGTTATTTCTTGCGTTTTTACTTTAGCCGCAAACACAATGTCTTTAAAAAATTTTTTTAAATAACCTGAAATTTATAGACAACTTGCAAAAATTGAACAAAGGATTCCTGTATATTCTCAACTCAAATTCTTCAATTGCTAACATTTTTCCATGTTTGCCTCATTATTCTTTCTCTTTCTGTCTCTCGCTCTGTGTGCTTTTTCTGAACCATTTGACAGTAAGCTGCAGATATGGCTAATTACCTCTAAATACTTCAGCGGTAAAACAAAACAGCGGAAAACAAAGATATTCTTTTACATCACCTCAGTACAACTATAAATAAGGACATCAACACTGAGGCAGGAGCACCACCCAATCCACAGAACCATTCAGATCTTGCCTTGGGTAACCGTCCTTTGTCAGCACCCTTGTTTTCTGGTCCAGGATTTACCCAAGATCCTGCTTGGCACTTACTTTTCGTAACTCTTTAGTCCTGTTCAATCTGGATTAGTACCTTGGTGTTTCCATCCTTCCGTGACCTTGGCATTTTTGAAACGTATGGGCCAGATGTTTTCTAGAATGTTTCTCAGTTTGACTCTGTCTGAGGTTTCTTCATGATTAAATCCTGATGTAGAGTCATCTGTGTCTATTAAACACTGAGTCCCCTCCCCAGGTGTCTCCAGTTCCAGTCCTCGCCTCCCTCTCTAGCAGGAGAAACCAGGCTCCCCTTAATGCTCAGCTGGTCACGTCTTCTCCCAGTGCCCTTGCTTGTAAGCAATCTCCTGATTATGCAGACTGGCTCCCTGTCTTGATGCCCCTCACCCCCACTCATCAGCACCATGGGCCATGTCCTCCCCATTTTCACCGAGGCCTTGCTGGACAACTCCCCACACCCCTGTAGGCATGGTGAGCCCAGACCCCAATTTCTCCGTGGCCTGCAGTCTAAGTGAGCACCCTCCCGGATCCAGGCCCCATTTCTGTTACCACTAGGTGTTCATTTTTTGCTCAAGTAACAGTCTTGGGCAAATGAAGAGTTCTGTGGTGTTGGAGGAAGTCATCAAGAGGACATGACCGCCAGTTGACCCCAGGGCAATCAGAGGCTCCTCCCCTTCCCGCTGGTCCTTGGAATATAGCTCCGCCCACCATTCCCACAATGAGAGCCATTTTCAAGGGTGCAGCCTTAAGAGATCGAAGTGTTATTTAGACACTGGCGGGTGCGTGCGACTGAGCCCCGTTAAGGCCTCTCTGTAAACTGAAGGTTCTGGTGGTCAGGGGCTGAGATGTGCTGGCTTCCGGAGCCCAAGACAAGCATCGTGTGTAAGTTCCCTTGCTTATTACACCTGCCACCTGCTGATGGGGAGCGGCCTCCTCCCTGGGTCTCCCCCTGCCCTCCGGGTTTGGGCCAGTTTCAGATTTCACCCCACGCTCCCGAGGTGAGCCCCCAGAAGTTCCACATACAGCTCAGATCCAACAGGTGGGATGACGGTATACGCCCCCATCCCCAGCCTGCCCTTCCCTGGCCATGGCCTCATTCCGATGACAGAAGTTCCGCCTCGGAGAGACTGCGGTGTCTTGGTGGCCCCCCTGCCCCCTGTCACTTCTCCTTGCAAACTCGCTACTCCTTCCCCTCACTGACTCCACTATCCCACGACTCCCCTGTACCAGGCGGTTGCACACAGACTGCTGCCTTGGGAATTGGCTTTTTGTTTTCTCTTGCAGGCTCAGGGGGTGAGGAACAGTGTTAACAAGGAGGGATTTGGCGTCCCAGACTTCTCCGTTCAAATCCCAGCAGCGCTGCTTCCTGGCCGTGGGATTCTGGGTGAGTAACTTCACTTTGCTGGACCTTGTTTCCTTCCCTCCCTCCCGGGGTTGTGGTGTGAGTCTCGCATAACCTAATTCCCGGAGCAGGCTCAGTGTGGTTCTCGGCGCGCTCTGAGCGCCCCGGTGGTAGCACTTACTCTTCCCACTCCTTTTTTGGGTCCACTTGTTCTTTTTTTTTTTAAGTTCTATTTAAGTGATCTCTACACCTAGTGTGGGGCTGGAACTCACAACTTGGAGATCAAGATTTGGAGGCTCTGCCGACCGAGCCAGCCAGGTGCCCCTGGTGCACTTGATCTAATACGGATATTGAAATGTGCTGTGCACACAGTAAGCGTTTTAACATGTCCAGGTGCCCTGGATTAAAAATTATGCTGGAAGCCCTACCCTACCTACCTCTGGTTGGCAGTAAAGGACCTGTTCACACCCATGGCACACGTGAGCATGCACTGAAGTGGACTCGGGCGGACACCTGCACCAGGTTCCTCTCCATGTCACACCCGCAGGCCTCCCAGGCTTCACCTGTGGGCAGTGGAGTGGGTGTTTCTAGGGCTTCCTTGCAGGGCCAGTGCCAGAGGTGAAGGCTCTTCTAATTCAGCTTCAGGCAATGAAGAGGCCCTGGTTGTCTATTCAGAGCTCTGGCTCCTTCTAAGGGAGACCTCTGAGGAAGCAGGGGAGGGCTCAGGTGGGGGCAGAGCCTTGCAATTGGGCAGACCTCTGGCTCAGCAGGACTGCACTCCGGCAGGGCCCAAAGAGGCTGTCAAAACTCCCTCTGAACTGGGAAGGGAACACTGGGAACACAGTGTTTCCCCACAACCAGCCACTGCGTGGATCCCCCTCCCAGACTCCCTCCTTGGAGCTGGTACCTGTATCTCCCCTTCCTGTCTAGGCCCTTAACCCGGGGATGGGGCTGAGAGACAGGGCTCGGTGAGCACCAGCCCCTGCTGTAGTTTGTACCGGCACGTGCTGGCTCCTACTGGAAGTCTCCATGAGCCCTCTGAAGCTGCCCAGGACCTGTCCAGAGATTGTGCGCTGATTAGCAGACCATGTACTGTTGTTTAACTGGGCCGCTTCCTCGGGTTTGAGCGGGCAACCCAGGACCACTGGATTTGGTCCTGGATTACTAGCGTGGTTTGGGCTGATGAGCTGATGACTTTTCTTCCATGCTGGGGGCTTCTGTGCGGAGAGAGCTACAGACAAATTAACCTCATAGGCTGACCTGAAATTGCCTTGGCCACTGACAGTTATAATGGAACTGGCTGCAAAGGCAAGACCTTGTTGCCTTGTGAACCTGGCCATGTTGCTATGGGAACCGGGGTTCTGCTATCCCTCTGGCTCCCTGGAGTTAGGAGGTGTCCGCTGGGAGTAGGGGGGCCATGGCGGACAGCGGTGTGGGTAAGAAGGCAGAAAGCAGGAGATTTGGGAGGTGAGGTTAGGAGATAGGATGGGAAAAATCCCACTAACTGAGGTGGGGACTGGGTCCCCATTCTTAGCTTGGCTCAGAACTGAGCCCAGGAACCTTTCCTTCTGGAAACACTCCCTGCCCTGGGGCTTCAGAGCAGTGTCTTGGTATGCCCTTAGCTGAAATCATCAGTTTCACTTAGCCAAGGAAACTCCTAGCAGAATGGGGTCCTGGCTGACTTCCACTCTCAGATAAGCCTCAGGCAACAGAGACCAACAGGAGGACTTAACTGAGTTTTCTTCTGACTTGTACTAATTTGGACCTCTCTGTGCCCCAGTTCCTTTCCATGAAAAATGACATGAATGATGATAAGATTCTTCCCATTTATCCATAAGGCTCTTGTGGAGGTGAAAATACCTTATAGACTTTGCCACCTTCAGACCCAGGAGGCTTGCCGACTCCACTTCAGGAAACCCTGGTAGATGGTGGCCGCTGCCCCCGCTGTGAATCCAGGTGCCTAATCTGGAGACCCAAGCCCGGCTTGATGCCTCTTTCGTTCTGCGTCCCTGTCTCTCTTTCTCCATGTTTCGTGGGCCAGCTTCTCTGTCCCCCACTAAACTCTCAGCTCTGTCCAAGGTGGGAACCATAGCTGGGTTAACCCAGCTATAGATGGGTTCCCTCCCCCTTCTGCGCACGCCCAGCTTTCCTGCCCTGTGCCCTTTCTCGGCTAGCACCAAAGCGGATCCCCAGTAGGAATGTGATAATTATTACTTACGTACATGGGATTTAAAAAATCTAACCAATATTTATCATTATCTCAGTGTCTCTGGTTTTTGCCTATTTTAGGGAGGCCTTCTAGGAGAGGACCCTGAGACAAGATTCCAGGGCAGGTGGTGTTTATTGGAGGTGATTCCAAGAAGCACCAGTAGGGGTGGCAAAGTGGGTCAGGGAGGGTAGGGAAGGTAGTAAAGAGTGTGTGGTGGAGAAAGCACCACAGGAACTCGGGGGCTGGTGTAGAACACGCCTCAGTGTTACCCTGCCCAAGGAACAAGGGCGCCAGGGTTAGACCTCTCTCAGTAGCCCCCAATGTTGGAGGTCATCGAGAGGCTGTGAGCCCTTGTTGTCCCTAGAGTGGGACCCAGGCAACTGGAGGTTCCACATGCCCTCTCCATTCTTGGAATGTACGTTCTACCCCCACTTCCCACGATGGGAGCCCTTTTCAAGGACAGAGCCTTGAGGGAGCAGTGTGTTGAGACCATCTGGAGGGCATAAATGATGGAGCCCCATTAAGCCCTCTCTGTCAACTATCAAGATTTGGCAGGTGGGTGCTGGCCCTATGGCTGCCCCAGGTAAGCCTGCTGTGTAAGTTCCCTTGCTTTTTGAACCTTCCACCTACCCACCTGGAGTGGCTTCTTTTCTTGGTCTCTTCCTGCCCTCTGTTTACAGGGGGCCCATTTTTTATTTCATCTGGGAACCTCCCGAGTTCTCAATCCAACAGGTTGAGGGCTCTTGGGGACATTAAATCCCTGGGTGAGGTGCTGTAGTTCATAAACTTAACTATCACCCCTGACTATCAGAAGCACATGGTGGTGCTACTGGTGGGGAGTGTGCTGAACATTCGGTTCCTGGGTGGCTCAGTCAGTTAAGTGTCTGCCTTTGGCTTGGGTCATGATCTCAGGGTCCTGGGATTGAGCCCTGTGTTGGGCTTCCTGCTCAGCAGGAAGCCTGCTTCTCACTCTCCATTTATATATATATATATATATATATATATATATATCTCAAATAAATCTTTAAAAAAATTCAGATTCAGGCCTCTACTTGGAAGAGTCTAGCTTGGTAGGCATTTTAGCCTAGAGGATTTAAAAATAGGGCTTACTAAATGTCCAATTCAAACATAAAATATTTCAAAACATCCAAAAACTTTAAACAAAAGTTTAAAACTTTAAACAAAATAACTTTCTAGGGAAACTTCCAAGGTAAGTTGGTTTCAAAAAACGTAAATATGTTGACTTGTATCAGTTACCTTTTACTATGTAACAAAGCACCCAAGAATTCAGTGTCTCCAATCAACAGCTATTTACTTAGCTCATGCTTTGCAGGGATGCAGGGCTGGGTTGGACATTTCTTCTGGTCTCTGCTGGGCTCAGTCCTGTGCCGGGAATGGCCTGCCTGCCAGGTTGGTGGGGAGCTGGGTGATGCCGAATGTTTGCAGCTGGGATGGCTGGTCTTGTTTGACATGGTCTCTCATCTCCCAGCAGGCTAGCCTCGGCTGTTCACCTGGTGTCTGGGTAGGGTTTTGAAAAAGGAGCTGTGAAGTTTTAAGATCTGGGCTTGGAATTGGCACAGCATCATTTCTGCCCCATGTTTTATTTACTTTTTAAATGAAAATGTTTATTTTGAGACAATTGTAGATTCACGTGCAGTTTTAAGTAATACAGGGTAATCCCATGTACCCTTTACCCAGTTTCCTCCTGCGCTGTTACCTTAGGAAACTGCAATCTAATACCACAGCCAGGATACAGGCACTGATCTAGTCAAGACAGAACATGTCCATCACCACAAAAATAAAATGGATTTTCTAAAATCCATTTTATAACTGTACCTACTTCTCTCCTTTCCTCACCCCCTCCTCCATCCCAGAAAATCACTAATCTGTTATCTATTTCTACAGTTTTGGCCTTTTAAGAATGTTCTATAAATGGGATTGTTTTGTATCTCTTTGGGATTGATTTGTCCTGCTCAGCATAATTCTCTAGAGATTCAGCCCAGGTCACTGCATGGATTAGTAGTTCTTTTTTTTTTTTTTTTTTTTTTTTTTTTTTNTTTTTTTTTTTTTTTTTTTTTTTTTTTTACTGTTGAACAGTATTCTGTGACGTGGGTGGACCCCAGTTTATGGAACTGTCAGCCCACTGAAAGACGTTTGCGTTGCTTCCAATTTTTGGCCATTATGAGTAAAACCTCTGTAGGCATTGTGTATAGATGCTTGTGTGAATGTTAAGTTCTCATTTCTCTTGGATAAATTCCCAGGAGCATAATCTCTGAGTTCTATGGCACTGCTGTGCTTAGATTATTATTTTTTTTAAAGATTTTTATTTATTTATTTGACAGAGACAGAAAGAGAGGGACCACAAGCAGGGGGAGTGGGAGAGGGAGAAGCAGACTTCCTGTGGAGCAGGGAGCCCAGTGCGGGGCTTGATCCCAGGACTCTGGGATCACGACCTGAGCCAAAAGTGGACGCTTAATGACTGAGCCACCCAGGCGCCCCTAGATTATTTTTAAAAAGAGAAACTGCTAACTTGTTTTTCAGAGCGGCCAGATCGTTTTACATTCTCACCAGCAGTATGTGAATGATCCTGTTTTTCTTGACATCCTCTCCAGAATCTGGTGGTGTCACTTAAAAAAAATTGAGTCATTCTAATAGATGTGCAGTGATATTGCGATTTTAATTTGTGGTTCCCTAATGGCTAAACATGTTAAACATCTTTTTATGGGCTTATAATCATCTATATATCTTCTAAGTGAAATGTCTCTTCTTGTCCTCTGCCCACTTTCTAATGGTCTTGCCTTTCTCCCCCCTTACTGTTGATTTTGAAAGACTTCTTTGTATATATATTTTAGATCTAATCCTCTGTTGGATATGTGTTCTGCAAATATTTTCTCCCATCCCGTAGCCTGTGTTTTCATCCTCTTCACTTGGTCTTTCACGGAGCAGAAGCACTTAATTTCAATGCAGTTCAATCTATCAGCATTTCTTTTTTGTGGATCATGCTTTTGAGGTCAAATCTAAGAACTCTGCCTACCTGTGGAGCCAGAAGATTTTCTTCTATAAAAATTTTATAGTTTTATGCTTTCTACTAAGTAAGTCTACTCTCCATTTTAAGTTAATTTTCATCTATTTTGTGAGAATTAGGTCAAGATTCACTTTTTTATGCCTATGAATGCACAATTGCTCCACAATAATTTGTTGAAAGTCTTTATTTTTCTTCCTTTGAATTGCACGTTGTCAAAAATTTGCATTTTGCCAAAAATCAGCTGGGCATATTTGTGTGGGTGTGTTTGGGATTTCCTTGTTCTAATATCTGTTTCATTTACCCTTCTGCCAATTCTACACTGTAGTGATGACTGTAAATATATATCTTGAAATTGCATATGACTTCATCCCACTTTAGTCTTTTTCAAGGTGTTTTAGTTATTATGCCTTTGCATTTTCATATAAATCTTATAATAATCTTATCTATATATACAAAAAGTCTTGATGGGATTTTGATAGTAGTTGCATTAAACCTGTATATCAATTTGAGGACAATTAGGTTTTACAGTGTTGAGTTTTCCAACCCAACATGTGTTTTTCCATTTATTTAGATCTTTGATTTCCTTCATCAGGAGTTTGTAGTTTTTATCATACAAGTCCTGTTCATGTTTTTATAATTTTCCTTCAACCATCAAACATAATTAGAAAACTCAAGAGAAGGAAAGTCTATTGTTATTACCCACATTCTTCCTTGCTGATGTTCCAAGGTTCCCTTTTTAATCATTTCATTTCTATTTCTAGAACTTTCCTTAGCTGTTCTTTTTGGGTAGGTCTGCTGGTAAGAAATTCTTAGTTTGCCTTCATCTGAGAAGTCTTGATTTCTCCTTCATTCTTTTTTTTCTTATTTTATTTTATTTTTTTATTCTTTGCCCTGGGTGTACAGGTCTGTGAATCATCAGGCTTACATCTTTCACAGCACTCACCAAAGCACAAACCCTCCCCAATGTCCATAACCCATCCACCCTATCCCTACCCTCCCACCCCCCAGTAACCCTCAGTTTGTTTCTTCATACTTAATGTTTTCACTGGATAGAACATCTTTCAGTGCTTGAAAAATGTGTCACTTTCTTCTGGCTTCCATTGTTTCTAATGAGAAATCTTCCATCATTAAACTTGTTCAGGATTTGCTCAACTTCTTGAATCTGCAAGGTTCCATATTTCACCATATTTGGAAAATTTTTTTTTAAATATTTTATTTTTATAAAAGATTTGATTTACTTGTTTGCCCGAGAGAGAGAGAGCGAGAGAGCGAGCGAGCACACAAGCAGGGGGAGAGGCAGGCAAAGGGAGAAGCATGTTCCCTACTGAATAAGGAGCCCAATGTGGCACTTGATCCCAGGACCCTGGGATCATGACCTGAGATGAAGGCAGATGCTTAACTGAATCACCCAGGTGTCCCCATATTTGGAAAGTTTTCAGCCGTTATTTCTTTGAGTACTTTTTTGGGCTTGCTCTTCTGTCTTTCCCCTTTTCTCTTTCCCAAAGTCTCTGAGCCTTCCATTTTTTCCCCCTCAGCTTCTTTCTCTCTATTGTCCAGATTGGGTAATTTCTACATTTATGCTTTTCAGTCCACTAATTCCTTTTCTTCCTTTTATTCTGCTGTTGAGACCATCTATTGAGTTGTTAAAACGAGTTACTGTATTTTTCAGTTCTAAAACCTCCATTCAGTTCATCTTTATTTTATTTTTTCTAAGATTTATATTTTTCCATTTGTTTCATATCCACAATTGCTCATAGAAGCATTTTTATTATGGTTGCCTTAAAATTCTTTTTGGATAATTCCAGGATGCCTGAGTGACTCAGTCATTTAAACATCTAACTTGATTTCAGCTCAGGTCATGATCTCAGGGCCCTGGGGTCAAGCCCTGATTTGGGCTCCCTGCTCAGCTGGGAGTCTGGTTGAGCATTCTCTCTCCTCCTCCTCCAGCGTCTCCCCCTGCTTGCATGTGCACACACACACACTCTTTAAAAATAAGTAAATAAATCTTGAAATTATTATTGAATAATTCTACTACCTTTTATTTCATCGTTGGCATCTATCAGTTGTCTTTTTTTTTTTTCATTTAGACTCCTGGTTTTTGTTATGATTTATTTTGTATTGAAGCCAGGACATTTTGGGTATTGGGAAACTCTGGATCTTATTCAACTCTGTTTTAGCTGGCTTTTTCTGATACCTTTCCATTAAGGGGAGGGGGGATTCTGCCTTATTAATGGTAGGTGGGGTTGACATCTAGGTTCCCACTTAGACTTTGTTGACACCTGAGTTCTTCTCCAACATTCTTTTGATCATGCAAATTACATGGCCAATCTGGATTTTAAGAGTAAAAGAGTAGACTCTACCACTTGATGGTAGAGTCTTGAGACACTTGAGAGTCATTGAAAAAGGACATGGACACAGGGAGGGAAATAATTGTGGTCCCTTGCTTTAATGCTTATGGCTATTAGTAGATAATATTGGGAAGCAGCTACCAAAAGAATGGCTTTGGTTTGGGAATAGTTGATCTTAAGTTATCTCTTCTGTCAATGACTTCATAGCAGAGACATTTGTACAATAAATACTTAGTATGTGACAACAAAACTACGTTATCAATTTATAAGAGAATGTTTATCTTTTTTCCCCCTCCTTTTTTTAAAAGATTTTATTTATTTATTTGACAGAGAGATTACAAGTAGGCAGAGAGGCAGGCAGAGAGAGAGGAGAGAGGAGGAAGCAGGCTCCCTGTCGAGAGGGGAGCCCGATGCGGGGACCGATCCCAGGACCCTGAGATCATGACCTGAGCCGAAGGCAGAGGCTTTAACCCACTGAGCCACCCAGGTGCCCCTCCCCTCCTCTTTAGCTGGTAGGTCTATGTCAGTCTTACCCAAAGGCATATTTGAATTACTAAAATACAAGTTAAAGAGAAAGATGGCTAGAACATTTCCTGTTTTGTTCCCCCACTGAAAATTATCATCTTAGCTGTCAAGACTCTATTGACCCTGACTGTCACATGGTATTAAGGACAGCTTCCCAGGAGCTGAAATAACCAGGGATGAATACTGATCTTATGTTGCCCATGACCGATTTCTGTCTACAGAGGAAAGAGCAGTGACAGCTGCAATCATGTGTTCTTTAACCAGAGTTCTCTATAAGGTTGTCTTACCCAAAGTAGAATAAATAGGCTCAGTGATTATGTCTCATAGAATGTTGGCTGCAAAGATGAGAGGGGCCCATCCCCGAAAGATGGTAAAAGTAAAGCAGATTGTTAAGAGTTAGATTTTCTAACCAAAGCAGTCTCGAATAGCTCTAGAAGTAAGAGATATTTGGCATGAATTTTTCAGAGTTTGAGCTTTTAAATACATTTTATTTTGTTTTGAAGGAATGTCAGGAGACAGGCAGCAAGAAGACCTGGGTCAGGAGTTCAAGGCACTTTGTTTTTAAAGGAAACATGAGCCACTGTTCCAGCTTTCATGTTTCCTTGCCCTGGAATCCTAGCTTGGGTCACTGTGACCCAGCTTCCTCCCTGTGGCTCTTAGGGGTCCCTGTGATTTTTTTTCTCTCTCCAGATCTACCTCTCATCCCTTCACTGTACACATGCACTTCGTGAATGTTTTCTTATACCTTGGAATGTTCTTCCCCTACTTGTCTCCTTTGCTAAATACTACTCACTTTTGAGACTCAGTTCATGAGTCATACCCTGATGCTGCCTTACTGACCCAATGTGCAGAATTAACCCCCTTGTTCTTTGTATCCCACACTCTGATTTTTCCCATGGTGTCTCCCAGAAGACCGTATACTTTCCCATTTCATTGCCTATGTCCCCTTTTATAAAGTGAACATTTCTAGGGCAAGGATGGGGTCCTTTCACATGCCTAACGCAGTGATGGCCACCTGTTTATCAACTAGCCAGGGATCTCTTGGCCTCGATATGGTTTTCTCTGCAGCAGATCCGGACTGTCCACTACGCAGCCTCTGGGAACTGGTCATTGCAGTTCCTACTCTGTCCTGGGCTTCACAGCCAACTTTCCTTCCACCCCAGTCTGCGTTCCAAGAAGGGGCATGTGCCTTTTAACTTGTAGCAAAGCCCTGCACAAATTCTTAATTACATTTTCCAGATCATTTCCTGGAAGTGGAATTACTGGTCCAAAGAGTATGATGAATTTTACAGCTTTTGAAATGTATTGTCAAATTGCCCTCCAGAGCTGTTATTCACTCCTTTCATTTCCTTGAACACTTGCTATTACTCAGTGTTATCATTAAGGAAAACAAAAACCTTCTCCAATTTGGTAGGCAAAACAATGTTCTCTTATTTTTATGCACTAAATTTCCATTAGCAGGATTTCCCAGAGGATCAACTGACGTTTATATAAATGCCCTCTCTCTCCCTCCTGATTTTTTCCTGGACATCTCTGAGTTCCATGGGGCAGCTGAAGATTGGGTTTCTTTTTTTTTTAATTTTTAAAAAAGATTTTATTTATTTATTTGACAGAGAGATCACAAGTAGGCAGAGAGGCAGGGAGAGGGGGAAGCGGGCTCCCCGCTGAGCAGAGAGCCTGATGTGGGGCTTGATCCCAGGACCCCAAGGTCATGACCTGAGCCAAAGGCAGAGGCTTAACCCACTGAACCAGCCAGGTGCCCCAAAGATTGGGTTTCAGACCAAGTTCAGTCTATGTGTCCAGTTCTGTTTTAACCCTCTACTCAATCCCAAATTGTCACGTGCTGTTGGAGGAATCTCTTCCTCTGTGTTCGTGGTCTTCTTAGGGATACTGGGAATTCCTTCAGGTTCTGCAACCGTCATGTAGCTAGTCTCTAGGGCTGAGCTCTCTTGTCTTGTTTGGTATGAGGAGGAGATTAGAAGTGGCCTCCACAGGTGGTGAACAGAGCAATAACTGGGAAAAACAAGCAAGATCAATATCTAATCCTGTGCAGCCAGTCAGCCCTTTCAAAGCCTCATCTGTATTGATTTCTGTGGGTGACACTTCCCTTTCTTGGGTAATCAGTCCCTTTGCTCAGTGGGTGAACAAGTGAGCAGTACTTATTCTGGCTTTTGTAGGAACAAGGATGGCTGCTTAACTTTGAGCTGCTGGAGAAGAGGGAGGGAGGACGAGGGTAGCCTCCTTTGGACTAAATTCTCTGTTCAATGGCCTGGGTGACATGGATATTTATCTGGTCTCATCCTTGTTGAATGAAAGCTCACACATCCCTGGGGCGGGGGTGGTTGGAGGTACATCAGAAGGATGTGGCTTAGCAGGAGTATGGTGGGCAAAAGTTCAGGAAGTTCAGTGGAAGAGAATGAACTTGCTTAAATGCCCACTGGCACTTCCAGTGAAATCAGCCTTGTGCTTTTCATTTTACAGATGAAGAGCTGAGTTCAGGGAAGACAGGTTACTAATCCCAAGTCACACAACTGGTCTTGTGAAAATCTGAACCAAGATCTGGAGGACACTAAATTTACTACCCAGCCAAATATCCTACACTCCTTTTTTTTTAATTTTTAAATTTTCTAATTTTATTCTCCAAAGAGGACATATAAATGGCTAGCAGACACATGAAAAAATGTTCATCATCATCATCAGCCATCAGGGAAATTAAAATCAAAACCACAATGAGAAGCCACCTTAGAGCATTTAGAATGGCCAAAATTAACAGGACAGGAAACAACAAGTGTTGGAGAGGATGTGGAGAAAGGGGAACCCTCTTACACTATTGGTGGGGATGCAAGTTGGTGCAGCCACTTTGGAAAATAGTGTGGAGATTCCTCAAAAATTTTGAAATAGAGCTACCCTATGACCCTGCAATTGTACTACTGGGTATTTACCCCAAAGATACACATATAGTGAAAAGAAGGGCCATATGTACCCCAATGTTCATAGCAGCAATGTCCACAATTGCCAAACTGGAAAGAGCCAAGATGCCCTTCAGCAGATGAATAGATAAAGAAGATATGGTCCATATATACAATGGAATATTATGCAGCCATCAGAAAGGATGGATACCCAACTTTTGTATCAACATGTATCCTACACTCTTAATCTGAGGACCTAAAATCTAGTCCTGTCAAAAACTACCTGGATGAAAATATTTCTGGAGCACTGAAAAGACACTAGCAGCTTTTAAGTTAGGGGCGAGGGAACATTTCATCAAGTATCTGAAGGATTGTGATAGGAAAGAGACGTTAGATTTTGTTGCATCAAAGGGCAAAAGTAGGAGGAGAGTGGAATTTACAGGGAGGCAAATAATGTCTTCACAGAAGGAAACATTTTCTAAGCAGCTATAGATTTTTTATTTTTTATTTGCCCCAGGTGTACAGGTCTGTGAATCATCAGGCTTACACAGTTCACAGCATTCACCATAGCACAGACCCTCCCCAATGCCCATAACCCATCCACCCTATCTCTACCATCCCACCCCCCAGTAACCATCAGTTTGTTTCATGAGATTGAGTCTCTTATAGTTTGTCTCCTTCCTGATCCCATCTTGTTTCATTTTTTCCCCTCCCTACCCCCCATGACCCTCTACCCTGTCCCTCAAGTTCCTCATATCAGAGAGATCATATGATAATTGTCTTTCTCTGATTGACTTATTTTGCTTAGCATAATACCCTCAGTTCCATCCACGTCATTGTAAACAGCAAGATTTTGTCTAGGTTCTTTCCATTGTTTGGCTATTGTGGACATTGCTGCTATAAACATTTGGGGGCATATGCCCCTGAGGATCACTACCTTTGTATCTTTAAGGTAAATACCCAGCAGTGTGATTGCTGGGTTGTAGGGTAGCTCTATTCAATTTTTTGAGGAACCTCCGTACTGTTTCCAGAGTGACTACACCAGCTTGCATTCCCACCAACAGTGTAGGAGGGTTCCCCTTTTTCTGCATCCTCACTAATATCTGTCATTTCCTGACTTGTTAATTTTAGCCATTCTAACTGGTGTGAGGTGGTATCTCACTGTGGTTTTGATTTATATTTCCCTGAGTGATGTTGAGCACTTTCTCATGTGTCTGTTGGCCATTTGGATGTCGTCTTTGGAGAAATGTCTGTTCATGTCTTCTTCCCATTTTTTTTGACTGGGTTATTCTATGGGTGTTGAGTTTGATAAGTTCTTTATAGATTTTGGATACAAACCCTTTATCTGATATGTCATTTGCAAATATCTTCTCCCATACTGTCAGTTGTCTTTGGTTTTGTTGACTGTTTCCATTGCTGTGCAAAAGCTTTTAATCTTGATGAAGTCCCAACAGTTCATTTTTGCCCTTGCTTCCTTTGCCTTTGATGATGTTCCTAGGAAGAAGTTGCTGTGGCTGAGGTCGAAGAGGTTGCTGCCTGTGTTCTCCTCAAGGATTTTGATGGATTCCTTTCTCACATTGAGGTCTTTCATCCATTTTGAGTCTATTTTTGTGTGTGGTGTAAGGAAATGATCCAGTTTCATTTTTATTCATGTGGTTGTCCAGTTTTCCCAACACCATGTTGAAAAGACTGTCTTTTTTTCCATTGGACATTCTTTCCTGCTTTATCGAAGATTAGTTGACCACAGAGTTGAGGGTCCATTTCTGGGCTCTCTATTCTGTTCCACTGATCTATATGTCTGTTTTTATGCCAGTACCATGCTGTCTTGATGATGACAGCTTTGTAATAGAGCTCAAAGTCTGGAATTGTGATGCCACCAACTTCGGTTTTCTTTTTCAACATTCCTTTGGCTATTCGGGGTCTTTTCTGGTTCCATATAAATTTTAGGATTATTTGTTCCATTTCTTTGAAATAAATTGCTGGTATTTTGATGGGGATTGCATTAAATGTGTAGATTGCTCTAGGTAGCATAGACATTTTCACAATATTTATTCTACCCATCCATGAGCATGGAATGTTTTTCCACTTCTTTGTGTCTTCCTCAATTTCTTTCATGAGTGCTTTATAGTTCTCTGAGTATAGATTCTTTGCCTCTTTGGTTAGGTTTATTCCTAGGTATCTTATGGTTTTGGGTGCAATTGTAAATGGGATTGACTCTTTAATTTCTCTTTCTTCTGTTTTGTTGTTGGTATATAGAAATGCAACTGATTTCTGTGCATTGATTTTATATCCTGACACTTGACTGAATTCCTGTATGAGTGCTAGCAGTTTTGGAGTGGAGTCCTTTGGGTTTTCCACATAAAGTATCATATCATCTGCAAAGAGTGAGAGTTTGACCTCTTCCTTGCCGATTTGGATGCCTTTTATTTCTTTTTGTTGTCTGATTGCCTAGGCTAGAACTTCTAGTACTATGTTGAATAGCAGTGGTGATAGTGGACAACCCTGCCGTGTTCCTGAACTGAGGGGAAAAGCTCTCAGTTTTTCTCCATTGAGAATGATATTCACTGTGGATTTTTCATAGATGGCTTTGATGATATTGAGGTATGTACCCTCTATGCCTANTTGCCTACACTGTGAAAAGTTTTGATCAAGAAAGGGTGCTATACTTTGGCAAATGCTTTTCAACATCTATCGAGAGGATCATATGGTTCTTGTTCTTTCTTTTTTAATGTCTTGTATTACATTGATTGATTTGCAGATGTTAAACCAACCTTGCAACTTGGGAATAAATCCCACTTTGTTGTGGTGAATAATCCTTTTAATGTGCTGTTGGATCCTATTGGCCTTTATTTTGTTGAGGATTTTTGCATCAATGTTCATCAAGGATATTGGTCTGTAATTCTCATTTTTGATGGGGTCTTTGCCTGGTTTTGGGATCAAGGTAATGCTGGCCT
>LNAC01001073.1:39873-88753 GCA_002007465.1 Ailurus styani
TCTGGCCCTGGGCTCTTGTTCGTTGGGAGATTTTTGATGACTGCTTCAATCTCCTTACTGGTGATGGATCTATTAAGGTTTTCAATTTCTTCTTGGTTCAGGTTTGGTAGTTTATATTTTTCTAGGAATTCATCCATTTCTTCCAGATTGTCAAAATCGCTAGTGTAGAGTTGCTCATAATACGTACTTATAATTGTATTTCTCTGGTGTTGGTTGTGATCTCTCCTCTTTCATTCATGATTTTATTAATTTGAGTCCTTTCTCTTTTCTTTTGGATAAGTCTGGCCAGGGGTTTATCAATCTTACTAATTCTTTCAAAGTACCAGCTCCTAGTTACATTGATTTGTTCTACTGTTCTTTTGGTTTCTATTTCATTGATTTCTGCTCTGATCTTTATGATTTCTCTTCTCCTGCTGGGTGTAGCCTTTCTTTGCTGTTCTTTCTCTAGCTTTTGTAGGTGTAGAGTTAGGTTGTGTACTTGAGACCTTTCTTGTTTCTTGAGAAAGGCTTGTATTGCTATATACTTTCCTCTTAGGACTGCTTTTGCTGTGTCCCAAAGATTTTGNAAGGACTGTTTTTGCTGTGTGCCAAAGATTTTGAACAGTTGTGTTTTCATTTTCATTTGTTTACATGAATTTTTAAAATTCTTCTTTAATTTCCTGGTTGACCCATTCATTCTTGAGTAGGGTGTTCTTCAGCCTCCATGTATTTGAGGTCTTTCCAACTTTCCTTTTGTGGTTGAGTTCTAGTTTTAGAGCATTTTGGTCTGAAAATATGCAGGGAATGATCCCAATCATTTGGTACCTGTTGAGACCTGATTTGTGACCCAGAATATGGTCTATTCTGGAGAATGTTCCATNAAATGTGGTCTATTCTGGAGAATGTTCCACGTGCAGTAGAGAAGAATGTGTATTCTGTTGTTTTGGGATGGAACGTTCTGAATATATCTGTGATGTCCAACTGGTCCAGGGTGTCATTTNATTGATTTTTTGCTTTGATGATCTTTTCATTTCAGTAAGGGGGGGTGTTAAAGTTCCTTACTATTATTGTATTATTGTCAATGTGTTTCTTTGATTTTGTTATTAATTGATTTATATAATTGGCTGCTCCCATGTTAGGGGCATAGATATTTATGATTGTTAGATCTTCTTGTTGGACAGATCCTTTTAGTATGATATAGTGTCCTTCTTCATCTCTTATGATATTCTTTGCCTTAAAGTCTAGTTTATCTGATATAAGGATTGCCACTCCAGCTTTCTTTTGCTGTCCATTGGCATGGTAAATTGTTTNAAATGGTTTTCCACCCCCTCACTTTAAATCCGGAGGTGTCTTTGGGTCTAAAATGAGTTTCTTGCGGACAGCATATCAATGGGTCTTGTTTTTTAATCCATTCTGATACCCTGTGTCTTTTAGTTGGGGCATTTAGTCCATTTACATTCAGAGTAACTATTGAGAGATNTACTGTATATTGTGTTTCTTCTGGTCTGTGTTTCTTTTAGGTTCTTTTTGTTTAGAGGAATCCTTTCAGTATTTCCTGTAGGGCTGGCTTGGTGTTTGCAAATTCCTTTAGTTTTGTTTGTCCTGGAAGCATTTTTATCTCTCCTTCTATTTTCAGTGAGAGCCTAGCTGGANCCCTAGTTGGATATAGTATTCTTGGCTGCATATTTTTCTCGTTTAGTGCTCTGAGTATATCATTCCAGCTCTTTCTGGCCTGCCAGGTCTCTGTGGATAGGTCTGCTGACAATCTAATATTTCTACCATTGTATGTTATAGACCTCTTGTCCCGAGCTGTTTTCAGGGTTTTCTCTTTGTCACTAAGACTTGTAAGTTTTACTATTAGATGATGGGGTCTGGACCTATTTTTATTGATTTTGAGGGGGGTTCTCTGCCTCCTGGATTTTGATGTTTGTTCCCTTCACCAAATTAGGGAAATTCTGGACTATAATTTGCTCCAATATACCTTCTTCCCCCGTTCTTCTTCTCGGATCCCAATTATTCTAATATCGTTTTGTCTTATGGTATCACTTATCTCTCGCGTTCTCCCCTCACAGTCCAGTAGTTGTTTTTCTCTCTTTTCCTCAGCTTCTTTCTTCTCTGTCATTTGGTCTTCTGTATCACTAATTCTGTCTTCTGCCTCATTTATCCTAGCAGTAAGAATCTCCATTTCTGATTGCACCTCATTAATAGCTTTTTTGATTTCAACTTGGTTAGATTTTAGTTCTTTTATTTCTCCAGAAAGGGTTTTTATTTCTCTAGAGAGGGATTCTCTATTATCTTCCATGCTTTTTTCAAGCCCACTTAGCACCTTGATAATTGTCATTCTGAACTCTAGTTCTGTCATATTACTAATGTCCACATTCATTAGGTCCCTAGCCATCGTTACTGCCTCTTGTTCTTTTTATTGTATTGATTTTTTACGCCTTGTCATTTTATGCAGATAAGAATAGATGGATGAGAAAACAAAATACTAAAGGGTAGCAACGACCCCAGAGAAATATACACTAACCTAATCAGAAGAGACCCAATACTGGGGGGAGAATAAAGAGGGGGGAAAAAAAGAAGAGAAAAAGAAAAAAAACCCTATATCTATTTCTGTCTCTGTCTCTATATATCTATCAATTAGACTGGTAAATTGAACAGACCCTATATGAATACAAAAAATAAGGGTTAAATACAATGAAGGGATAAAATATGACTATAACAATGAATACTAAAAAGGATTTTAAAAGGTATTAATATAAACTAGTTAAAAATGTTAAAATAGGAAAGAGGAATAAATTTAAAAGAAAAGAGTAAGGAAAAAAATAAAATTCAAAGAATTTAACTTTGAAAGACTAAAGGATCACTGGGAAACAGCCGTGAATTCTATGTGTTGCTTTCCCTTAGCTCCAGAGTTCCACAATTCTCAGTCATCGGTGAACTTGGTCTTGGCTGGATATTCTTGCTGATCTTCTGGGGGAGGGTCCTGTTGCTCTGATTCTCAAGTGTCTTTGCCTGAGGTGGAATCACACCACCCTTGCCAAGGGCCAGGCTAAGTAATGGGCTCAGGTTCGCTCTCGGGAGCTTTTGTTCCCTGAACGCTTTCCGTACAGCTCTGGAGGACGCGAATGAAAATGGCAACCTCCTAATCTCCAGTCCCACAGGAGCTGAGAGCTTGGGACCTCACTCCTCAGTGTGTCCTCAGAGAAAAGCAGTCAGTCCCTCCCCTCTCCCTGGTCTCCGGCTGCACTCCGAGCTCACCTGGCCTGTGACCAAGCATTTCTATTTCTGGCTCATGGCCCCATTTGCAGTCTCGAAACTGCAGATTCCTGCAGCACGCTCCCATGCCATCCTCCTGGAGGAGAAAGAAGGGGGTCTCTCCAGATCCACCACTTGTGGGGTCCCTGCTCAAAGAGCAGTGGTCCGACTGTGCTTTGGATCATGTTTTAAGGTAACACTGAGCTGAGAGTCCACTGCTCAGCTCGTCTCTCCAGTCAGCTTCCCCCCTTGAATACCTGGGAGCTCTGTTGCTCTCAGACACCCATGGTCTTTTTGTGTCCTCGTGGGTTCTGAGACCACACTGTCCCTGCGAGGGCTTCACCCCCTGCTTAGCCTCTGGGGCGATGTCCCTCAGTGGAGCAGATTTCTAAAAGTCCTGATTTTGTGCTCCATTGCTCTCTCACTTGCCGGGAACCGCCCCCCCCGGGGTCTATCCTCCCATTGCTTCAGATTCACTCCGCACATCCTACCTTCTGGAAAGTGGTCAATTTTCTGTTCCTAGAATTGCTCTCCTTCTCTTCAATCTCCCGTTGAATTTGTAGGTGTTCTGAATGGTTCGATAACTATCTGGGTGAATTTCTGGGACCTGATGATAATCGGTCTTCTACTCCTCCGCCATCTTGCTCCCCCTCTAGATTTTTAAATTTAAAATCAAGTTAGTTAACAGTATATTTTTAGTTTCAGGGGTAGAATTTAGTGATTCTTTAGTTGCATATAACATCCAGTGCTCATTACTTTAAGTGCCCTCCTTAATGCCCATCACCCAGTTAGCCCATCCCCCCACCTGCCTCCTCTCCAGTCACCCTCAGTTTGTTCCCTAGAGTTAAGAGTCTCTTTCGGTTTGTCTCCTTCTCTGTTTTTATCCCATTTTATTTTTCTTTCCCTTCCCCTCTGTTCATCTGTTTTGTTTCTTATATTCCACATAGTGAAATCATATGGTATTGTTTTTCTCCGATTGACTTATTTCGCTTAGCATAATACCCTCTAGTCCTATCCACGTCACTGCAAATGTCAAGAGTTCATTCTTTTTGATGGCTGAATGATATTCCCTTATTTCTATCTATCTATCTATGTGTGTGTGTATATATGTGTGTGTGTGTGCACACATATGCACGTGTGTGTGTATGCAGCTGTAGATTTTAAACAAAAGGAATGGGTGCTCTAAGAGCTTCCCTAATATGGAGGCATGTTTTGCAGAACTCTGTAGTTTTAACAATGATGTTCCTTTATCCTGGGGTGCCTGATGAACTCCTACTCATCCTTTAAGATTCAGTGCAAATGCCATCCATCCGTCCATCCAAAAGTATTTACTGAATGCCTGCTATGTGCCAGGAAATGTGTTAGAAACTGGGGCTCCATGATGGAAATAGACCCAGTCCCTGGTCTCCTGTAGTTTATGTTTTGCAGTAAATCTCTCTGTGGCTTTGTTAAACACCTGCCTATGTGAGAGTTCTCATATAAGCATCCTCTGTGCTCCCACTTCCAACTGCCTGAGGCTTCCTCTGGCAGCTAGAACTTGCTCCACTGGCAAAGCTCAGTGGCCCAGAAGAGCCAGAGAACTAACCCCTTCTGGGAGCACCCCTTCACTGGTTCCCAATGGGAATTTGTATATTAAATACTTGGGATCCCTCAACCTGTAGGTGTGTTCTACGTGGACTCCCAGAGTTCCCTGCTATGATTCAGATCTAGTTGCCCACCATGAAACTGGTTGATAATACATGTGACATTAGTTGCCTCTCCCCCCCCCACCTTGCTTTCCCACTTCCCCATTGGAGTTTCCTGAGATCACCTCCCAATAAATTCCTTGGCCTTGCATCTCCTTAGAGTCTACTTCTGGGAAGACATAAGCTGAGATGCTACTGATGGGTCATAGTGATTAGGAGGAAAAGAATCACATGAGAATCACACAAGGCATGTATGTGGTACAAGGTTTTGTGGAGGGGAAAGATGTATTTGGTATTTTAGTTTAGTAAGAAAATGTGCATGCACCGATGGTTTTCCTTTCCCCTTGATACCATAAAGAGAGAGCAAGCCCACCCAAAGAGATAAAGGCAGACAGATCAAGGAAGCAACATTTACTTTGGTGTCTGGCTGTCTTCTAGAATGTGAGCTCCGTGGGGGCAATGATCATATTTTCTTCCCCACTGTAATTCATGGACCTGCAAAAGACCTTGATTCAGAACAGGCAACAGCATTGTGGAATTGACTTGTAAATTCAAGTATTCTCTTTATGGGTTGCAATTTCCACCACCATATTTAACAAGAACAACTACTGCAGCCATCACCAAAAAAATCTGTAGGTGATTTTTCACAGACGATGCCCTGTGGTGGGTGCTCTGTGTGTGTTCACTCGGCTGATACTCCTGGTGTCTCTATGCGGTGGTTCCTGGGGCAGATCCTGGTCATGCCCCATCCTTCCTCCCCATGGCGCACTCAGATTCACCTGTAGTTCTGATTCCCATCAGTGAAACCACTCCCTACCTCAGGTGCCCAAGGGCTTTCCTTGTTACTGTGGAAACTTGGCCTACTGCACATAGAAAAGCTTGAAGGTAGAAGTTAAGATCCTGGGGTGGGGAGAGTGGATAGCCCTCAGCCAGGGAGAGAGTGGAGTCAGCAGATAATCTGCCCCAGTTTCTGACCTGTGTGAAGTCTCTGAGGGGCACATTTTGTACCATTTGTCAGAGCCTGTGGGATTGAGCACTAGTGACCCACAGTGCTAACCTTCTTGTGAACATTTGCTCAGCTGGCTTTTCTCTCATCTTGGGCTTTCTCTCGGGCTTTCCCACCCTTCACGGAATCACCAGCTTCCAAACCCTTATCTCATGGTCCACTGTCAGGAAACCAAGCTAAGTTAACCATCATTTAACAATGAAGGAAATGGATATTTACAGAGGTCAGGTGGCTTGATCGTGGTTGCTGAGTGAATCAGCGGAAGACCCAAGATTTGAACTCTGTTTTCCAGGTATGAACATTCAGTTCTAGGGTGTATCTCAAAATAAAGACAAAAATTGTATTCAGTCATAGGTAGGTTCCCACCATTCATAAGCACCTGCTATGTGCCAGGTTCTCCCTTGGGTACTAGAAATAGTGGAGAGTGGCAATGTCCAATTCCCAAGTAGATTAGAGTCTTACAGGGGAGTGTCTTAGTCACTCGGGCTGCTCTAACAAAATACCGTAGTCTGGTGGGCTTAAACAACAGACCTTTACTTTTCACAGTTCTGGAGACTGGGAAGTCCAAGGTCAGGGTGCTGGCAGATTTGGTTTCTGTTGAGGGTTCCCTTTCTAGCTTGCAGATGGCTGCCTTCTCACTAATGTGCTCACACGATCTTTCCTCAGTGTGTGTGTGCAGAGAGAGAGAGAGTGTTCTCATGTCTTAAAAGGGCAGAAATAAGAGCACAGTGGAAAAGTCAATGATATGATTATTAATCAGCTCTCTAAGAGCAATAACTTGGTAATTTATTTTCATACATTCATTAAGCATTTAAACCTAATTCTTATACACAATGGGGCCGTAACAAGGCAGTGTTAGTTGGTTCATTCTGTATTCAGTTTCCAAAGATGTTAACTGGCATTTAATAGTTTGGTAATTGATCTATGTCATCCTAAATTATTGGTACAACCTTCAGTGGGGAAAGGGAAAGTATTTCTGGAAGCCCAGTGCACCTTCAGTGTTTAATTTCTGTCCCTTATGGATAAAAATTAGGTCACTCTAAATTGTCACCAACAGTCTAGGGAAATATCTGCACTCTCACCTTTTAGAGAAATGGTATTGAAGGTCTCGGGGGGTAGCTCACTGGTCCTCACAACACCTCTTTCGGTTATTATATAACATTCGTCATTTTCCTTCTTTCTTGTCTCTGCTCACTGTGATGTCCCCATCATCACTGATGATACCCAGAGATCACAGACATCATGACATCAAAGCCCTTCTTGCCTCTGCCTGCCAATGCGTTGTTGGTGCTTGAACCTGGGGACCGAGGCACAGAGTCCGTGCCTTCCTCCTCCAGCTGCCCGTGCAGCTGACAACTTGTACCCTGCATGCCCCTGTCTCTCCCAGGAGTCTTGTCTGCCTTCTCCTGACTGACAAGGCAAGCATCCACAGGGGGAATGCTTTTCTATTTGAAGAGTGAACTCCACGTGTCTCTTCATCTGCAAAGTGGGGTACTGGCAGGTTCGACCTTAAGGGCTGTAGCAGGCATTCTGTGTGTTCCGCCCACATCTCTCTGGCTCATTTCTGTGCATGTTGGCCCCACTTTTCATTGCCAGCACCTGGGTTTCTTTTCCTGGGGGCTCTCTGATGCTGCCAAAGACATTACCATGACTGCTTGAAATGCCAAGGAACGAATGTTCCCTGAGACCGGCTTTCAGCCAGTGACTAAAGGGAGTAGTTGTATAAATATCCCAGCTCCTTCACTCTTTGAATGGGTAGCTGACATGCCTCATCTAGACAGTACCCTGGAGCTCCCTGCTGGTAAAGAAATCCGGTTGCCCATGGTGGCAACTGCAACAGCGCACCCTTTTCTGACTTCCTCCCTCTCTGTCTCATTTCTCCACCTCCCCACCAGTGTTTCTTGCAATCACCTCTTAAATAAACACTTGCACTCAATTTTTTGCCTCTGGTTCTGCTTCTTCAGGAACCCAGACTAAGACCCAGGGTTGTCATAAAGATCAAATAACATATGCACGCATGCCTTGTTGCAGAGCGTATGGACATATTTGTTGCCCTGTGAATAGTCTGTTGAATAAGTATATGGAAATCTTATGGTTTTACCTGTTACTATTTCTTTGAAGCCTAGTTCTGTACTTTTGTGGTTCCTGAATTCAACCCCCCCTTACCTCAACTTATTTAAGAACAATTTGCCAAGTTAAATAATTCAGAATCCATTCATTCCTTGTTTTCTTCTGATAAAATTTATGATTTTCTAAAGGCAGTGCCCTATGGTTCTTGTGAGGGGTCTCTAACAGAAACATTCACGCATTTACCATGGCATGTCCCCCAATGTACAGCGCACACATCCCAGGAACAGCAGCTGTATATCTGCACTGAAGACATGACTTTGGGTCATCCCCTCACATCTGGCCATGGCTCCTGTTTGCACAAGGACCTGATCAGCTCGGGGTTGTCCTGATGGTGTTAGGGTGATCTGCACATTCCCACAGGGCTTTAGGTGCATTACAGCTGGACTTTAGTCTTTAAATATGTCATGAGTCCAAGCTAAAGATCCACAAGCTAACACTGGGTGACAGATATATTTTGTTTTGGTATAAAGAGTGGAATAAAAATTGAGGCAGCCTTTAAAAAGTGGGATTATTTCATGAAACATTTTGATTTATGGCTTCTTTCAAAAATATGGGAAGATCTAGTAAACTTGGGCTGGAATTTCCATGTGGCAACCATGAGCTGGTGTTAAATAGGCACCGTTTCTTCTCAGTGGGGCATTTGGGTGTAAGCTCTCCAGTCCACTACAGTCACTACCTACTGCCCCTCCCATCCCTGCCGCCCCCCCAGTATTTCAATTACATTAATTGTTTTCAAAGTCATCCTTCTTGGCGACTGTGGTTTCTTGGGGATGAAAGAGAATAGAACGATTTCCACCTCCCTCCACCCCCAAAATTTTAAGGCAAAAAAAAAAAAAAGCCAAAACAAAAAACAAACCTACTTGCTAAAACAGGGCTACACATTTCTAGTCTTAAAAGAGGATTATGTTAAACAAATTAACACTTAAGCACCCAAAGAATAGAATATAATTGTTCCTTACAACCTAATTACAGAATTAATTCATGGTGCATTACAGGTGGTGGGACCTGATAATGAGGCACAGGATTAAAGCTGTATGACATTTGTCAGTTTTCTCTGGGACTGGATGTGTAACAGTCAATTGAAGAGAAAACAGAAGACTGTGTGAGGCCTTTTGGAAATGGTGGGGGGCGGGGGGTGGCTGGGAAAAATGGCCCTCTTGTCTTGCCCCAAAATAGTTTTTGTTTTAAACATCTGGTTTGTAGTCACTAATTTAATGTCACTATTCTTTGCCTTTAATTCTGGAATACCTCCCACCCTCCTTGGTCCCTTGGATACATCTGGTATAAAACCCACTTTGGATAGAGTTATTGTTAACAGCCTAAAAAAGAGGAGGGGGTCTCTGAGCGTATCTGTTAGAAGATCACATGTTCCTGCTCTTTGGGTAGAAAGATGTTATATGTAATTTTCCCTCTGAGCAGCTGCATCCTGAATAATGCACAAAGGTTTGGTCTAGTCAGGAATGTTAAACACTTGTTTATCTGTCTTTCTGTTCCCCACAGCCATGGGGGGTTGAGACGAGAACAAATACTCTGCTTTAGGAAATTAAATCCACTCAGATTAGTATAAAATTCTTGAACGTCAGGGGGTCTCAGTAAAACTGTATTTTCTTAGTTTATCCATACCCTTTTCCATCCTGAACATGATGCTAAAATATGCACTATTGATGATCTTTAAACACAGTAGTTCTCAGCAAATGCCTTTGTGTCCTGGGTGAAACTGATCAGATCCCACACACGGATTAGGTATGCCGTGCTTCTCTCTCTCTCTTAACTTTACATTCCATGGCGATTTGGCTCCCAAATCATGAGCACACTGTCAGATTTAGTGACCTCATTTCTCATCCACGGCAGCCTTAATGACACTCAAATATATCATTCATTTCCCGCCATTTCAAAATATACCAACATTGTATACCATCATTCACCCAACTTGACTTACAGGCTATTTTAAAAAAATCATTCTCATTCTGTCCAGACAAGGTTGATAATTCAACTGGAACTTACATCTGCAGGAACTCAATAATTATCAAATTTAGACTAAATACTAATTCCCAACTTGGTATTTTCGTATTTTAATACTGGCCAGTTTTTCTGAAATTGGTGACTTTTATTATTTTTTTTTAAAGATAGGACAGATTTTAGACCCCACTTAACTCTTAATTTATCAGCATAGTGTTCAAAGGAAATGAATGTCATTTCCATGTTTGAACTCATTCCTAATATACTGGAGTGCAGATTTAAACAGTGGGCAAATACATCACTAATAAAAACAACAATTTTCCCTCAGCTCTGTGCCTGTCTTTAGCTTTGTGAAGGGACCAGAGATGCTGCCCATCTTTGCCTCACGTCTCAGCGGTCCGAAGAACAAGGGCATGGGGAAGGTCCTGCAGTTCTGGGCACATCTCCTGGCAAACTCCGTTTTTCCCCCTTCTTTCTCCGGTCTCTTTGAGCCAAACTCCTTCATCTTCATTCTTTTTTCTTTATGGGGAGCTTTTCTGTTCCTTCATGCTGCTATTGATTTTTTTTTCTTTAAAGATTTATTTATTTGCCAGAGAGAGAAAGAGAGTGTGCACAGCAGAGGGAGAGGGAGTAGCAGACTCTCTGCTGAGCAGGGAGCCCGATGTGGGACTTGATCCCGGGATTCTGGGATCACAACCTGAGCTGAAGGCAGACATATAACTGACTGAGCCACCCAGGCACCCTGTTCCTTCATGCTCCTTATGAAAGCACCGAAACATCCAGAAAAATAAGCATAGGAAAAAAAAAACCAAATTCCTTTCTAATACGCCCTCCCTCCCATCCCCCTAACTTTTTTCACTAGAAGAAAGCATGGTTAATAATTTTATATGTGAATTTCCAATCAAAGGACATAACCTCCATCCTCCCTTACCATATTTCATTTAGGTGCTGCCAACTCTTAGCAAGTTGGAAAGTGATGCAGATATAAAAGTTGAAGGATCAGTGCCTTGGCGTGTGGGTAACCAGTCCACTGTTGACTTGTTTTGAGATGATCTAGATCCTGCATAAATGTATGGGGCGTATTGTTTTATCTTGAGGGATCCATATGCCTGCCACCACCGTTCCAAACTCCTATGTTTCTTTTGGGGCTCTCAGTCACAATACTGACTTCCTCTGGTCACCCTAATGGAGACAGAGTTTAGGGCCAATCAGAGCTCTTGTATGTGATTGAAAGGTGAATGCCGGGAAAAGAGGACATCTTTGTTTTAGACTATGGGCCAAGTAGGGTTGAAGTGGCCGGTGGTCCTCTTTCCCACCACGAAGGAAGAACCTGCCTGAGAAAAAGGCTGAGCCAGGATGGTCAGATGCCTGAACGACTGTAGGACTTTCTGAGTCACACGAGTGAACACATTCCCTTTATTTTAATGTAATCCAGGTTGAGCTAGACTTTGGTCACTTGAGATTGAAATTGTCCTGATGTGCGTGCTAAGTGGGTCATGTTCCTTGCAAACATCTAATAGTGAGAGCTACCCACATATGTTAATGAGGCTGAAGTGTCTATACATAAAAATGTGACTTTGTAGGTACAGCTTCTGTATAACATGGAGGTGACTGTGAAAATAGATAATACACCTGGGGAATCTAATCTGTGGCATTATGATAGCACATAGAAACATATCCAGTCCAGAGATGTTCTAGAAATATTCCATAGAGTTGGGGAAAAATGGGAAGCTCCCTAGAGAAGGCAATGTGGGGCTACAGGTAAGAGCTAGGTTTACAGCCCATGAGAGTTGGAGGATGTGGCAGCAGTTTTCACTGTTGAGAAGGCTCTGATTTCTTGGATGGAAAGGTTTGGGTAAGATGGGAGCAATGGGGGATTAGGGCAGCAGAGAGGAAGCACAGAACAACATGGGAATACAAGTCTGGGAGAAGACTGCTAAGAGGAGGGACTGGCCAAGGTCACCACAAGTGTGAGATATGAAGAAGGTCAACTAGCCATAAGGTTTTAAAAGCATTTCGTTTGGGAGAAGAGAGAGTGGTGGTGGTTAGTTCAGTCTGTAGGCATTAAGGGTACCTGTGATTTGGGGGTGATTAAGTGCTTATGTCTAAAGTTATAATCTGGGGCACCAGGGTGGCTCAGTCATTAAGTGTCTGCCTTTGGCTCAGGTCATGATCCCAGAGTCCTGGGATCGAGTCCCACATTGGGCTCCCTGCTTGGCCGGAAGCCTGCTTCTCCCTCTCCCTCTGCCCCTGCTTGTGTTCCTTTTCTCACTGTGTCTCTCTCTGTCAAATGAATAAATAAAATCTTAAAAAAATAAAGTTGTAATCTATTGAGCCCATTGTCCCTGTTCATCTGTCTGTCCATCCATCCATCCATCCATCCATCCATCCATCCATCCATCTTCCAAACCATTATCCATCTATTCCCAAACATTTATTGAGCTCCTATCATGTGCCATGGCTTGTATGACTTGGGAGTGAGAAGGATGAGAAGATGTTCTTTTTAAAAAAATATTTATGTATTTACTTGAGAAAGGGAGAGAGGGAGAGGGAAAAGCAGACTCCCCACTGAGCAGAATCCCAATGTGGGGCTGGATCCCAGCACCCCAGGATCATGACCTGAGCCAAAGGCAGATGCTTAACCAAATGAGCCACCCGGGTGCCCGGATGAGAAGACATTCTTATCTTTGGGGTACTTCAGTGTAGGGTGGGAAATAGCTGTATAAACAGATCATTGCAACACTGTTTGCTAAGTGCAATAATAAAGGCGTTTGCAAAATGCCAAGGGAAGGCATGTTGATTGTGAAGATTAAATGAGATTACATGTGTGAAAAGCACTTTGTGAGCTATTTAAATATTAGTCATTATTATAATCTTCATAACAACTCTAGGAGAAAGGCTTGGATTATTATCCCCTTAAATTTTTGTGTGTGTGTCATAAAAGCCGCCTGAGTACTACAAGTTACAAAATAGAAAAAGAACTCACCCACGATTCAGTTGCTTTAATGCTGACATTGTTTTACATTTGCTAAGTCTCATTAGTGTCTTTTCCTAGAATTTTCTTTTTCCACATAACAATCATGCTGCATATATCATGATACTAATTTTTCTTGTTAAATTAAATTATCTACATTTTTCCAGTTCCTTGGGTGACACCCATGGTGGGGGAGTCGACATATCCTGGCTCAGTCCTGGCCCAAATCCCATACTCCTGGTTCCTTATGAGCTCCTGGGACGCTCCCAAGAATGGCCATATAGGTTCCCTGTCTCTGCAGTGCTCCTCTCTGCCACTTTAGGCAGGGAGCTATGCCTTGTATGAATGTCATTTTCCTCTTTGGTTTCTTGCTGATGAGAATCTACTCCTTTGTCCTGAGCTCTGTCACCCCAGTGAAGGGGAGAGTGGCCTCTATATTCACCTAAGTCACATTGATGGACCAATTTGAGACTGCAGTAGATACCCGAGTTGGAGGAATATGCATGCTTGCCCTACTTTCTATTCTTTTACTCTCCCTTAATAGCCAATCCTGCCAGGCTTTCATGCCCATCATACCAACAATACAACTCTTCTTTGTCAAGATGACCAACAACCTCCATGTTTCCAAGTCAAATGGCCAGTTCTCAGCCATGATCTTGCTTTACTCATCAGCAACATTTGACAGAATTGATCACTTTTTCCTCCTTGAAGTGCTTTCTTTACTTAACTGCCAGGACCACCACACTCGGGGTAGCTCCTTCTAAGTCCCTTTTGCTGATTCCTCCCATCTTCTTGACCTCTAAAGATTGGACTGCTCCAGAACTCAGTCTCTAGACATTTCTCTACCTAGACTCACTACTTAGGTGATCTCACCCATTCTCATGGTTTTTTAATTAATTTACTTATTTAGTTTGTATTTTCTTAAAGATTTTATTTTTAAGCAATCTCTATACCCAATGTGGGGCTCGAACTTTCAACCCTAAGATCAAGAGTTGCATGCTCTTTCCAACCGAGCAAGCTCGGGTCCCCCTCACTCATTCTCATGGTTTTAAACACAGGCTGATGACTCCTAAATTTATCAGTCCAACTTGGATCTCTTCTCTGTAGACTCCTATAATCAACTGACCAGTTGAAATCTCCACTTGGGTGTCTAATAGGCATCTCCAACATTGCTTGACCAAAATCCAACTCATGGTTCCCTCCTCATGCAACCTGCTCCTCCTACAGTCTTCCCCGTTTTAGTAAGTGACATGTCTATTTTTCCGGTTGCTTTGGCTAAAAACCTTGGAGTTGTCTTGATGGGCTTTCTTCTGTACCCTGCATCTAATCCATCAATAAATCCTGTTTTCTCTCTTTCTCTCTTTCAAAATGTATCCTCAACCCAACCACTTCATACGATGTCTGTTTTTATCCCATTCTAAGCCCCTAGCATCTGTCACTGGATCACTGCAACAGCCTCTTACCTGCTTTCCCTGCTTAGTCCTTGTCCCCCTGTAGCTGATTTTCAACACGGCAGCTCGGGTGATTCCTTTTTTTTTTTTTTTAATATTTACTTTAGCGGGAGAGAGAGAGCACACGTGCACAAGCAGGGGCAGAGGGAGGAGGAGGGAGCCTCAAGCAGACTCTCCGCTGAATTTGGAGCCTGACGTGGGGCTTGATCTCATGACCGGAACCAAAACTAAAAGTCAGATGCTTAACCTACTGAGCCACACAGAGCCTCGATTACTTCCCCTTTTTCACAACCCAAGTCACATCTTGTTATTCCTCTGCTCTAAACCTTCCATTGGCTCTCATGTCATTCAGAGTAAAAGCCAAAACCTTGCTGTGGCCTGCAAAAGCCTATATAATTTGGGCTACTGACCTCATTGGCTATGGTTCTCCCTCTAGGTCGCTTCATTTTACTGCCACTAGCATCATTGTTCTTCAAACACACTAGCATTTTTTTTTTAATTTACTTATGTTAGAAATGGGGGGGGGTGTAGAGAGAGGGGGAGAAAAGCTGACTCCCAGCTAAGCATGGAGCCCAATGTGGGGCTTGATCTCACGACCCTGAGATCATGATCTGAACTGAAACCAAGAATTGGATGCCCAACTGACTGAGCCACCCAGGTGCCCCCACATTAGCATATTCTTATGTCAGGGTCTTGGCATTTGTTGTTTTCCTCTGTCTGAAATGCTCTTTCCCAGTTTGTGTGTCTCATTCCAGCACTTTCTTTGGTTCTCTGCTCAAATGTCATCTGATCAAAGAAGCTATTTCTGATCACTCTGTGTACCGTAGCAACTCTGTCCCCTGCCAGGCATGCCGTATCCTCTATTTTCCTTTTCTTGCACTAATTGCTAGCTGACTAAATATACGCACATATACACATATGTACTTATATGCTTATTAACCATTCTCCTGCTAAATCATTGGCCAGGAGATCCAGGACTTTGTCTCTGTGCCCACAGCACTTCCAGAATGGTATCTGGCACATTAGTTCATGCTGAGGAATTTTATGTATTTTCTGTTTGCCAACTCTTTCTTATGACCTCCTCCTCCTCCTCCTCCTATGACACAGGAGTGTATTTTACTCAAATCTTTCCTCCAGTGAGATGAAATAATATAGTGGCCAACTTACTCTCTGACCTCAGTGTCCTCATCCATAAAACAGATCTGGTAATAGCACACCTTACAGGGTTGTTAGGAATAAATAAGGTATAGTGGCTGAAGTCTGTGGTATAGTGCCTGGCCTACAGAGTGGTTTTTAATGAAATTTTGAGCACTGTGAAGTCACACAAGTCTGGATTTAAGTGACTTTTACGCAAAGCACTTAGTGCAGTGCCTAGCACATAGTAAATATTAAATGTGTGAGGTCTGGCAATAATTATTACTTCATTTGCCATGAAGAGTTATGCGATCTAGGGCAATGACTTCACTTAGTAGTCTCAAGTCCTCATCAGTGGGGATAAAGTATCTCTTGTGGCAGCTAAAGAAAATACTGTTTGTAACATGCCTGCAAGTCAAGATGCTATTTCTCTATTGTGGGACAATCAGGTTAGTTCGTTTTTTAAACTATTTGACTATGCTGTGATGAACATCTTCGTGCATAATGGCTTTCACACATTTCAGATTCTTTCCTTACCTTGGAATTCCAGAATCAGCATTTTTGAATAAAAATGGATCTTTTCACGGCTCTTGTTACATAGGCCAGATGGGTTTCTTAGCCTCATTTTGCTGAGAATACCTCTGAGCCTCCAGGTTACTTGGCTGGTGAGTGTGAGAATCAAGATCGGTGCTCAGAATGTCCTACGTTTTGCTGCCTTTCATGCAGGCGATTCACAAGGGTACGCACTACATAACACGTCACCGCATTTGTAGTTCTGGTGGATCGGGAATCTGGGAGTGGTTGGTCTGCGTGGTTCTGACTCAGGGTCTCTCAAGAGGTTGCGGTCCCCCTGAGGCTGGAGAACCACTTTGCAAACTCGCTCACGTGGTGGTTGGCAGGGGCTTCACTTCCTCTCCCTGTGGACCTATCCATAGGTTGCCGGTCCTTACACAGGGCAGCTGGCTTCCTCCAAAACAAGTGGTTGAAGAGAGAGAGCGAGAGACTGAGACAAGAGACACACCTCTTATCACCTCATCTCAGAAGTGGCACTACTCCTGTATTCTCTTGGTCACCTAGCTCAACCCAGGGCAGTGGGGGAGGGAAGGAGTCAACAGGGGGCATTGTGGGGGCTAGTTACCACAAGGATGGATTGTGGGATCATCGGTGTCTCATTTTTCTCTTACTCCTTAGTCACATTCTGCCTTGCCTTTTTTTTTTTAATTATTTCTTTTCTTTTTTTTTAAATTAACATATAATGTATTATTTGCCCCAGGGATACAGGTGTGTGATTCTTCAGTCTTACACAATTCACAGCACTCACCATAGCACATACCCTCCCCAATGTCCATCACCAGCTACCCTATCCCTACCCTCCCACCCTCCAGTAACCCTGTTTGTTTCGTGAGATTAAGAGTCTCTTATGGTTTGTCTCCCTCCAATCCCATCTTGTTTCATTTTTTCCCTCCCTACTCCCCACGACCCCCCACCCTGCCTCTCAAATTCTTCATATCAGAGAGATCATATGATAATTGTCTTTCTCTGATTGACTTATTTTGCTTAGCATAATACCCTCTAGTTCCATCCACGTTGTTGCAAATGGCAAGACTTCATTTTTTTGATGGCTGCCTAGTATTCCATTGTATATATATACCACATCTTCTTTATCCGTTCATCTGTTGATGGACATCTAGGCTGTTTCTGTAGTTTGGCTATTGTGGACATTGCTGCTATAAACATTCGGGTGCACGTGCCCCTTCGGACCACTACATTTGTATCTTTAGGGTAAATACCTAGTACTGCAATTGCTGCATCATAGGGTAGCTCTATTTTCAACTTTTTGAAGAATCTCTACAGTGTTTTCCAGAGTGGCTGCACCAGCTTGCATTCCCACCAACAGTGTAGGAGGGTTCCCCTTTCCCCGCATCCTCGCCAACATCTGTTGTTTCCTGACTGGTTAATTTTAGCCATTCTGACTGTTGTGAGGTGGTATCTCACGGTGGTTTTGATTTGTATTTCCCTGATTCTGCCTTGCTTTTTAATTGCTCTCTGATTGGATCAGACATTGAAGTATACCGGCTGTGTGTCAGGCATTGTGCTAGTTGCATTCACAGGTACATTTAACTCTCACAACATCGAAGGCTAGGTGAAGATTGTTGTTCCATCTTGCAGAGAGGAAAACTGAAGCACAGAGAGACAAAGTCATTTGCCAAAAGGTCACATGGCAAGCTAGAATCAGACTGGAGTTGTAAACCCAGGCCTGGGGCTGTAGAATATGGTTCTTTCCGGGACACCAGGGGACCTTCCTAGTGGGGAAGCACTGAGAACTGACATTCAGGGAACAGTTGCCAAGCTGGTTCTCCCCTGACTGGACACCAGTGAAGCCTGGTCAGTGGGAATACAGCAGGGGGAACTGACGGTGCCCACCATCTGCTTGTGCTGGAGTCATGTCCTGCGAGGTGTCCCACGTCGACACCAAAGTATGATGGGGAGAACAATTCCAGCCCTCGATGTGTGCCCTATTCATCTCTGAAGTCTCTTCATTCCAGTATTTGGGGGGGGGGGTTATTACCTTCGATTACCATGTTGGAGGTTATCTGGAGCAGCGGCTCAGATTGAGCGAGGAGGCTTCTTCACCTTAGAGGTGGGCAGGCTTCCCGGGGCTTCTCTGCTTGTCAGTTTTGATGGAATTTTCTTACGCTCTTTAACCAGCTTTCTAACAATCTGCTTTTAAATTTCTGTAGCTTTCTGAAGGAGCTACAAAAGGAAGGGATGATTATTATTTTACTAATTAAAAAGAAACTCAAAGGAGTGTGGTTGCCTCGGGAATGCACCTTTCAGATCTCCTGCTTCAGGGGGTGTGGCTGATCTAAGTCTCCAGCCGCCCCATTCCGTGCCCATCGCAGTGTATGCGCCAAAGCTGTTCTTCCCGCGGGCGGCTCCCAGCCCGGGTCTGAGCACAGGGGTCCACGGCAGCTGCATTCCTGCAAGGAGTGGGGTTTCTCTGACGAGTAACTCTGGCTCAGGGACTCCCAAAGATGTCCTGATCTCTGGAGCCTGGGACTGTGTCACCTTACGTGGCAAAAGGGAATGAAGGTGGCCAGTCAGCTGAGCTCAAGATGGGGAGAGTGGAGGGGATTATCCAGGTGCGCCCTATGAAATCACATGACTCCTTAGAAGTGGAGAGCCTTTCTCAGTGGTGATCAAAGAGAGAGATGCAAAGACAGAAATGGGACATGGAAAGGGGCATGTAAGGGGCTTGATCTTCTGTTCCTACTGGCTTTGCTGTGGAGGAAGGGATCAAGAACCAAGGAATGCAGACGCCCCCAGTGTTTGGAAAAGGAAAAAAAATATATTCTCTAAGGCCTGCAGAAAGGAATATATAGCCTTGTCAACACCTTGATTGTAGCCTGGTGAAATCTGGGTCATTTTATGACCTGAAGAATTGTAACATAATGAATTCATATTGTTTCAAGATGTGACACTCGTGATTTGTTTCAAGATGTTACACTTGTGATTTGTTACAGCAACAATAGACTAATATGCAGTTGCCCATCAACTTTGCGGAGACTCTAAGAAGTGTGCTGCAGTCTAAGGCTCTGCCTGCCTACCCCTCTTTCCTTCCCTCTGTCCTTTACAGGCATCAGACCAGCTCCTCCTGCCTCCTCCAGCTCCTTCCCCATTTCCCTCTGTGTTTCACCAGGAAATCTCTTACATATTTTTTTTGTTTGTTTTTTAAAGAGAGAACATGTGAATAGTGGGGGGTGGGGAGGGGACAGAAGGAGAGAGAGAATCTTTAAGCAGGCTCCATGCTCGGTGCAGAGCCTGACGTGGGGCTTCATCTTATGACCCTGAGATCATGACCTGAACTGAAATCAAGAGTTGGATGATAAACCTGCTGAGCCACCCAGGGGCCCTTCTCTTGCATGTTTAATATACTTTCAGCATCTGCTTCTTTGAAGACCAAAACTAATAGGAGTAATCAAGACCCAATAAAGTTTTTTTTAAAATTTATTTGACAGAGGGAGAGAGATCACAGGAGGCAGAGAGGCAGGCAGAGAGAAGGGGGGAAGCAGGCTCCCCGCTGAGCAGGGAGCCCGATGCGGGCCTCGATCCCAGGACCCTGAGATCATGACCTGAGCTGAAAGCAGAGGCTTTAACCCACTGAGCCACCCAGGCGCCCAAAGTTTTTTTTATCAACATACAATGTATTATTTTTTTCAGGGGTACAGGTCTATGATTCATCAGTCTTACACAATTCACAGCACTCACCATGACACATACCCTCTCCAATGTCCATCACCCAGCCGCCCCATTCCTCCCAACCCTCCCACCCTCCTCCCCTCCAGCAACCCTCAGTTTGTTTCCTGAGATTAAGAGTCTCTCATGGTTTGTCTCCCTCTCTGGTTTCATCTTTCCCTCCATTCCCCTATCATCCTGTCTTGTTTCTCATATCAGTGAGATCATATAATTGTCTTTCTCTGATTGACTTATTCTGATTAGTATAATACCCTTTAGTTCCACCCATGTTGTTGCAAAAGGGAAGATTTCATTGTTTTGTTTTTGATGGCTGCATAGTATTCCATTGCATGTATATACCACATCTTCTTTATCCATTCATCTGCTGATGGACATCTAGGCTCTTTCCATAGGAGACCTGATAAAGTTTTAAAGTGAGTTCTAGGTCTCTGCTGTCCAGTACACTTATTGCTAAGAAACTGCTGCTGTTGGAATGAGGGCATGGACTTTAAATTCTTAAATTTTAAAAGGATACTCAATTCAGTTATTGGAAAACTTTCAACTGTCTTGGGAAGAATTTGGGTGTGTGAATCTACTTTTTTCAACTGTACATTTTGTGAACTCTAAAAACAGATCAAATATTTTTGATGAAAGTTTAGTGTTCAAATTGGGAAGTCTAAGAGTAAAATACACCCTAGATTTCAAAGACTTAGAATGAAAAAAGGACGTAGAGATAGTTCATTAGCAGTTTTTCCTATTGATTACATGGTGAGATAATATCGTAGGTATACTAAGTTAAATATATTATTAAAATCAATTTCTCCAGTTTATCCTTAAAATTTTTTAATTTTAATTCTGGTTAATTAACACACCGTTATATTAGTTTCAGGTGTGCAATATAGTGATTCACCATTTCCATATATTGCCCAGTGCTCGTCACCTTTTTTCATCCATACCCCCACGCACCTCCCCTCTGCTAACCATCAGTTTGTTCTGTGTAGTTTAAAGTCTGTTTCTTGATTTGTCTGTCTCTCCCCCACCCACTTTGCTCATTTATTTCGTTTCTTAAATTCCACACATGAGTGAGACCATACAGTATTTGTCTTTCTCTGACTTTGTTTGCTTAGCCTTATATTCTCTAGCTCCATCCGTGTTATTGGAAATGTCCAGGTTTCATTCTTTCTTATGGCTGAATATTCCAATGTATATACCACATCTTCTTTATCCATTCATCCATCAGTGAACACTTGGGCTGCTTCCATATCTTGGCAATTATTACTAATGTTGCTATAAACATGAGACGCATGTATTCCTTTGATTTAGTGCTTTTGTATTCTTTGGATAAATACCCAGTACTGCAATTACTAGATCATAGGGTAGTTCTGTTTTTAACTCTTTGAAAAACCTCCGTACTGTTTTCCAGAATGGCTGTACCAGTTTGCCTTCCCACCAACAACGTGAGGGTTCCCCTTTCTCCACATTCTCACCAACACCTGTTGCTTCTTGTGTTTTTAATTTTAGCTATTCTGACAAGTTTGAGGTGATATTTCATTGTAGTTTTGATTTGTATTTCTTTGATAAGTGATGATGAAAATCTTTTCATGTGTCTGTTGGCCATCTTGATGTCGTCTTTGGAGAAAGTGTCTGTTTATGTCCCCGGCCCAGTTTTTACTTGGATTATTTGTTTTCTGGGAATTGAGTTTCATAAGTTTCTTTATGTATTTTGGATACTAAACCTTTATCAGATATGTCATTTTCAAATATCTTCTCCAATTCCATAGTTTGCCTTTTAGTTTTGTTGATTACTGCCTTTGCTTTGCAGAAGCTTTTTACATTGGTTTAGACCCAGTAGTGTCTTTTGCTTTTGTTTCCCTTGCCTCACGAGACAGATCTAGAAAGAAGTTGTTACAGCTGATGTCAAAGAAGTCACTACCTCTGTTCTTTTCTAGGATTTGTATGGCTTTAGGTCTCACATTTAGGTCTTTAATCCATTTTGAATTTATTTATGTGTATGATGTAAGAAAGTGGTCCAGTTTCATTGTTTTGCATGTGGCTGTCCAGTCTTACCATTTGTTGAAGAGAACGCCTTTTTGCCATTGGATATTATTTCCTGCTTTGTTGAAAATTAATTGTCTACATAGTTGTGGATTTATTTCTGGGTTTTCCATTCTGTTCTATTGATCTATGTGTCTGTTTTTGTGCTGGTACCATACTTTTTGATTACTCCAGTTTAGTAATACAACTTGAAGTCCAGAGTTGTAGTGCCTCCAACTTTGCTTTTCTTTTTCAAGATTTCTTTGGCTATTCAGGTCTTTTGTGGTTCCATACAAATATTAGAATTGTTCTAGTTCTGCAAAAACCGCTCTTGGTGTTTTGATAGGGATTGCATTAAATGTGTACATTGCTTTGGGTACTATAGACATTTTAAAAATCTCTTCTAATCCATAAGCATGGAATGTTTTTCCACCTCTTTTTATCATCTTCCATTTCTTTTATGTGTGTATTATAGTTTTCAGAAGACAGTTCTTCCATCTCTTCAGTTAGGTTCATTTCTAGGTATCTTTTTATTTGGAGAACAATTGTAAATGGGATTGTTTTCTTAATTTCTTTTTCTGCTGCTTCATTATTGGTGGGTAGAGAGACAACGTATTTCTGTACATTGATTTTGCATCCTGTGACATTACTGAATTTTTTAAATCCATTCTACCAGTTTTTTTGGTGGAGACTTTTGGGTTTTCTGTAGATAGTATCACACCATCTGCAAATAGTGAAATTTTCACCTCTTCCTTACTGATTTGGATACCTTTTATTTCTTTTTACTGTCTGACTGCTGTGGCTAGGACTTCCAGTACTATGTTGAGTAAAAGTGGTGAGAGTGGACATCCTTGTCTTATTCCTGACCTTAGGGGAAAAGCTTTCAATTTTTCCCCATTGAGGATGATGTTATCTGTGGGTTTTCATATAAGGCCTTTATTATTGTTGAGATATGTTCCCTCTAAACCTACTTTGTTGAGGGTTTTTTTCATGAATGGATGTTGTTCTTTGTCAAATGCTTTTTCTGTGTCTATTGAAATGATCATATTGTTCTTATCCTTTCTCTTATTGATGTGATGTATTATGTTGCCTGATTTGTGAATATTGAACCACCCTTGAATTCTGGGAATAAATCCCACTTGTTTGTGGTGAATGATTTTTTAAAAATGTATTGTTGAATTTAGCTTGCTAGTATTTTGTTGAGGATTTTTTTTTGCATCTTTGTTAATCAGAGATATTGGCTGATAGTTCTCTTTTTAGTGATGTCTTTATCTGGTTTGGTATCAGGGTAAGGGCGGCCTCATTGAATGAATTTGGAAGTTTTCCTTGCTATTCTAGTTTTTGGAATAGTTTGAGAAGAATATGTATCCACTCTGCTTTAAATATTTGGTAGAATTCGCCTGTGAAACCATCTGACCCTGGACATTTGTATGTTGGGAGTTTTTGCTGGTTATTTGTCTGTTCAAATTTTCTACTTATTCCTGTTTCAGTTTTGGTAGTCTGTATGTTTCTAGGAATTTATCCATTTCTTTTAGGTTGTCCACATTGTTGGCATACAGTTTTTCGCAATAATTGCTTACCATTGTATTTCTGTGGTCTTGGTGGTTATTTGGTTGTTATTTCTCCTCTCTTATTTGTGATATTACTTGAGTCCTTTCTCTTTTTCTTTTGATAGGTCTGGCTAGAGGTTTATCTATTTTATTTTAATTAATTAATTAATTTATTTTTAAAGAACCAGCTTCTGGTTTCATTATATGTTCTGTTGTTATTGTTGTTTGTTTTTTAGTTTTTAGATAATTTATTTTCACCCTTCTGCTGGTTTTAGGTTTTGTGGTTCTTTTTCTAGCTCCTTTGGAGCAAGGTTAAGTTGTTTGGAATTTTTCTTGTTTCTTGATGTAGACCTGTATTCCTATAAACTTTCCTTTTATAACAGCTTTTGCTGCATCTGAAAGGTTTTGGACCCTTGTGTTTTCATTTTCATTTGTGTGATGTACTTTTAAAATTTATTTCCTGGTTGGCCCATTCATTGTTTAGTAGAATGTTACTTAACCTCTATGTATTTGTGGTCTTCCCAGATTTTTTCTTATGGTTGATTTCTGGTTTGATAGCATGTGGTCAGAAAATATGCATGGTCTGAGTTTGATCTTGAGTTTGTTGAGGTTTGTTCTATGGGCTCATATGTCATCTATCCTGGAGAATGTTCCATGTATATTTGAAAAGAATTTATATTCTGCTGTTTCAAGATAGAATGTTCTAAATATATCTATTAAACACATCTGTTCCCAGTGTGTCTTTCAAAGCCATTGTTTCTTTGTTGATTTTCTGTTTAGATGATCTATCCATTGGTGTAAATGGGATGTTAAAATCCCCTGCTATTATTGTGTTATTATTGATTAGTTCCTTTGTGTTTTTTAGTAACCGTTTCATGCATTTGGGTGCTCCTGTGTTGGATGCATAAATATTCACAATTGTTATCTCTTCTTGTTGGATTGTCCCCTTTATTATTATATAACGCCCCTCTTTGTCTCTTGTTACAGTCTTTGTTTTAATGTCTGTTGTCCAGTACAAGTATTGCTACTCTGGCTTTCTTTTGATATCCCTTTGCATGACAGATATTTCTCCATCCCCCCACTTTCAATCTGCAGGTACCTTTAGGTCTGAAATGAGTCTCTTACAGGAAGCATATAGATGGGTCTTGTTTTTTTTTTTTTTATATCCTGTCACTCTGTGTCTTTTGATTGGAGCATTTACTCCATTTACATTCAAAGTAATTACTGATTGATATGTATTTATTGTCATTTTAGTATTTGTTTTGTGGTTGTTTCTGAAGATTTTCTCTGACCCTTTCTTGTATTTCTCTCCATGTTTTGCTGATTTACTTAAGTGATATATTTGGATTTCTTACTCTTTATTCTTTGCATATTTATTAATGATTTTGATCAATGGTTGCCATTAGGTTTGTATATAGCATCTTCTGCATATAGCAGACTATGTTAAATTGGTCATTTAAGTTTGAACCTATTCTTCACTCCTCTTCTCCCCACAGTTTAGGTATATGTTATTATATTTTATATCATTTTATTTTTGTGAGTTCCTTGACTAATTTTTTATAGGAATATTCATTTTCACTGCTTTTGTGTTTCCTACCTGCTGTCACTTTTGGTCTCTCCTTTCCACTCAAAGAGTCCCCTTTAATATTTCTTGCAGGGCTGGGTTAGTAGTCATGAATTCCTTTAGTTTTTGTTTGTCTGGGAAACTCTTTATCTCTTTTATTCTGAATGATAGTCTTGCTGGATAGAATCTTCTTGGGTGCAGGATTTTCCCATTCAGCTCTTTGCAAATATTTGCCACTCCTGGCTTGCAGAGTTTCTGTTGAAAATCTCCTCTTAGCCTTATGGGGTTTCCCTTGTAAGTTACTGACATCTTTTGTCTTACTGCTTTAAAAATTTTTTTCTTCATCACTATATTTTTGCCAACTTAATTACAATATGTTTGATATGGGTCTGCTTTTGTCTGTTTTGATAGGAGTTCTCTGTGCCTTCTGGATCTGAATATGTTTCCTCCCCCAGATTAGGGAAGTTTTCAGTTACTATTTTTTAAAATAAATCTTCAGTCCCCTTTTCTCTCTCTTCTTCTTGTGGGACTCTTAGAATATGACTGTTAGTACATTTGATGGAGTCACTGAGTTCCCTAAGACTCTTCTCATTTTGCATAATTTTTTTTTTCTCTTTTGTTCAGCTTGATTATTTTCCATGACTCTGTCTTCTAGGTCACTAGTTCATTCCTCTGCTTCTTCTGTCCTGCTGTTCATTCCATCAAGTGAGTTTCTCATTTCATTTATTGAGCCCTTTAGCTCTGCTGCTATTCCTTATCTCTGGGTCAAGGGTTTCACTCATGTATTCCACTCTTAAGTCCAGTGGGTGTCCTTATGATCATTCCTTTAAATTCTCTATCAGGCATGGTACTTATATCTGTTTCACTTAGATCTCTGGCCTCGGTCTTGTTCTGTTCTTTCATTTGGGATAAATTTGTCTCCTCATTTGGTCTGCCTCTGTGTCTGTTTCTCTGTGTTAAGAAAGCCAGCTGTGTCTTCTGCTCTTGAAAGTAGTGGCTTTATGAAGAAGAGGTCTTGGATTGCCAAGCCATGAAGGGTCCCTCGCTCCCCAGAACCTGTTGCCCATGCCCTGTTGTTGTGTCTGAGTCATTTTTTGTTGCAGTGCGGTCATCTTCCCTGACTTTCTGCCTGTTGTGGGCTGTGATTGTTCTCTGTGGTGTTAGTGGGACCGAGGCAGGCCAGCTCTGAGGGGACGTGCCCTCTGGGGAACTTGGGAGGGGGGCAGTGGTGTTAGCAACATTTGTGCTGGGCCACTAGTCCTATGCCAGACCCCCCCCCAAAAGCGCTGTGGTGTTTGGGGGCTGTGTGCTGGTGTAGCTGGGTGAGTATGGGGGGTGTGGTAGTGGTGGCTCAGTGTAGTGCTTGGTGGTGGCCATGCACCTGGTGGCTGGGTGGGACACACCCATAGCTTTAACAGAATTTGCCCTGAGTCCAGGCTGGAGGCCAGCGGGCTTGGAGTGGGAGAGTCTGAGGAAGAACTTTTTGGTGTGGTGCCCTGTTGGCAGGTCAGGCAGCGAGTGTCTGTGCAGCCTCACCCCCCGCCATCTTGGCCCTGTGTTGAGGCTGAGGTTAGGGGAGGAAAAGGGTGCCTGCCAGCCCCCTTGATCTCAGAGAAGTCCCCCAACATGCTCTGAAATCAGTGTGAACAGATATGTCTCTGGTTTGCTCCTGGCACTGTGTAAATTGCAACTTTTATATTGTGTCTCTGCACAGGCTGCTGTCCCTTTAAGGGCTGTCCCAGCTTCCCCTGTCTTCTAGGTCTCTCCCCTGTCTTCCTGGCTCTCCCAGTGCTGAGTCAGCTAAGTTTTAAACTCCAGGCTCCAAATCCCACTGCTTATACAAACTCATGGAATTCAGCCTCTCTAGTTTATGGATATTAGTCTTCCCTATGTGAGCTCCCTGGTGTGTGGGCCTTTTTCTTGGCCTTCTCCATGTGCCCAGCTCCCTCCCTCTTGTGGGAAGCCTCCCTCTGCCTTTCTGACCTTCCTAACCTTTGCAGCTTCTTCTCCATAGTTAGTGGCAGAGTTTGTTCTGCTGGTCTTCAGATCACTCTCTGATTCATTGACTTGGATGTGGATGATACCTAGCTGCAAATGTGGGATAGGGTGAGCCCAGGCTCCTCCATTTTCCATCATCTTCCCAATCCCCTTCCTCTCCAGTTTCTTTTGCATCTTAAAATGTGGCTCCACTGGGTGTTATACACAAACAATGAATCATGGAACACTACATCAAAAATTAGTGATGTACTACATGGTGACTAACATAATAGTAAAAAAAAAAAAAAGAAAATGTGGCTCCTGGAAAATTAAAAAGGACGTGTTGTTTACATAATATAGACTGTGCTATTCTATATGCTGTAATTACACAGGATAAGTGACATGGATCAAGTACTTATCACACATTAGGGCCATTGATGAGTGCTTTCCATGGATTATTTATACCTCAAAACAGCCCTGTTTTATAGAAGACTAAGGAAATTTATAGGAAATCAAAAATTAACTCACCCATGGTTATCCCAGTATAAGCAGAGAAGGTAAAACAAAGTTCATATCTGAGATATTCAGAGGCAGGAGGGGGCACTCAGAGCTACCCTATCGGAGAAAAAGTGGAAGAAAGTGGACGTGCCTATGTCAGGCTTGTGAGAGACAGGATAACTCTTTTGAAAGACTTTGAGAACTGTCTTTTGGGTGAGGATAGAATTATATCACAAATGATCCCAGAGGGAGGGACTTGATGATTCCCAAGTTGTTATCTCCTGCCAAAATTTCTTTTCTGAACACCAGTGTCGTAAATCTAACTACTTTCTGGACACATCCATTTGTATGTCTCATAGCCATTTCAAACTCAACATGGCCAAAACTCACTTTGGTTTCTTTTCTTCAAAACTTGTTCCACCCTTTGGGTTCCTAGATGTAGTAAATGGCATCAGCATCTATCTGGTTTCTCATGATAAGAACTTGGGTCTCTCTCCTTCATCTCGGACATCTAACTGGTCACCCCAAACTCCTTGTGTGTTGTAAAACCACTCCTTATTCATTTCTCTGTCTGTATCAGTTACCTATGGCTGTGTAACAAAGCAGCTTAAAACCTTTATTAACTCGGGTGCCTGGGTGGCTCAGTCGGTTAAGCGGCTGCCTTTGGCTCAGGTCATGATCCCAGGGTCCTGTGATTGAGCCTCACATCGGGCTCTTTGCTCAGTGGGGAGACTGATTTTTCCCTGCTGGCCATTCCCCCTGCTTGTGCTTGCTCTATGTCTCTGTCTCTTGCTTGCTCTCTCTGTGTCAAATAAATAAAATCTTAAAAACAAAATATGTATTAGCTCTGTTTCTGTGGAGAAGAATCTAGGAGTATTGGGTCCTCAGGCTCCATGTCTCTCATGACAATATAATCAAATTATCAGTGTGGGCTGACAAAGTGTAGACTCAACTGGAGGAAAATCCAGTTCCAAGTTCACTCATGTGGTTGTTGGTTGAGCTTAGTCCTTTGCTGGGTATTGGCTTGAAATCTCTCAGTTTCTTTCCATGTGGGCCTCCCCATTAGGGAAGCTCCTATCATGGCAGCTGCCTGTCTTTAGAGTGGGTGAGAACAGAGATGGGAGGGAGTCTTTTCTTTTCCTTTCTTTTCTTTTAGATTTTATTTATGTATTTGAGAGAGAGAGAGAGAGAGAGAGAGAGAGAGAGAGAGAGAGAGNGTGGGAGGGAGTCTTTTCTTTTCTTTTTTTTTTTTTTAGATTTTACTTATGTATTTGAGAGAGAGAGAGAGAGAGAGCGAGCACGTGCATGAGAGCACGAGCGGGGTTGGGAAGGGCAGAGGGAGAGGGAGAAGCTGAGCAGGGAGTCTGACATGGGGCTCAATCCCAGGGTCCTGGGATCATGACCTGAGCCAAAGGGAGATGCTTCACCAACTGAGCCACCCAGGCATCCTGGAAGAGGGAGTCTTTATAACCTAATCCCAAAAGTGACATCCAGTAACTTTTGCTGTACTGTTTTTGTTAGAAATGAGTCATTAGGTACAACCCACATTCAAATGGGGAGTTTCATGAATACCAAATGCCTGAACACCAGGCAGCTAGAATCACTGCAAGCATCTCAGATGCTGCCCACGACAACATCCTGTTAATTACTCTGATCTACCCGCTCTTGGTCACTGCATTCCATTCTCCCACCTGTAATATCTTGGGCCATTCCTGTCCAGCTCTACTGCCCCTTTCCTGGTCCATGGCCATCTTTCACCTGGACAGATGTAAAAGCCTTCCAGTTGCTTTTCTTGCCTTGCCTTCCTTCTCCCATCCTTGTCATATTTCGGGCTTTGTGGCTGAGGCAGGAATGGTGGTGATGGTGAGTGGTGAACAATGAGTCTGGTTTTGGACCTTAGGGTAGGAGGGCCACAGATCCATCTGTCGAGTGGTTGCGGTCCAGGTAAATAGTGGGCACCATCGTTCTGGAGTGACGGCGGGGCAGGGAAGGACAGGCAGGAGCAAGGAGGGCCCAGGCTTATATGAGCAGCCAGGGAGCCCAGTTCCTGGAACAGGGGTTGGAATACAGCTCAAAAGCAGAAGGCAGGGCTCTGAATGTGGCTTCTGAGAGCTAGACGAGAGGTTTCGGCTAGAGAGTGTGGGACCCCACAGCTCCATTTTGAGAGTGCCATTCCTATGGCCATGCCCAGGAATCGGAATTGGGCACCAGTTGTCACCCTGAGCCCTGCTTCTAGGCAGGCAGCCAGGGGCCATTGATGAGCACTCGATTCCCTCCAGCCTCATGAGCCATTGGCCTCAGCATCACTTCCATGCTTCCTAACTGTAGACGCGGAAGGTATGGGCCAGGAGTGTGGTTTCCCCAAGGTCTCCTGAGTGGCTCTGGAAAATTTGCTTCTTTGCTGGGACATGTCCTGCCAGATACAATTATTTCACAGTTTAAAGGACTGGCCCCTTTTCTTTAGAAAGCACAGCACAGTAGAGAGAGCCCAGGCTCTGGAGCAGGCAACTCAAAGACTGGATACCAACTCTGCCACTGATGAGCTGTGTGTCCTTGGGAAGTTCCTTAACCTCTCTGAGCCTTAGTTTCTTGGTCTGTAAAATAGGGATTTAAGGTTCACCTCATGAGGTAAGCATGAGGAAATACGCACAGAAGTGCACAGCACAATGCCTATTGCACAGTAGGGACTCAAACCCAATTATTTAGGATGAAAGGTCCAGAGAACACATGGAGACTCCAGAGGGAGCCAACTGAGGCGGTTCCTTGCCCACACAGGTGTTGTGGATCTGGTCCAGGTCTTCAGTGATGAGGAGCAGGAATCTGGCAGGAAAAGTTGCTGTCTGCTCTTCACAGGTGTCTTTGGAGAAGTACATGGTGTGAATAATGACAGCTGAAATTTATTTCAGGCACCTTTCTTGTATTAACTAGATCCTCACAGTGACACTAGGAGAGAGGAATTATTATTCTTACCCTCTCACACAGAAGAGGAAACTGAAACCCAGAGAGGTTAAGTAACTCAGGTGTTCAGTGTCACAGGAGTCTGCTTAGACCATTATGTACCAACTCTCAACACATGAACTCAGCTCTTAGCACCTGTGGGTTCAGATACTCAAGTCCGTCTGTTGTCTTTGTAGACCCAGAATGCAACAGTCCCCTTCAGGCCTACCCGGACAGGGAGGGCATTCATTCTGTGGAGGCAAGAGAGAGCACAACCAGGAACCTGGTGTTTTGCTGGATTCCACATCACCAGGACTTGTTCCCGCCTGAGGGTGCCGCATTAGTCCAGAGGATGCGTGGCTCAGGCTAGATACCCCGTAACTGTGGACTTAATGTGTTAATTTAACAAACATTGAGCACCTACAATGTGCCAGAAAATGTGGTGATGCTCTGTGGTGGGCAAAGTGATCCCTGTCCTTTCTAGGTGCTGGGATGTGCTGAGAGTCCGTTGAAAGCCTGCTGTTTAAGGAAAACAGATTTTGATCCCACACAATGAAGTGCCCTACGTCCCAGAGCTTTCCCGAGAGGAATAGCTTTCTTTTTTTTTTTCCCAGAGATTATTTATTTATTTATTTGGCAGAGATCACAAGTAGACAGGCAGGCAGAGAGAGAGGGGAGGAAGCAGGCTTCCCACTGAGCAGGGAGTCTGATGCGGGCCTCGATCCCAGGACCCTGAGATCATGACCTGAGCTGAAGGCAGAGGCTTTAACCCACTGAGCCACCTAGGCGCCCGAGGCAGTAGCTTTCTTATGGAAGGGGTGAGTTTCCCGTCCTCAGAGGTGTCCAAGTGAAGCTGGAACGGCCACTTGGTGGGGATGTTGTAGAGGGGATAAAATATCAGAACAGTGCTTTCCAGAGAAGATTGTTCCGGTCCTTTCAAATTGCTAGGAATTAACATTTAAGAGAACCCTGGATGTAACAAACATGATATGAACAGGAGACAGCACCTTCTTGAAGCCTGTGGCTGCAAGTCAGTCTGAGGGATAGGGGGTGGTCACCAGATTTCTAAGAGCCCGAGTTGGAAGGCTCGGCAGACTGACGTTGGAGCGGGGGGCTCAGCTTGCGCAGGAAGGGCCCTCCTGCCGCTATAGAAATCACTCTTTGGAATAGACAAAGGACACGTTGCAGGCGTCCTGCTGTTCACAGCGTAGTCGCTGGGGAAATCAGCATCCCAGGAATGGTTGTTACCCGCCACTTGGACAGGAAATGTCGCAGACAGAGCCTTGTTTTTCTGCTGTAGGAATTAAAGTTCAGAAGCAGCAGCAAGGAAATCAATACGGAGCTGCTAAACCCTTAATGAACGACAGCAAAAAGGCTGATCGTGTTGCCTAAAACAGCTTTTTTTAAAGCCGCTTGTCTGGGGTGAGCGAGTTAACAAGAATTGATTGAGTTCTGACGAGGTGTGGTTTCCAGAGTGCAGAGTGTAGGCAAAAGCAGCAGCCCTGGGTTTAAGACCTGTTTAGCTGCTGAGCCATCGGGGTCTGTTGCAAGCAGCTTGGGGGTCTAGTTGTTGAGCGTCTATGTAACCACTCATCCCCTTTCTCTACCCTGGCGCCCTCTGGCAAAGGATCCTTCGCTAAATGAGGAAGTTCCCCGTTTTAAAGATGACTGAGTCAGGCTCAAAATCCCAACCCAAACTCTTGTGGGAGAAGCTTTGCTCTGGCTACTGGGCCTAAATAGGTTTCCAGGACACTCCTGGACACTTTTGCTCAATCCTGACTTTGTTTTCACCCAACCTGTCATTCTACAGAGACTGCGGACAACTTGGCAGAAGGGAGGGCATAGGAGACACCACCTATCAGTGAGGTGTGGCCCAGTGAGAGTCACAGGCCGATCGATCCCATTGGCCATTGCTCCTCCAGAGAGGGAGCTGGAAGTATGGGTAGCTGTTTCCTTCTTTAGGGCCTGGGCAGAAACTTGAAGGGTTGTGGGAAAGGATGTTGCCCACGGAGTCCTTTTAACCTGTCTGACTTTCCAGTTCCGTATTTATCAAGTGGGCCCACAGTTTCTGCCCTGTTTCCCATGCAGAGTAATAGTGAGATTCAGAGGACATTGCATCCATGGAACCGCTTGGTGAGCTGAACTGCTTCCTCCAACCAAATGGATGTGATGCTTTTATTTGCAACATGGGGGAGGGAGCCCAAGCGACAGAAGAGTGAGACAGGGAACTGGCATTTTTGGACCACTTACTATGTCTGTTTCTGGTACTGAAGAAAACTCAAGTCCTCACAATGCCCCTATCAAAGCTCATATTTTACAAACAAGGAAACTAAAGAGTGGTGTTTGCAAGATACAGCTCATCTTGGTTTCAGGGATTTCCTGAAACACAGGACTAAACCCTGGAAAGTTCTGGGTGAACTAAGATGAGCTGACTCCCCATACTCAAGTTGGGGAAGGCTGAGCAACTTCCCCAAAGCTCCATGGCTGGTCAAGAGCAGGGGTGGTTCAGAATGTGGGTCAGTTAGTTACCCTAGTCCTCATGTTCTTTCCTGTACTCTTGTTCACTTAAACTCTAGTTAGGGTGATGAAATGGGTAACTATAAATAAGGGTGGATTGCGTGCCAAGGAGTTGCCATGATCAATGTCATGGGGTTTAACAGGAAACAGAAGGCTTTTGCTACAAATGTGTGTTCTTTGCCATGATCCCTGAGATTTCAATCTTTGAAGGGTGTTCTTAAGAGTATTATAGAAGTTGGCTATGGGTATGGATCAAGCACTACATTATAAGCCAAGTGGGGCATTGGTCGGCACCTTTATCAGGCTCGTTTAATCCTGTTCAGTGGGTCTTAAACGTTAAGAGCAGGGGCAGGTTATTAAAAAGGTGGTTTGTGGAGCCGTCAGATATCCTGATGCAGTGTGTCCTAGGAGCCCCACGATCGTTTCTGGGTGACCTGGTTCGATTGTCCCTCCACTCAGACCTCCTGGAACTATTGCAACAGTCATGTAACTGACATCTTTCTGCAAAACATCCCTCAGTGACTTCCCATCAGCTCCTGAATCAACTCAGACTCCTTAGCCTGGCTGACAAGGTCCTCCAGGAGCTGGCCCCGGGGTCCCTTACAGCCTCATCTTCTGCTGCACTTGGCCTGGACCCCAGCAGCTCCATTCCGTGTAAAATCTCCTGGTTCCCTGTGCTCCTGGTGCCTCCCCCTGTCCCTGCTAATTCTGCAATTCCTCGTCTCCCTTCTTTAGGCATTCACTTCCTCCGAGATTCAGTTCAGGCAGCCCCTCCTCCAGGAATATGCCCCTGGCTTGCCTTCCACACCCCGCCCACTTTAGGTGGCCTCCCTGGTACTGTTTGAATAACCCATGGGAGTCTGCCTTTCCCACTGGACTGTGAGTCCAGGGGTAGGGGGCATAGGGCAGATTCTATTCTATCATAAGGACTTCACAGGTGCTTGTTGAAATGGACCAGACCAGAACAGGGACACGGGGATGTTGTTTACTTGGTGTTGGCTCTGTGAGCTCCCGTAAGCTGTCTGTGACAGTGATTACCCACACTCTGAGCACAATAGATTGTGGAACAAGGAACTCAGCAATATTGCAATCATCAGTTTCAATTGCCGGGGTGAGAAGGGATTAGGGAATAGCACACTGACAACCTGGTTTATTCTAAGGGCTAAATTAGGAACAAGATTGGCATGCTGGTGGGAAAAAGAATGAGTCTGAGAGGGGGTGTATCTGGTGCTGCTAAAACTTAAAGTCAGAGGACTTCAGGTTCAGAAATTAACTCTTGCCAGAGAGGCCACTTTGCAGAATGAAACTCTTTGATGGCCCTTCTTTCAGTTTTTAAATATCATCAATTGATAAATTTCATAAAGGCAGGAATGTGTCCCTGGCTATTGTGTTGTTAGTGCCTGGTGTGGAGTAGCAGCTCAATAATATTTGTTGCAGGGATGAATGACCACTCTAAAAACTCCCTTCTGCCTCTGTTTCCCACAGCTGCTTTCTGTCTATTCCACCCTAATCCTTTTAGCCTGTCTGCCATTCGCTATCCCACGTCCTTGCCAGTTATGGAAAGTGAGCCCTAGTTTCTGTTTACCTCATCGTCCCTAGCTTTCTTTGCTCCAAGACTTCTTGGGCTCTGGCTCCTCTCGAGGATAAGGACCTGGGTCCTGCCTCTGGCCCCATGTTTATTTATTTGAGAGAGAGAGCGAGAGAGAGAGAGCGAGAGCATAAGTGGGTGGGGGGGGCAGGGAGAGGGAGAAACAAGCTCCCTGCTGAGCAGGGAGTCCAATGTAGGGCTTGAACCTGGGACCCTGGGATCATGAGCTAAAGGCAGACATTTAACCAACTGAGCCATCCAGGCCCCCCAGATCCTGGGCTTTATATATATATGTTGCTTGGAATCTGGACCTTGGATTGCCTGTGTCCATGGGCTTGGCTGACTCCGCTGCTCCCAGTGCTCATCCTTGTCTGGGGTCCAGTTCTGGTGTTATCACTGTGAAAACTTTCACCTCTATTACTTTGTTGGTGGGTTCCTGGTCAGTTCATCCCCAGCCCCAGTGAGAAGAGGACCATTACCCTCTCACAACAGCTGGCCTCATGGCTTCTTCCCAGCATAGCTTCCAGGTCCAATTGCCACCCATCACCACCTTTAAGTTGTCATAGTGGGCCAGACTCGGAACTGCTTCTTCCCTAGGGCCTATTATGGCCCTCTCCTTTATCTGAGAATTGAAAAGTACCCGATTTATGTAAAAGTCTTGGCTTTCGGAGTAGGATATTGGCATAAAAAGCAGACACATAGATCAATGGAACAAAATAGCCCAGAAGTAAACCCACACATACATGGCCGATTAATTTTTGACAAAGGTGTCAAGAATACACGATGGGAAAAGACTATTTTTTCAACAAAGAGTGCTGGGAAAACTGGATATCCACATGTAAAAGAATGAAACTGGAGCCTTATTCAATACACAAAAATCAACTAAAAATGGATTAAATACTTAAACATAAGATATGAAACCATAAAACTCCTAGAAGGAAATGTAGGGGAAAAGCTTCTTGACATTGGTCTTGGGAATGATTTTTTGAATCTGACACCAAAAGCAAAGGCAGCAAAAGCAAAAACAGACAAGTGAGACTCGATCAAGCTAAAAAGTTTCTGCACATCAAAGGAAATAAACAAAAATGAAAAAGCTACCTACGGAATGGGAGAAGATATTTGCAAAGGATATATCCAGTAAAGGATTAATATCTGAAATCTGTACAGAACTCTTACAACTCAATAGCCAAAAAAACATACCAATTAAAAAATGTGCAAAATACCTGACTAGACGTTTTCCTAATGAAGACATACAAATGGCCAACAGGTACGTGGAAAGATGTTCAACATTGCTCATCATAAAAACCACTATGGAATATCACCTCACACCTGTTAGAATGATTATCAACAAAAAGACAAGAAATAACAAGTGTTGGCGAGGATGCAGAGAAAAAAGGGGACCTTTGTGCACCATTGGTGAGAATGTAAATTGGTACAGCCATTATGAAAAACAGTCTGGAGGGTCTTCAAAAAATTAAAAATGGAACTACCCTAGGATCCAGCAATCTCATTTGTGACTGTATATCCAAAGTGAATGAAATAACTCTCTTGAAGAGCGATCTGCGCCCCCATGTTCACTGCAGCATTATTCACAATAGCCAAGATAGGGAAATAGCCTAAGTGTTGACAAATGAATGGATAAAAATATGGAAATAAGTATATATTTATTTATATAAAACACACTAAAGGCAAATACTGTATTGCATCACTTATATATGTAATCTAAAAAAAAAAAAAGCAAGCCATGGAAACAGAGTAGAATGGTGCTTGCCAGGATCCAGGAAGTGGGGGAAGTGGGAAGCTGTTGGTTAGAGAGTAAACACTTTCAGTTATAAGATGAGTAAGCTCTGAGGATCTTGTGTATAGATGGTGACTAGAGTTAATAATAATGTATTGTATCCTTGAATTTTGCTAAGAGAGTAGACCTGAAGCATTCTCACCAAAAAAGGTGACTATGTGAGATGATGAATGTCTTAATTGATTGTATAACCTCATGATGTATTAAATCAAGTTGTACACTTTTGTGTACATGTTGGACAGCTGTAACATATTACAATTTTGTCCATTAGTCTTAGGTTTTGTTTTTATTAAAAAAAATTTTTTTAAAGGTTTTATTTGTCAGAGAGAGAGTGTGAGCATGGCAGGAAGAGGGAGAAGCAGGATCCCCGCTGAGAGAGGAGCCCAATGCGGGACTCAATCCCAGGACCCTGGGACCATGATCCGAGCCGTAGGCAGACGCTTAACTGACTGAGCCACCCAGGCGCCCTTTAGGTTTTATTTTTATTTTTTTACTTTTTACTTTTCATTTTTATTTTTTTAAAGACTTTATTTATTTATTTGACAGAGTGAGTGAGAGAGACAGAGAGCAAGCACAAGGAATGGCAGGCAGGGGAGAAGCAGGCTCCCTGCTGAGCAAGGAGCCTGATGTGGGGCTCGATCCCAGGACCCTGGGATCATGACCTGAGCTGAAGGCAGCTGCTTAACTGAGCCACCCAGGCATCCCCCTTAGGTTTTGTTTTTAAAAAGACCCACAGAAATGAGGTTTTTAGAGCTCACCTCTGGTTTGGCAGGATGGGAACAGCCCCCTCTGGAAGAGTCAGAGTCACACGGAATGCCCAGTGTTGGTGCACATGGCATTACGTTAGCCTGTGTGGGGGTGTATATGTGATGTGTGTGCATATGTGTGGCAGGATACACGGTATGTATGTGGGTATGTGTGCATGGTAGCCACTGCGCATGCACGTGTGTGTGATTGGCACGCATATGCATGTGCAGACAGGGTATGTGTGGACTAAACGTGGTTTGTATATGTATGTGCGGTGAGTGTAAACATGGGCGTGCGGGGGCATGGGGGATACATTGTGTGTGTGCTACGTGTAGCTTACATGCGTATACACATACATGGTGTGTGTGTATGCACATGGTCTGTATACACAGGTGTGGAGTCTGTGCCTGGGGGAGGCAGAGTACATAGACGTGAGTGTGGTGTGCATCATGGGATCCTGAGGTCCTGGGAGGGTGAGGACCGGTGCTGCTCAGAGTGGTTTAAGCAGGAAGTGACTTGAAGGACACATGTGAGCCAAGGTCTCTGGTCCAGGAGTGCGTGGAAGCTCAAGATCCAGTTGTTGCAAGGTCAGGAAAGGACAGTAGGCCTGTTGAGGTATGGCCCAGAGGAAGGTCATGGTCACGGGGGTGCTGGCACTTTCTTTGTCTTAGTTGTGTGGACAGGTCAGCGGGCTTAAGAGACAGCTTCTGGGAAGGAAGCTGGCTGGTGTGTGCCCCCCGTGGGCTCTCTCTGAAAAGCATGACCAGCATTTACATGCTGACCAAGCTGCACGAGGGGCTGAAGATCCTGAGACCACGCAGATATGGCTCCTGGCTCACAGAAAACACGTTAGGACTAAGATGCCAGGGGTGCCACAGTGGATGAGAAAAGGGATGGGGAAAAGAAAGGAGGGAGAGAACAAAGGAGGGGGAGGGTGGGAGTGGGGGGAGCAGAGATTCCTAGGACTTGGGTGAGGCACACAGTCAGGGGCTGCCCTCTGCTTGGAGTGAGGGGGAGGGTCCATTGGAATTATGAGCCTGGTGCCATTTGCTCTAACTCTCCCTCTAAAATATATATACTGTATCTTTGATTATTATTAGTATCATTTTCAAAGATTTTATTTTTTTAGAGGGGGGATGGGCAGAGGGACAGGGAGAGAGCACATCTTAAGCAGGCTCCATGCCCAACACAGAGCTCAATGCAGGGCTCCATCTCACAACCCTGAGGTCATGACATGAGCTGAAATCAAGACTTGGACACTTAATGACTGAGCCACCCAGGTGCACCTCAAAGATTTTAGTTTTAAGTAATCTCTACACCCCATGTGAGGTTTGAACTCACAACCCTGAGACCAAGAGTCACACGTTCCACTGAGCCAGCCAGATGTCCATCTTTGAGTGATTATCATATGAAGTTGAAATCCCCTCCTGGCTCTGTAGGCTTCGCAACCCCCTTTCTCTACCTGCATTTTCCATTCCACCCCAGAGACCCAGGCCCCTGGATCTGACTCCTTCGCCCTCTGTCATCCTCATGTCCAGCTTGCCTCCAAACCCCAGACTTCGGGGGGAGCTTTTTTAGGTTGTTTGGGAGACAAGAACTTCCTCTCCTCCCATCACAATTTAGTTTCTGAATTTTTGCTATGTTAGCAAATTTGATGGATCGTGGCAAATGCTTGAGGATAAAATACTGTAATCAGGAGAATGTCCCCTCTCCCCTCCCTCCTCTGTCCCTGGATCTGGTGCTCGCCGATTTCTGTGGACTCAGCAGATGGATGGATGGCTTTTGCTAATGCTTTGCTGGAGTGATAGAACGTGTGGCAGGAATAACCCCGCGGGCTCCCCAGAAAAAGAGGAACAGGAATAGCTCAGGGATGTGGAGGAACTGAGGAGGGGCGGGGGGAGAAGGCACAGGCGTAAATCAGAGTGAACTGGACATTCTGGCTGGTCCCTGGCTGCAGTGCTTGATCAGACACCAAGTTCTTGCTAATGTTTCTGTCTGGTTCTTGTTACCCAACCTTAAGCTGGGCATTTGCAATAGACTTTTATCTGGTGTCCTCAGCTCCAGTCCAGAGCCCCTGATCTGCCGCACCCCCCCCCCGCCCCCGCCATCCAGCACTCAACTGTAATGCTTTCCTAAGGCACAACCCCCCATTGTCTTCCCTCATTCTCAAACCTCCCATGGCTCTGGAATGCCCATCAAACCTTGTGCAAACCCATGGTCTAGCATCAAAGGCTTTCCATGACAGCATTCTGTTGGCGGAAGTCATCAGGAGGAAGTGCTGCTGGCTGACCTGAGAGCTGGACTCAGGCCATCAGAGGCTCCTGGCCCCTGTCCTTGCCACTGTATGTTCTGCCACCATGTCCATAGCTAGAATCATTTCAAGGATACAATCTTAAGGGCACAATGTGTCATTGAGAACTTCTGGATTGTGTACAGGACTGAGCCTCTTTAAAGCTTCTATAGAAAGTGTCAGGGTTTTGGTGGGCAGAGATCTACTCATCTTGCAGCTGCCCAAGACCAGCCTCATCTGTAAGTTCCCCTGCTTGTTAACCCTGCCACCTACTGATCTGGACTGGCCTCTTTCTTCTGTCTCTGCCCACTCTCCATATAGGAGGGCCCACTTCAAATTTCCCCCGGGTAACTCCCAGGGTCGTGAACCAACATGTTCTGTCTCCTAGCTCTCTATTTTGGTTACCAACTGTGCAAAAAGATAGTCCCAAACTTGTTTTTTCTGGCCTTGGTCTAATCGTTCTTTCCCAGATGGTCTTTTTCTCCGATTCCCCCATCTTAGCCTCTGGAAATCCCCTCTGACCTGTAAGGTCCACCTCAAGTGGCATGTTGGCCATGCTGACTTTGTAAGGCCCACCACCAGATTTCATGTTGTCCCTGTTATAGCATTTATTTTTCAAGGCCTTGGTTGTTATTACTCATGTTCTGTCTCTGCCATTAGACTATGAACCTATGAGGACTGAGTCAGATTTCTTCTTCTATTTCCATGGCTATCTGTCCAGTTTCATGTTTAACATCTGTTAAGCCCAGGTGAGGAGTTGATATTTGTTGAATTAAAGTCATTTTAAAGCATCCTACCTACAAGGCAAGATGGATGTTACAGCAGTTTGGTGCAGAGTGCATATTTGCAAAACATTGTTGTCTTGATGGAGAAGAGGGGAGAATCTGTTCTCTAGAGGATTTTTGAGCACATCTTTGAAGGCCTTTCCATCACTGTTTTGTGGTGTATCAGTCAGTTTTTGCTGTGTAACAACTAACCTCAAAATTTCAGTGGCATATAACAACAAACATTTATTGCTGCAGGTCAGTTAAACTTGGCTCCAGACTACTTGGCTGTTGTATTGGATCAAATAGTATAGAGGCCAGGGCCATTGCCATGGACCCAGAAGTCAGTGACCTCTTTATTCCTTCCCTTCCAGTTTCTCCCAATGGGAATGTCTAATCCATGCCTGTTCCACCACTGTCTTTTGGAAGCAGATAACTTGTTTTTTGGTCTCTCGGGTCTATAGATAGGAATTTTGCCCCAAGATGGACTGTACCAATGCCTTATTTAGGTGATGAGATTTGGGACTTTTTGAGTAGATGATATTAGAGAAGCTTTTGGATTTTGAGTTGACACTGGATTGAGTTAAGACTTTGGGGGATGTTGGGCGCCTGGGTGGCTCAGTGGGTTAAAGCCTCTGCCTTTGGCTCAGGTCATGATCTCAGGGTCCTGGGATCGAGGCTCGCATCGGGCTCCTTGCTCGGTGGGGAACCTGCTTCCTTCTCTCTCTGCTTACTTGTGATCTATCTGTCCAATAAATAAATAAAATCTTAAAAAAAAGACTTTGGGGGATGTTGGGTTGAGATGAATATGTTTTACATGTGGGGTGGATGTGAGTTTGGGGGTCCAGATGATAGACTCTAATGGGACTGAGTAGTGTTCACCCAAAATTCATGTCCACCTAGAACCTCAGAATGTGACTTTATTTGGAATTAGTTCTTTTCAGATTCAGTTAAACTGGGGATCAAAAGGAGATCATCATCATCATTAAGAGGAGTTCAGGATGGGCCCTATGCCCAATGAGAATGTCGTTATAAGATACAGAAAGGGACTCACTGGGGATAAGGTGATGTGAAGATGCAGAGCAAGAATGGGGTGATCCATCTATAATTCAAGGAACACCAGAAACTACATGAAGCCAGAAAGGACTCTCCACTAAGAGCTTCTGTTTGTGCTATTCCCACAACCCCAGTGGCCAAGCCAATCACAAGGCTAAGCCCAGCATCAGTGGAGTGAGGAAATGCACTCTGCCTCCTCCGTGTCAGCAGCTGCAAAGGGCTTGGGGTGCAGGGAAAGGGTTAAGCTTAGAGCAGTCCAACCCACTGCAGGTGGAGAAGACTTGGGGAATAAAGCACTCCACAGACTAGGTTCCAGAGCAGAGGCCTTAAGGATAAGAAGTGGGTTAGGAGGCCTTAGGACATGGTTTGGAATGAAAAGGTCTGTATTCATATCCTTGACCAGACTGGAATTTCTGAATCATGTGTTTGTGATTAAGCCCCTGAAATGGTTTGCATTGCATTTGTCTTAGACGTGGAACAGAGACAAAAGTACTATTACATACTGGGAGGATTTATGGTGATCAAGCAGGTTAAAATGCTTTCTAGCATTTTGAGACCTGTGTCCAGGGCAGCCCACATTGGGGAAGAGGTTAACGGAGCAGCTGTCCCTGGAGGTCAGCCAGATGGAAAAGACGAGAAGGAAGACAATGGCGGCAGGATAAGGAGCAGCCCTGAGCCCACTGGGCTGCCTAGCTGGCATCCTTGATCTGCAGCCAGGCTGGCCCCCACGCTACATGGCCCCACACACGCCCATGAGCTCTGCCCCATTGAGGTGCTCACCCCTACCCATCCCAGATCTGGACTGTCCCCCAAAGCCACGTGACCCAATGGGGAGAAGATGTCCTAGTGTGTCTGTGAGGGTCCAGCACTAGAAAGCAGTGGCAGCCATTGGGCACACAGTGCAGGCTCGATGCATGTTGACGACCCTGAAACACAAAGTAACATGTTTACCAAATGAACAAGGGCTTACATACCCATCTGTTTCAGAGGCTTCCTTGCTCAAGAGAATTTACAGAAACGCCATCCACTCATCTCATCCAGGCATCCACCCGGGTGTGGAAGTGGCTTAGATGAACTTGTTCAACCCATCAAACTGGTATTTGTGAAAATGGGATTCTGTGTGTTGACCACATAAATATTTGTAACTTCATTGGCCACGCCTAAGCACAGACCGTTGCTCCTCTTCCCCTCTGCTCGGCCAGCCCGGAATGTCACGTGACCACAACGTGGAGCCTGTTATTTACCCAACACTATGTTGGGACACCTTGGAGAGGGACTCTGCCAAGAAAGGGTTTTTCTCACAGACGGTGTGCAGCTGCTGCCGCCGCCTTCCCTACCGCCCTTGGCAGAGCTCACTCATGGCCTACTTTCCTCAATGTTTCCAAGCACACCGAGGGCTGGCTTTATCCATCAAACTCGTGTCCTTTCTTCAGGAGAAAGAAATCGATAGAAATTGATTTGAAAATGTCAAACCTTATCAACTGCCAGCTGTCACACCAAGACGGATATTTCATGGATGGCATAAACGTTTGACTTCACCAAGGCTCTTCTCTGGGCTCTGACAGTCTGTGGTGTCACCAGTCAACCCACCCAAATTCCCTGGGGGCCTATTAGAAGGGGAGGTGGCATAGGACAGTGGCTAAATGCGTGGTCCCAGGAGCCAGACTGCCTGGCTTTAAATCCTGGCCCCATGATTTAATTGCTGTGTGACCTTGGAAAGTTGTCTAACTTCCCTGAGACTCAGACATCTCATCTTGCACCTTAGGATAAAAATAGGATATATATCCTAGGCTGTGAGAATTAAATGATAACCCACGTAAACCACTTATAAAATGTGGAGAATATTGTAAGCACGGGATAAGCATTAACCATGATTTATTATTCACATGCCACTTTACTAGGCATTGAGGGTTATATACAAGGCTAGTTGGAGGAGGCAAGTTGTACACGAGGCAAATAAGACAACTGATACATGGAAAGATGGTGGAGGCTGGAGTCCAAAGTCCTGGGTTTGAATCTCATCTCTGCCACTCATTAACATCATGGTTTTGAGTAATTTCCCTGGGGCTCCGTTTCACCTGTAAAATGGGGATAAAAGCACAGTGATTGTATTTTAGTTACAAAACCACTTTGGGATTCGAAATGCACAGTACACGGGTTAGTAATTTTTTTGATAGCTAAGAAAAGGTCATTTCCTGATAGCGAGTGGTAAATGTTAAATGCCAAATGTGTGGGACAGAGAAAGGTTCAGTGTCAAGAGAAATACTTTGGGCAGGGATTGTCCCTAAAAGGCTTTACAAGGGAGTGGGCTTTGGAAAGTCTAGAGAAGACTGGCTGGCACTCCCTGGGCCCAACTCCATTGCACACCTAGCTATAAGCTTAGTAGTGTTCTTGAGTAGTGAGCGGGAATTCTGGCATGATTTTTTTTTTTCATTTTGGAAAGAATCTGGATTATTAGAGTCAGGTATGTCAGCTGATCTGGGGTTAGTAATTACCTGGCTTCTTCGAGGAGTGTGGCTCAAAAGGAGCAGGAACACAAGGCAAGACTTATGCCTTTGGCCAGAAATGCCGACAAAGACTGAGGCTAGGACGTTAGCAGTGGCAGTGGAGACAAGCGGACAGGCGCGAGGTCTTTTTGGTAGAGCTGTCAGGACTTGCTGATTTATTCATCAGTTCATTAATTCAGCTGTTCCAGGCTCAGGGGATACAGCAGCACACAAAACAAGCAAAGAGGTGCTTATACAGCTTAAGTACTGGTGGGAGGTAGAATGCAGAGGAAGGAGGAAGAGTAGAGAGGAGGATTCTCAGGTTCCTGCCAGAGAGGATGGTGTGCTGCTGTTTGCTTTGTGAAGCAATTTCGAGGCCCTTACTCACAAGTTGAGGGGGAGGGTGGTGCCTCGGCTTGTCTTGACTCCCCCAGTTCCTCACCTCCTCTGAGAGGCTCTGGAGCCTCCTCTAGAGGGCCAGTGCATTCTGTGTTCTGAGAGCCGTGTCCTAGTGCCAGGGGCCTAATGGGGGGGGGGGACTTCTTGATATTTGTGCTTAAAGGTTGCTCTGGACATGCAGGGTCTCCCCACTCAGTTTGTGGGCTCCATCTATGCTGCAGGTCTACACAGGGCGGGGTGGGGGGCTAAGGAGTCTCCTTTTTGTGGCCACACCCTGCAAGGGGCTGCTTGGGACCAGTTTGCCTCCTTGGTTCTTTGCAGCCATGGGAGGCCTCACATCCTGTCCTGACTTTAGTAGCATGGGGCAGCTTCCTGGTTGAATCTGATCTTCAGGAGGTCCCGCCTGGACAGCTGATGGGGCTGCCACCGCCCTTCTGTATGCCATAAATCACTTTCTACATTTTACTCTGTGCCACCGTCTTGCTGGCCCAGCCATGTTGGATGCACTGCATTGAGAGGGGATGACATTCTAGAGGAAAGGCACAGCCGGAATAAAGGTGAGGAGGTGGGAAGCTTCAGGTGGAGTTGGGGGCCCGCCCCATGACGACAGTCCATCCAAAGTCTATGCTGGGGAGATGGTGAGTGCTTTCCTGAGCACCTAACACCAGCTGGCGGGCCACCTTCCCCTCCCTGCTGGGCGTATCCGTGGAAGAAACCTCTCACTTAGAATTATAAATGATCCCAGTGAACATAATTTCAGCAATTACTGATGTGCAGTAATTATGCTAATGCTGATTCAAAAACGGCTGCTACTTGCCCAGCGAGTTCCCTGCACATTATCTCCTTACCTGACTAACAGTGTTTTCGCACTGCGGTTACCGTTCGCTTGTCATGTTAAGTGATGTTTGCATCTTTGAGCTTGTCAAGACACTAGGATTAGAGCTGAGGTCTGTTCCCACCCCCTTCACAAGATTTCCTGGTGGGCTTCTTGAGGAGGAGGAAAGGAAGGGGGGAAAAGTAGAAAGAAAACAGGAAAAAAAAATCCCTCCCCAATGACTGATGGGCGAATTGGAGTTCAGAGGTGAAGTGAGACACAGAGGGAGGTGGGAGGTAGGACTTGTCTCCTTATCTTTCTGGTTATAGGCATGGCCTCTGGCCATTCAGGATGTCAAGAGCCTGCCTGGTCTCCTCCTGCAACACAACCACGGTGCTTTGTGTGACTTGAAAGGTCAAGTACCATTTCCGGTCTTTGCTTCATGTTGTGAGAGCACTTAGTGATCGTCTAAGACAGTATCCCTCAAAGTCTGGCCTCCGGATGGGCGGCATCCGCGTCACCTGAGCACGTGTTAGAAAGGCAGGTTCTTGGGCCCCACCCAGACCTACTGTGTGTTTAAAGATTTGTTTATTTTAGGGGAAGGGAGGAGTAAGAGGGAGAGGGAATCCTCAAGCAGCTTCCCTGCTGAGGGCAGGGCTCCACGTGGGGCTGGATCTTAGGACCCTGAGATCATGACCTGGGCTGAAATCAAGAGTCCAACACTTAACCAACTGAGCCACCCAGATGCCCAGAGGCTTTCTGTGTTTTAACTCAGCAATCTATATTTAATTAGGTAAAAAAAAAAAAAAAAAAAAAGAGTAAAGAAACAAGTGACTCTGATGGGTGCTATACTTTGAGGATTACATTCTAGGCTCTTGATACTCAAAGTGTGGACCATAGATCAGCAAAGCAGCAGCTGGGAGCTTGTTACCAGGGCAACACCTGAGGCCACACCCAGACCTACTCAGGCCCAGCCAGCCTTTGTAACAAGGTCCCCAGGTGACGTGTGTGCCCACTAAAGTTTGAGTCTCATGAGTCCAAATGTCCCCATTTACTGTTGACAGGAGGCAGGATGACTTGGTGGTGTCCCACGAATTGGGGACACAACTAGACCACTAGTACTCCCACTCGTTTTATTTTTTAATTTTTTAAAAGATTTTATTTATTTGACACAGAGAGAGAGATCAGATCACAAGTAGGCAGAGAGGCGGGCAGAGAGAGATGGGGGGAAGCAGGCTCTCTGTTCAGTGGAGAGCCCTACGTGGGGCCCGATCCCAGGACACTGAGATCATCACCTGAGCCAAAGGCAGAGGCTTAATCCACTGAGCTACCCAGGTGCCCCCTCCCACTTATGTTACTAGCTGATTTACCGTGTGCTTACTGAGCTCATTGCTTTGGAGTGGCTATTGCCTGCCTTACTGTTCATCTGTTCTATAGAGGGCTTCCCGTGTGCCTGGCACGAGCGGCGGGATTTTCCCATTTAATCCTCACCTTTGAGGTAGGTACAGGAGAGATCCTCTTATTTAGGATGAGTCTCTGGCTGGAAAATTGAAAAAGTGACTAAGGCAGGAAATCTTGCAAAATGGACACACCTTAAACATTTAATTTTAACCAAAGCCTGTAAGTGTCTGTACACGCACCAGTCTCTTGATGTGGGGGTCGGTGTCTTTTCCTTGGACATGAACCTATCTTTCTTTCTTTCTTTAAATTTCTGTATCTTTCATGCTACCTAGTTTGGCTTTCTTTGAAGTGGCCACGAATTGAAGGTGCGCAGCGATCTGAGAGCAGAATCCTTCTAGAACTTATGTTTTCCCCAAACTCTGAATTCTGTAGAATTTTTTTTAAAAAAGTGATCTGCCTTGTGTAAAGTAGTCAAACTCCGTTTTTAATAGACATGTTGGATTTCACAGATGATATTTAATGAAAATATGTAATTACAGTATCAGGTAAAGCTGGCATCGTCACGCTCAGAGCCACCGCAAAAGTGAACAAGCCAACTCCCAGATGTACAGGTGCAGGTGTGCTGCAGGGGGTAGCCCCGTAGCCACGAACATTCTCGTGCCACGGCCCGTCAGCATGTCTCATGGAGGACGGAGGGTGTCTGTCTGATGGCCAAGAGCGGAGCTCTTCGACGTGTGTTACTGCCTCCGTGTGGTTTAGGACAGTGAACGGCTCCTCTCCAAGCCCCGTAGCTCGAGCTGCCACGGAGACCCAGGCGATCTGAATGCAGAGCCCCTACGCAGTCCGCCGTCCTCCTACCCCGCAATCATTTCTAGGTTAAAAATAATTTAGATAATCAGCCATTTTATCTTAACAAATTACAAATACTTCTTTAGATATCACCATACTCTCCCAAATATGCTCTGCACTCCCCTCGCCCCTCACTTCTGTACGTCCTTGGTGTTCCTGACAGATGAGCCGATTGAAATGTGTGCATGCATTGACTGAAATGTCCAAGTGTCAATATTTTCTGACAAAACATTGTCCGCGAACTGTCTCATGGCAGAGGACCAGTGACTGGACACAATAATTGCGGGGAGGGGGGAATCAATTAGACTGAAATGTTAGCTGAGCCCCTTGGAAAGGTGTCTAAGCAGCGTGCATTCCTCTGGTCCTCCTGCCTCGGCCACGTCCCCACAGCAGCCCAGGCGTCCCTCTTCTGCCGTAAAGGTTATACTGTCAGCGCAGTACTGTCCCTGCTGCCCTGGTTCTGGTATTCTCCTCCTGCCTCACCTCATCCCATGTGACTTGTTGCTAGTTCCTGGACTTCGGTGCCCAATCCGGAAGATGGGGGTAAGGATAATACCTGTCTGCGGATTAGGGCTGCAGAGAGGCATGAACAGGACTTGCTTAATATCCAGCCTGGCCCTCCTAAATGCTCAATAAATGTAGCTGTTGTTGCTGTCTTCTCAAACCCTCTTCCCCAGGGAAATGGTAAAAGGCATCATTAGATACAGCTAAAGCAACCATTCTGTTCTAGCTCATTTGGTCTTTCATAATCCTAGCTCAGTGCCTAGAATGCAGTGAGTGCTTGATAAATATTAGTGCAAAGTTGGATAAATGGATCTGGGGTCAGTGTTTCTCACTGCTTTGCTTCTGCATCTCACGATGGTCTATCTGGTAAGGCTGGTTTTCCTGTACGGCAGCCCCTCATGCTCCGTGGTTTCAAAATATTCTTTTCTCTCCATCTGCAGTTGCTTACCATCTTTATATTTTCAGGTTCAGGCTTCTTGTGAACTGTGTTTTAAAGGGATCTTGTGTTCATCTAATAGTCTTAGCAAAATGCCTACAGACAGTTGCTTGCAGAAATGGCAAATGGCTCACATGGTTTACTGCTCTGTTTTGTTTCTTGGGTCTAAGTGCCTCGTGATCTGAGGCTGTTAAGTCTCTCAGCTGTCTCTGAGTCCCACTGTGGTTTTACAGCCCCTGGCTCTTTGGCAGAAACAGTAACTTCTAGATCTGTCTGCACCTGAAAAATTCTCAGCAGTCTGTGCAGGAGTCTTTATGCTACAGTAGAAGTAATGAAAACGTGATGGGTGGGAAAGGGAAGGAAGTCGCAGAGGTGACAAAGCAGCAGCAGGTGCTTTGGCAAAGCAGTCCTGGGACAGATGAAAGAGGCTGCAGCAGTGGACCCCGGTGCCTTGGAAGCATGTTCTTGTGTCTTGGTGGAGTGTTGACCTGGGGTTGCTTGGAAGAGGTCTGGGGTGATGGAACCCAGGTTAGATAAATACGTGGGCGTGTGGGGATCACCAGCAGCTCTTCTCTTAGATGTTCGTACCAAATGCCTACCTAGTGCCTCCCCACCCCTCAGAGCTCCTCTTCGTCCTCCTCCACCTTGTTCTTTTCCCTGATGGCTGCTTCTTATTTATTTTTATTTTTATTTTATTTTATTTTTTATTTTTATTTTTTTATTTTTAATTATTTTTAATTATTTTTAATTTTTTTATTCTTTGCTCCAGGGGTACAGGTCTGTGAATCATCAGGCTTACATCTTTCACAGCATTCACCAAAGCACAAACCCTCCCCAATGTCCATAACCCACCCACCCT
>LNAC01001073.1:91904-157723 GCA_002007465.1 Ailurus styani
TGTTTGATGTTTCATTGATTTGACTGCTAGGGAAGGTAAACCCTTTCCCCATGTATTTAGTGGTCCTTTGTTTTGGTTTATGAAATTCCTAGCCATAGATTGCCTTCAGTTTTGTACTGCAGCCCCCTGCCTCTTTTTCTTGCTAATTTGTAAGAGATCTTTAAATATTAAAGATATCAACCCTTTGTCTGGCCTGCACCTCCCAATTATTTTTCTCATTTGTCATTTGGCTTCTAATTTTCTTTGTAGTGTTCCTTGACATACTGAAATATTACATTTTTATATAGCTAGATCAATCAAGTTTTTACTGATGATTTTCCTTCCATTGGTTGTTTGCTTAGAACTCAAGCTTATATAAATCTCTACACATATATTATTTAACACTTAAGTAGTTTCATTTCCTGCATCTAAAAATCTTCAGTACATCTGGGATTTGTTTTGGTATGTGGATGGTACAGGTAATAGTAATTTTTTTTCCTTTCCAAGCAGTCATATAATCTGAGCTATCTCCTATTGATTTAAATGCTGCCATTATCATATACTAAATATTTATACTAAAGCTTTTTATTGTGTTCATTGATCTGTTTAATCTTGTGCTCCACCCAAGTGGTTTGATAATTGAAATTCTATATAATGTTTTACCTTTTGGCAGTTTCTCCTGTCTCCCATTCTTCGAGCACTTCCTTGTTTTCCAAAATTTTTTTGTCTCCTTCCAGATGTTTATTCTAGCAGTTAAACTTTAGAGCAGTCCTTAGAATTTTGTCAATTGCTTGAAATTTATAGTTGGTTTGGGATCAGTTATATTTTGTATGATTGCAACTTGCATCAGGAATATTCTATCTTTCTGTCTTCTGTGGGGGAAGGGATCTTATTCTATGGTTTCAGTAAAGTTTTGATGTTTTCTTCATAAAAGTTTTGTTGCTAATTAAATTTATTTTTAGATATTTCATGTTTTTTGTTGCAATTAAGAATGAGATTACTTCCTCTCTATTTTCTAATGGGTTATGGGTTATATATGGGAAGTTACTTGTTTTTTTGTATTTATTTTTGTAGCCACCAAATTTAATGGGCTATTTTATTTTGATAATTTAAAGTCCATTCTTTTGGGCTTCCAAATTGAAACTGGCATTATTTCCAATAACTATTGTTTTGTGTATTTTTCTTTTTCCTTCCTTCCTTCCTTCCTTCCTTCCTCCCTAAGATTTTATTTATTTGAGAGAGAGAGAGAGAGAGAGAGAGAGAGAGAGAGAGAGAGAATGTGTGAGCAAGAGAGCAGGAGGAAGGGGAAGAGGGAGTGGGAGAAACAGACTCCTCACTGAGCAGGGAGCCCGACATGGGGTGGATCCCAGGACCCTGAGATCACAACTGGAGCCGAAGGCTGATGCTCAACCACCTGAGCCACCCAGGCGCCCCTGTGTATTTTTCAATATTCTTTTTCTTTCTTTCTCTCTTTCTCTCTCTGCCTTCCCCCCTTCTCTTTTTCCTTCCATTACCAGCAATTCTAGGACAATTTTAAATAATAACAAGCACCCTTTTTGTGTTCCTGAATAAAAATGTCTCTCGTCTTTTTCACCCTTTTAACTTAAATTATATTTGATAATATTTTGTTAGTTATTTTGCGATTATCCTTGTATGTGAAGTTGAGGTGTTCATTTTTCCCTCCATTTTTGGTGTTCGGTTTTGCTAACTTGGAAAAATAGAGGAGGTCTTTTATCTTTATTATTTTTTTTTTTTTTCTGTGCTCTGGGAGAGTTTATTGTGATAATTATCCGCTATTTGCATTTAAAAGAACTTGCCCATAAAATTGCTTGGGTTTTACTCCTTTCATGGAGGTAATTCGTTCTAACCATATGATAAGCTTTCCCTTTTCCAGAAATGACTCCAATATACACCAGCAGGCTCCCAGGGGTGCAATAGTTCTGTGGCAGCTTGCTCTCCTGACTATAGCTGGTCGAGTCTTTTCAAGGATTTTCGATTTGGAAGAGGGGGGACTAGGGGAAGTCCCCTTTTGATTGTGAGAGCCTTGAGAGGAGGAATCAAGAATTGTAGCTCAACCAGATCTTTGGCATATGAAGGATAGAACGCATCAAATACTCTGTGGGAAAAAAAAAAAATCCAGAGAGTATTGGTGACACCAGTAACTGGTCTCAGCCATTTCCGAAACCCAGCTCTAAGAGCTGTCTCTCATTCTTCATCCTCCCAATAATTCCCTTTGTGCCAAGATGAATTTGAATTGGATATCTGATTCTTGTGATCATTGGAGTACAGGCTTACTCTCTTTTTCAAAAACATTTTTTACATGAATAATGGTTTGCTAGAGTTTTCTAACTTCTCAAATATTTTTTAGGAAAATATAAATTACCAAAATTTATTGAGTATTTCACATTTATTAGCATAGGATTATACATCATACTTTCTTATGAGTAAAAAGGAATGTGTCTATTAGGGTGAAAAATCCCATATACATTTCTTAATTTCTTTTTACTATCTTTTCTGGTATGAAACCATCATGTTAGAAACACTGCATTTCAAAGATCATATTATGAAAAAATTTGTGTGACAAAAGAGGGTTAGAAGTTAGGGAATTTTAGACCTACAAGAGGCAATTCTTCTTAAAGAATTATCATAGTAAAGGTTTACTTATTTTTATTTCTGTGGGCATATTTTGTTATCGCAAACTAAAAATGAAAAATTGATTTATCAATACTGACAGAAACAACCCCAAATGTCTCCTTATTTGTCCTTGGTTCTCACAAGCTGAAGCCTCCCATTCTCCTTGAGTCCCCTTTGAACTTGACCTTACACTTCTGTTTGTGGTGCAATTTACAAGATTCAGCTGTGAAAGAGAACCATAGGAGTTGAAGATAAATAAACACATACCTTCCTATGGTAATATTCAACCACTCCATCAAAAGACTCCTGGCCTTCCTGTTTTCAGACTTCAACTTGTCTAATTCTGAGCCAATCATCCTCCCCATAATATCCAACAGCTTTTCCTACATAACCAACCACTTCAAAATATAGTCCCTTAAAAAATCAACATGATCTTGTGGTTGGCAATTTGGGCTAGGATTAATTGGGAGGTTCTTCTGGTGTTGGATGCATGGTCAGCTGCCAGGCCAACTGGGGACTGGTTAATCAAGGGGCGACCTCAGCTCAGATGGCTTATCTCTACCGCACGGTCTCTCTCATTTTCCAGAAGGCCAGCCTGGGCTTGCCCACATAATGAATGTGCAGGACTTCGAGAGAGTAAGGGGAAGTGTGTAGGCTTCTGGAGGCCTATGCTTGAAACTGCACAGGGTCACCTTCTAGTGATCAAAGTAGATTCTACCTCTTGAGGGAAGGAGGTAAAAAGTCACATTGCAAAGGGCAGAGCTATAGTGAGGGGTGGAGAATTCTGGACCTTTTAATAATCTATTACATAATGCAAATTGTGGTCTTATACTTCAGAATACAAACTGTATCCCCATTAATCAACTGGTTATATCTTCTTTTATCCTCAAATCCACCTTGAAGGCTGTATGTGTATGTATAAAATTTCATTTCTAAATGATTACTTATCATTTGCATTTTTATTAATTTATATGTGCTGACCGTATAGTAGGCCTTCAAGACATTTATGTTGAACAAATTACTGCATGGTTTCTCAGATTTTCTGGAGTTTCTATTTTACAGTTAAGTCTTGAATTTTAGGTTTAGTGAAAAAAATATAATTTAAAGATTTTATTCATGTATTTGGGAGAGAAAGTGCATAAGCAGGGGGTGGGGTAGTGGGAGAGAGACAAGCAGACTCTTTGATGAGTGCAGAGTCCGATGCAGGGCTCGATCCCAAGGCCCTAGGATTGTGACCTGAGCCAAAGTCAGGTGCTCAATGACCTAAGCCACCCAGGCATCCCAATGAATATTTTATATTCATTATTATTTAAAAGTAAAACATTGAATTATGTGAATTTTCCCTTGAGTACAACATTGGCCACATCCCCTACAAAACTTTTTAAAATTTATTTTTATTTCTAATTTTTATTTTTGTAGTTTTATGATTTATCAGAAAACAAACACCTAAGTATCTACCACCCAGATCAAGAAGTAGATCATTGCTGGCATTCCAGAAGCTGCCTTTGTACTCAGTCCAGTTGTTACTCCTCTTTCCCCCATAAAAGGAAACACTATCTTGACTTTCATGTTAATTCCTTGCTTTCCTTTTAATATTACCGCCTACCCATGTACCTAACCAGTGTAGTTCAGTTTTTCCTGTTGTTTGAACTTTATATGAATGGAATAATGCAGTTTATTCTTGTCTCTCTGGCTTATTTGGTGCTACATAATCTTTGTGAGATTCATTTTATGATGTGTAGCTGTAGTTCACTCATTTTAATTGCTGTTTATTTCATTATATGAATATACTGCAGTTTATTTGTTTATTCTAGTACATGAACATACCGTCGTTTATTCATCTGACTACTAACGGGTTGTCTTGGTTAATGGGTCTCTCCAGCTTTGGGGTTAATGAGTTGGTAAATGGATAACAGTGAAATGGGGTTAAATGATTTGTTTCCAGTGTTTGCCTTTTGCCTTTTATGAATAATGCTATTATAAACATTTTTGTCTTTTCTTTTTTCTTTCTTCCTTCCTTCCCCCTTTCCCTTCCTTTTCTTTTCTTTTCTCTCTTCTTTCTTTCTTTCTTTCTTTCTTTCTTTCTTTCTTTCTTTCTTTCTTTCTTTCTTTTCTTTCCTTCTTTCTTTCTCTCTCTCCCTCCCTCCCTCCCTCCCTCCCTCCCTTCCTTCCTTCCTTCCCTCCCTTCTCTCTTTCTTTCCCTTCTTTCCTTCCTGAGTTCACACATGCATGCAGAGAGGGAGAGAGAGAATCTTAAGCAGTGTTCAGTATATCCATCCTTGCCAAAATTTTGGTTTGGCATGGCTAGAAATTTGATTTTGGGTCATTCTGGTGAATGTGTAGTGGTATCTAGTTGTAGTTCTAATCTGAATTTCTCTGATGACTACTAAGACAGAGATAGTATCTTTTTACCTTTTTAGGGGACCCATTTGGATTTTCTTTTTTGAAAGTATCTTTTTAAGTCTTCTGCCCACTTTTCAGTTGGGTTGACTTAATGATTTATAAGAATTCTCTGAATGTTCTGGGTAATGAGTTCTTTGTTGGTTTTGTGTTTTGCTGTAACGTCTTCTTTGGACTTATTTTTCTTTTCATGATCTTAATGATATTTTTTGATAAGCACAACTCATCACCCTTTTTTCTATTTGGGTTAAAATTTCCATGTACAGTGTCAGAAAACTTTATTGTGAGGTGTTCTATGGCATTCTACTTTTTAGTTTTGCTACTTTTTGCTCTTAACTTTTTTGTTTTCTTCCTTGCACTTTTTTTTTCAGGTTTAATTTGCTCTTTTCCCAAATTATTGAGATTGAATCCTTAGCTGATTGATTTTCTACTTGTGTTTTTTTCCCCTAATATCTACATGGTGTCAGCAACATCCCTCAAATTTTGGTATATTTTCATTATGATTTAAATAAAAATATTTTCTCATTTCCTTAATGATTTTTTCTATGCCTCATGAATTATTTAAAAGCATATTTCTATTTAAAAATTTTTTAAAAATTAGAACAAGCAGTGGGAGAGGGAGAGGGAGAAGCAGGCTCCCTGCTGAGCAGGGACCCTAATGTGGGACTCAATCCCCAGACCTTGGGGTCATGACCCAGCTGAAGGCATAGGCTTAAGGACTGAGCCACCCAGGTGCTGAAGCGTATTTCTATTTTTAACATATGGGAATTTCTTGTTATTACTTGTTCCTGATTTCAAGCTTAATTTTACTGTTGATAGAGATCTTACTTTGCATGATTTAAATCCTTAGAAATTTGTTGACTGTTGCTTTGGTCCAGTCTCTGGTCAATTTTTGTAATTAAAGTTCTGTGTCCTTGAATTTAAGCCCTTGTCCCTTGTTCTTCCAGGAAAACAGAGACTAAGACATGACAGTGGAATCTTCATTATGGAGCCTAGACTTTATCAGTATCTGACAATCTTGACTCTCCTGTTTAATATGTTTTTGTGCCTTGAATTTACTTTATCTGATGTGAATGTTGTAATTACACTTTGAAAATTTGCCTGTGCCTAATGCACATTTGCCCTTTTTATGTTTAATATAAAAAGACACTTCATTTGTGTCTTTTGAAAACTCTGTAATTGGATTTTGTCTGAGTTAATTTGAGAATTTTTGTCTTTTAATAGTGGGATTTAACACATTGACAGTTACTGTTCAAGCCATTTCATATTACTTCTTTAGCTTTTTCTTATACTTTTAATTTTTATACCTCAATTTTGTTTTCCTTTGTATTATTTCTTAGTGTAGAACTTTATGTTTTTAAAATGTCATTTTGGAAGTTGTATTTTAATTGGAGTAGTGGTTTTTTTATTAAGTTTTCAAAAGCTTTCTTTAACTGATGTTTTTCTCATTTTACAACCCAGCATGAAAATGTGTTTTTGAGTGTTTTTTACTTAATACACAATGTAAGCATGTGTTCTCTTATCCTTAATTTTTTTGGGGTTTATTAACATGATTTAGTGTCTTGCATCAGGTTATTCATATTTAGGAATAATTTTTGACACTTGCATTATTTTAGAAACAGATTTGCAAGTATCACTTAGACATTTATCCTTTTTAACTGGTTGCAAAACTCATCATTGTACTTTTATACTTTGATTCCCCCAAAGCTGCGTTGTTAAGTTTATATCATGTCTTGACTAGTTAGTGTTCATCTCAAGTTTAATTCCAGAAGGATGCATGGTGGCACATTTTCTCAGTGCTTGGCTGAGAATGTTTTCCCATTGCCTCTATAATAAAAAATGAGTTTTTCTGGGTCTAAAACTCTGAGGTCACAAAATTTTCCAAATTGTATCTAGGTATTTATGTCTTTCAACTGGCTTTTGAAATCAGATCTAGGAAATGTAGATAGAATTATAATCTTCTTACAGATTACTATTTTTCTAGTTTGGGAGAACATTCTGCTTTTTTTTTTTCCTATGACTTCTTTCCTGCACTGATTTGGAAATAAATAAGTTATCTGTGTGTTGTATTGCCATTGTCTGTCCTCCATGTCTGTGATCTTTTTTCGTATAATATTTTTCATTGTTTTTCCTCTTAATCCCAGGAAAGCTTCTAGTATTTTTTTTAAAAATCTGCTTCAGTGAATTTTTAAATTTTCAGTAGAAATTTCATCTTCTTTCCCACGTGAATTAAAAATTTCATTGCAGATTTACTTTTTCCTTGCTCAGACTTGTGACTTTCTTGCCTGCCTGTGCCAGGAAAGAGCTACACTGTTTAAAACGAGGCAGGAGTAGGGTGTCTCCTCTAGTCTTTTCAGAGTCTCATGCACACTGTCCCTGGAGGGAGCACTCTTTGGTTGGAGAGAGAGAATTCCAAACTCTGTGCCTTCAATTGGCTTCTGTCTGGTGGGTACCTTATAAAAACTCTGTAGAAGTTTTTTGCATGTATTCATTTAACACATATTTATTGAATACCTATTAAGTTCTAGGCTGTTTTAGGCACTTGGGAATTCATGAGTGAATAAAATGTTTTACTGTTTCAAAAATCACTTTGATAGTGGTAAAATATACATAACATTTACCATATTAACCATTAAAAAAAATTCTAAGTTTGCCGCCACTGTCCTAGTGAGGCTGCACTGCCTTTTCTCTGCACATGGTTGTGCCCTGCCCAGCCTCTCTCTGCAGAGGGGCTCTTCTGCTCCTCACAACTTCATCATTGACCTGCATGGCTCAAGGCTGGCTTTTGACTCCTCTCCTCTCTTAGCTGACCTATACTCTGACTTATTTAGTTCAGATTCTCAGTTGGAGTCCCAATCACCTTATTCTATCTGTGAAGCCAGACCCCCTTGCCAGGGTTCTGGGGGTGAGCAAACGCACCTGCAGAGGTGTGTAGGTAGGGCTATCTCTGTGGCAGCAAGGATGAGGTCAGGGCTAGAATGTCTTAGGAGAAGGTGAGGATGGGAAGACCATGGTTGGCACCTTGAGCTCTGCTTGGACAATTTTTTGAATATCTCTAAACCTCAGTGTTCAATATGGAAAAGTGTGATGATGTGAGGGTGATTGAACAGAACAGCTTAAATTAATTTCTGAGAGTTTTGATGATCAGATGATATCATCTATGCATAAAATATCCAGCATAGTGCCTGGCAGATGAGAGACAATCAATGAAGGTTAGTTTCTTCCTGCCCTCTGCTCCTCTTCTCTCCTCTCTAAGAGAACAATCTAGGTCCCTTGTCTTAGCATTTTAAACTGCAATTCTTCCAACCTTATCCTTCTCCAATTCTCTGCTGAACCTTATGCTTTGGCCAAACTGTTCTTTTTAAATAATTCAGCCAGTGGTGAGAGATTTCTTAGGATTTTCCCATCACAGCACAAGCAGTTGTCATATAGGAGTTTCTAAATAAATATTTCTGGGTGGATTGGCTACTGATCAGTATGTCCAGAAGCCCAACAGATCATGGTTGCTCAGTCAGCTGATCCTGTTTAAGTCCTTCAATGGCTGCCCATTGCTCAGAGAATAAATTCATGCTCTTATCAGGTGCTACAAGGCACATATGATCTCATGTCCATTGCCTCCCATCAGAGCTTAGTAAGTTCAGCCAGGCTGTCCCTTTCCTTGCTTATTACACTAAGCTCCTTCCTCCTAAGGGCCTTCATACATGCTTTCCCTATTTCTGAAATACTCTTCCTCTTACTTCTTTGCCTAGCTATCTCTAAGTCTTAGTCTAAAGATCACTCCTTAGGGAGACCTTTGCTCCTCTCCTCCTACACCAGACTAGGTCAGGTTCCTAGTTATAGCTTCTCATTGCACCTGTACTTACCCTTCATTAACATTTGTTGTAATGGAAGCCAATGCCAGTATTTGTAGGATGACTTACACAGTATCTATGCCCTACCAGACTGTGAGCATCTTCGTCCATTTGGGCTGCTATAACAAAAATACCATAGACTGGTTGGTTTAAACAATAGATGTTTATTTCTCACAGTTCTGGAGGCTGGCAAGCCCAAGATCAAGGTGCTGGCAGATTCAGTATGCAATGCGAGCCCACTTCCTGGTTCATAGAGGGTTAGGTTCTTGCTGTGTCCTCACATGTTGGAAGGCAGGAGGGCCCTAAACTCATGTAGGAGGGCTCCACCTTCATGACCTAATCACCCCCAAAGGCCCCACCTCCAAATACCATTACACTGGGGATTAAGCATCAGCCTATGAATTTGGGGAGGGGGACATAAACAATCAGTCCCTAACAGGAAGTAACTTGAAGGCAGTGATAATGTCTGTTGAATTCACAATTGTACCTTTGATGTTTGTCATGTTCCTCGGCTTGTAGTAAGCACTGAGTCATTCACGTGAATGAACAGAAGCTGGCAGCTAACACTTACGTAGGGCTTGTAACATGCCACTCTGATCTCATTAAATGAGAATGAATGAATGAATGTGCGTACTGTAAACTATTTTCCTGACACCAGCTTACTCAGTGGGGTTTGACAGCACTGTCTAAAGAACCGTCCGAGACTCTCCACATAGCATAAGAAATTGCCTCTTGCCATCATTGCGATTCTGAGTGAAAGAGGGCAAATTTGGTTTAGCCTCTTCTCCATATTTCATTCCGTGATTTGCTCCGGTTATCTCTGACCCACAACACTATCTGATAGAAGATTCTCAGGGCCTGATCATTTTCAAATGTTTATTTGCCTCTCTGCTCGCTAAGCTGTTTATGCCTATTTATCACCTGAACTAAAGAACAGGGCTGGCTCGCCAGTAAATAGCTGACAGATGAGGTTGTGTAATGAGAAAATTAGAACTTCACAGCTCCCGTGCAAGCTCAGGGTCCACCGTAATAACTTGGAGCTTGCATCAGCTTCTGGGTGGATGGGAGACCTGATTCCAAGAAGAAATATGATAATTGGAGGCCTGGGGGAGGCCAGACGGCTTTGGCCAAATAGGAAATTACCTTTGGTTGCTCTGTTACTGTAATTCAGCGATTCCAATTATCACAAGGTGATAAAGTATTTGACTGTGTTGTATAACACCTTTCCTTGCACATGTCCGAACCTATTAAAGGAGCTTTAATGAAATCATTACCCTTATGATGCCTAATTATGGTGGATATTACTCCCATGATCAGTGTGGGGCTAGTGAAATAGAAGGAATCAAAGAACAGACTATTTAATACAATATGTGGACACTCCTTCAGGCTGTTTCAGGTTTAGGGCAGGGACTGGGTGTTTCCATGGGGCAGAAAAGAAACATAAATCAGAAAACAGCTTCTCTGGGAGAGAAGCAGGAGTAAGCGCTCCTAGACTCCGGAGCTGGTTCTTACTCCAGCAAATAAGTCTGATTCTAAGCCTTGCAGTTGCCATGACAGATGAAGAAACAAAAATATGTCGTGCTCATTTCTTGACAATAGGCAGCACACACACCTATCCACTGGAATGGCATTCCCACCCCCCACCCCCCACTCCTGCACCTTAATTCAAATAGGAATTGAATTCCTTGGGTTCCGGTAGCTTCTTCCATCTTTCCTTTATCTTCTCTTGTTGCCACCAACCCTCCTTCTCTCCCCCCTCCTTCTCTTCTCTAATCCATAGGACTAGGGCGGGTTGTTGAAAATGGCTTTGGCATTGGCCGAGCTTCTCTTTCATTTTCTCTCTGAGCCTCAGTTTCCCAATCTGTGAAAATGGGGATGACCTCCCTTGAGTAGGACTGCTTATATGATAAGTGCTCATTCCACAAATGTGTATGAGGTGCTTTCTGCATGCAGAGCTGCACCATGTGCTGGACACCGAGCGTAGGGTGATGAACCTAGACATGCCAGTCCCCTCCCTTTTCCACATGGGCTTCCTGGGTGGGGGCTCGTGTGCTTGAAGCAGACCCCCAGTGGAAGATGCAAAACTGCTTTGTTAGGAGTGGGGATGGTGACAGATAACCTCCTGATGCAGGATCTAGTTGAAGCTGGGCCTGTCCCTAAAACCACATGCACATTTTAACACCATGACCCTGACCACTAGCACCCACATTCAATCAATGTCTTAGGTTTTGATCCTTTAGTTTGGTGAAGCTAGGGAAGAGGTTGGTGGGAGGAGAGCTTGTAACATCTTCTCCCTGTGGGATTGCAGAAGCCCACCTGGGCTTCGAGCAGTAATCCTGCCCCCACTCTGCCCCCATGTCTCCTCTGCCCATCTTTACAGCTCTCTGTCATCTGCAAGTCCTGGAAAGCCCAGCTGGGGATGTCTGCACTGGCTTTAGCCTCTAGTGTCCCTGCTTCTTTGAGCAGTTTCTCTCCTGCCCTTTCCCTGGCCGGGGATCTGGCCTCCAACCCAGTAGAGATAGCAGGTGCCTGGTGAAGTGTGGTGCTCTTTGTGCTGCTGCTTCTCATTTTCTTCCCCAGGTTTGGGATGGGAAACTCCTGACTTGGGTGCTGGAGGGGAGACTGTTGTGGGTTCTCTGCAAATGAAAGTATCTGACCCTTGCAGAAGGTGATACAGAACTGGCTCAAAATGGATCTGCGAGATGTTGACTTAAAAGCCTTCTGGACCCGTGGATGCAATTGTTTTCTCACAAACTCTCTTTTTTAGTGTCTACTATGATGCCATGGGGGGGGAGATGTAGGGAAGGGGTTATGAATCGAGTCTTTTCTCCCTATTACATGGATTTCAATTATTTAATATTTATTGAGCATGTACTATAGACCAAGAGTGGTACAGCTAAGCACGAGGGAGATAGAGATTAAAGAAAGCCTGATATCTCTCTTCATGGACCTTAGACTCTCGTAGGGGATGGAGAGCCCTCCCCCGCCAAAAAAAAGTAAGCATGCAAAGTGATGACAAAGTCTAAACCATAATTCTCTTAACGCTCTGAATGCAAGGTGCTTCCATTTGCAAAGTTTTACTTACATTTTTGGGGTAGCTGGCAGTGCAGAAATGCTTTCCAAGCTTCATTTTTCCCAACTGTAAATCAAAGATGCTGGTTGGAGCTGGCTTGAGCTGGCTCAAAAGTGGGCAATCCCTGTGCAGGGTTGTTTCCAAAGACCATGCCTAAGGTGAAAACGGTCCAGTCAAAATTCCTCTCTTGAAAAATCCTAAATCCCTTAAATCACCCACAAAAATCCAACATCTATGTTTTTCTGTATAATAATAGAATGTATAATTCCCAGTGGGCAATTAATTCACAAGCAATCACATATTGTATGAGTTAATATGCCAACTATAATTTTGCTGTGCTGTGTTTGCGAGTGTTCTTTTTTAGAGAAGGTTAAACTACGTGAGGTTGCCAATATTTGGACATTTTTAACCTATAACCGTGGAAGTTTCCTGTGATTCAACTTACCACAATTTTCCTCTTTTGTTTTTATATGGCATTATGTATGGAACTCTAAGCTCAGAGGATTACATTGGAGAGCTCTTTTTTAGGGTGATGGAAATATTCTAAAATCAGATTGTGGTGACGGGTGCACAATTTTGTAAGTTCACTAAAAATCATTAAATCCTACATTTAGAATGTAGATTTTTTTTTGGGTATGCAATTTCTATCTCAGTAAAGCTGTTAAAAGGACTGCAGGTGCTTGGTCAGGATAGACACATGGTCAGAGTGGTGTTTGGTGTTTCCCGCTGCGTCTGTTAGTGGGGTGTCTCATAGCATCCCTGAGAGGTGAGTCAGGTCCAGCCTTCTCTGTAAGGAGAGGCTCGGGGAGGTGAGGTGAGCCAGCTAAGGTTACACGGTACATAGGCAGCAAACCCGGGCTGGGAACACCCCCAGGGCCCCGGGCCTGTCCCGTTCCCTTCTGCCCCTCGCTCTCGCTCTGCGAGCTCTGAGCAGCCCTGGAGCGGGAAGACCGCGGAAAATGGATTTGCACAACCGTCTTCCCGGGCAGCCCACTTTGGAAATCATTTGTGACCTGTAATTGACCATGACGATACAAAAATTGGAACCTGAAAATCACAAACATGCTGGGTTATTAGATGGTGAAATTGCAGTTTCCTGTCAGCCTGCTGCTTCGCAACTTCTCATTTTGGCTTTTCGGGGCTGAAGCTTGGCAAGTCCCCACTGTGGACCCCCTCCTCCGCCTGGGTGGGCTTGGCTGACCTGGTTCCTCTGTTCAGGGGACCGTGGCCAGAGGCCCGGTTTTAGCTGGGTGAGCTGCTGACGGGAAGAGGGGAGCTTTCCTTCACCCCATCTGTCCCATGGCTTCCCTTTGAGCCACACAGCCCATCCCAGCAGCGGCCAGGCTTGCTGCACCCTCAGCCTGACGGGCCCCCAGGAACCCCAGTTTCCTCTCTGGCCTCGTCCCCTGCCTCCCACATGCTGCTGCAGCTGAGCTGGGGCTATTCCACCAATGCGTCACATGCCCCGGCCCCCAGGCCTTTGCTCCAGCTGTGCCCTCGGCCTGGAATGCTTCTCTCCAGCTGTCTTCATGGCCAACTCTTTTGAGCCTTTATCCAAATGTCACCTTCTCAACGATGCCTGCCCTATTTAAACCTGGGGTTCTCGCTGCCACCCTGATTCCTTACGTCCACACTCTGCTTTGTGGTTTCCTCCCAGCCCCGGTCACCTTCCATGACAACACAGTATAATAATGGATTGATCGCATTTACTGTTTGGTGTCCTCTCTCCTCACGGGGGTGGACACTCCAAGAGGCAGTGCTATTGTCCATTTGCTTGTTTATATTAGAACTTCATGTTAGTCTTTAAATAGCAACTTCTTTTGAGATAGAAATCACTCACTGCGTAATTCAGCTATTTAAAGGGTACAATTCAGTATTTTTTAGAATGTTTTTATTTTTTTATTTTATCAAAACCATATTGAGATACCACCTTACACCAGTTAGAATGGCCAAATCAACAGGACAGGAAACAACAAGTGTTGGAGAGGATGTGGAGAAAGGGGAACCCTCTTACACTGTTGGTAGGGATGCAAGTTGGTGCAGCCACTCTGGAAAACAGTGTGGAGGTTCCTCAAAAAGTTAAAAATAGAGCTACCTTACGACCCAGCAATTGCACTACTGGGTATTTACCCCAAAGATACAGATGTAGTTGAGGAAGGGCCATATGCACCCCAATGTTCACAGCAGCAATGTCCACAATAGCCAAACTGTGGAAAGAGCCAAGATGCCCTTCAACAGACAAATGAATAAAGAAGATGTGGTCCGTTTATATAATGGAATATTAATCAGCCATCAGAAAGGATGAATAGCCGACGTTTGCATCAACATAGATGGGACTGGAGGAGATTATGTTAAGTGAAATAAGTTAAGCAGAGAAAGTCAATTATCATATGGTCTCACTTATTTGTGGAACATGAGGAATAGCATGGAGGACATTAGGAGAAGGAAGGGGAAAATGAAGTGGGGGAATTGGAGGAGAGATGAACCATAAGAGACTATGGACTCCGGGAATCAAACTGAGGGTTTTAGAGGAGAGGGGGCTGGGGGGTGGGTGAGCCCGGTGGTGGGTATTAAGGAGGGCACAGATTACATGGAGCACTGGGTGTTATAGGCAAACAATGACTCATGGAACACTACATCAAAACCTAATGATGTACTGTATGGTGACTAACATAACATTAAAAAAAAAAAAAGAAATGAACCATAAAGTGAGTTTCTATCAAAATAGACACGAGATTGATTAAAAATTAAACTCCAGACTGGAACATTTTCCTTTTCAATTGCCGATAATGTATTAGGATTCACGGTAAAATCCCTGAAGGTTTAAAAAAAAAAAGATTTTATTTACTCAGAGAGAGGGTGTCCAATGGGGGGGAAGGCTAGAGGGAATCTTCAACAGACTCCCCGCTGAGTGCAGAGCCCAACGAGGGGCTCTATCTCATGGCTCGGAGATCAAGACCCATGCCGAAATCAGGAGGCACATGTTCAACTGACTGAGCCGCCCAGGTGCCCCTTTTAATATGTTTTTAAAGGGGCACAGCCAGCACCATGGTCACTTCTAGAAAGTGTTCACCACCCCAAAAGAAACCCGTTGCCAGTCAGTCCTCACTGCTCCTCTGTCTCCCCCCAGCCCCTGGCAACCAGTAATTTACTTTCTGACTCTCTAGATTTGCCTATCCTGGAATTTCATATAAATGGACTCTTACAACATGCGCTCCTCTGCCGTTGGCTCTGTGCACTTGATGTTTTCGCGGTTCCTTCATGAGATCACACGTACCAGAAGTTCATTCTTTTTTATTTCCAAGTGATAGTCTGTTGTATGGATATTTCACATGTTGTTTATTCTTTCATTAGCTGATAGACACTGAGGTGGTTTCCATTTCAGGCTACTACAGATAATGCTTTTGCAAACATTCGTGTACATGTTTTTGTGTGGACTTAGGTTTTCAGTTCTCTTGGGTGTATAGCCAGGAGGCAGATTACTGGTATGAAGCTACGGGGAGGTGGTCCTGGCCTCGGGTGGATGAGCACGTCTGTTTCCTTCCTGGGATTGGGGCCAACGCCAGTGGGGTGTAAGTTCAGCCCGTGGAACAGTGCCGTGTGTACAAGTTGAACTTGGGCACAGGACAGGTGATCCAGGAGTTCTTTTGAATGACAAGCAGAAAGCATGCTCTCTAACTTGGAGTGCTCTGAAGTCTTTCTTCCCCGAATCTGTCTTTTTCCCTGATAGCAGCTTGGAGGGTGGAGCAGACACTGTTGGTGCCACACTCCGAGCTCCCGGGCCTACCCTGAGGCCGCCCATGGATAGTTGGTGAGGAGCACCCCAGCTTGCTGGCCTGTTGGGGGAGAAGCCCTCAGGTGTATCAGAGGCTCCAGGGGGGCCCCCCACCAGCAGCCCACTGTGATAGCCCACGCCCCTCCTGGCTGTCTCTTCGCCACTGTCTCCTGGCCTCACTCCCTCCTTAGCATCCTTGTACCTGAATCCTTATCTCAGTGTCTGCTTCTGGTGGAGTCCAACCCAAAGGGACCCTTAAGAGTTCATGTCTACAGATGTGAGCAGCTGCTGCTCAGCGGGGTTCCCATGGGGCACCGGGCAGTGTGTAAGGCTTTGCCTTGAGCTGGTAACTCAGAGACTTGGAGTTGGGGCCAATCAGCCATGACCGGGGTCTGCAGGGTGCAGAAGCCAGAGCAGTGCCTGTGAGGGGGCAGGGCATCCCATGGGAGGGGTGACCTGAGACTCGGAGAAAGGGCTCCGAGTGCCCTAGGCTCTTTCTAGACAGCACTGGTCCCCAGGGATGATGTCATGTGCCCCTGGCCAGCACTGCAGGAGAAAGGTGCGGACTGGTGTGTAATCTGCAAAGCCCTGTGCAAATGAAAATGCAGGGCCCTGCGGGAAGATCGCTGAGACTTTCAAGATGGTGACAGCAGGGCATTAAAGCAAGTGGGGGACCCCCTGAGGGTGCACAGGCTGCACCCCCGTGAAGCCGCACTGCCTGGATGCCCTCGTCCCCCTTGAGACCCGCACCCGTGTCCATGCCTCCTGCTTCGGAAACCTCCCTGACTCTGTGCTTTCCCAGGCAGGACTCTCCTTGCTGGTCTCTCTGCCCTGGGTGTTTTGCCTCCTGGTCATACTGTGCCCAAACCGATTGTAGCAAAACACAGCTGTGATCACTTTACCCCTCTCCTCAGAGGTCTTTAATAGCACCCCCTGACTGTGGCTGTGGTTTTTAAACTGTGATCAGCAGGACCGCTCAGAGGGGACCCGCTGGGGGTGAGAGATGTGCTCGCTGCATCTCATTCCCATTTCAAACACAGCAGACCCACTTTTTATCTGTTTTGCATATATATTGGGCTTCCAGAGATGCTTTCCTTTGAAAACATGCTTCTACTCTTAAAGATACTGCTGAAAACTACTGGCCACAGAATTAAATCCAAACTTCTTAGCTCAGTATTTAATATCTATCTATAATGCACTAGCTCTGAGGTTGGCCAACTTCAGCCCGTAGGCCAAATCCAGCCAACTGCTAAGAAGAGCTTTTAAATTTTTAAATGGTGGGGCGCCTGGGTGGCTCAGGGGGTTAAAGCCTCTGCCTTTGGCTCAGGTCATGATCTCAGGGTCCTGGGATCGAGTCCCACATCGGGCTCTCTGCTCAGCGGGGAGCCTGCTTCCTCCTCTCTCTCTGCCTGCCTCTCTGCCTACTTGTGATCTCTCTCTCTGTGTCAAATAAATAAATAAAATCTTAAAAAATTTTTTTTAAATGGTGACATTTTAAATGGTTATGTGAGTACCTACATAATAGCCTCAGTGTGGCCTCTTGGTCCCCAAAGGTGAAAGGTTTACTATCTGTCCCTTTAAGGAAAAGTTTACTGATCCCTGATCTAGCTCCACTCTTCTCTTTCCAGGCTTACCTCCCAGCACTTGAGCACACTTACCATGAGTCTGGCTCAGGACATCGCTCATAGGGAAGCTGTATTTTATCAGATAGAAAGCTAGGGTAACTCCATGCCCAGTTTGCTGTGCTGACATCATTATTCATATTAGTAGAGTCCTTTTCACCTTCCTCAGTGTCTTTTTTTTGGGGGGGGGCAGTAAATTATATGGTCATCCTATATAAAACTGACAAGTGAATTGAATGGGAGATAAAAACCACCAGCAAATTTTTTGATGGGTTATATTATCTTTGATACTAAGGGCATCTCCTGAAGAGGTTCCAAGTTCTGGCTGTTTGAGCTAATACCCAGAAATGACAAGCATTATAAAAAAGAATGTCCTTAAAAATAATTACTATGCTTCTGCTATATATGTGATAGGTTTCTAGAACTAATGGCATCTTTGCTTGCCTAATTTTCTTAAAAGGATTTAACCAATCTATCTTATTTTAAAAAGCAGCATGAGGTATGTTATCAGAAACCCATGTTAGGACACAAATGCAGTCTCATGCTATGTACTGGATGTTTTGTCTCGAGAAAGGCTATATTTAGGGGATGAAGGAAGGAGTTGTCCTTTCATCAGATGTTCTAGGAAGTGAACCATATTGCTAGTTTTTATGCCTGGAACCCAGCATGGGTGTTTATCTATAATGGGTCCAACTTTTAGAAGATGCCGACTCCAAATGACCTGGATATTATCCAAATAAGTGCTTTTAAATTCCCAGTAATAACTAACCGACCATGAAGAATAACTCATTTTGGAGGAATCTAACTTTATTTATACACAAATGCCTACAGAAATCCTGAAGTTTAATGTGATTTACAAATTTGAGGTACAAATTTGAGGAGACCTAATGGTCTCCCTCCCATCCTTCAGACCAGAAGTGTATTTAGGACCCTGGGCTAGGCACTGGGGAGCCTGCAAGTGCATGGCCCGTTCTCTGTCCTTGAGGCCCTTAGGACACAGATGTAGTCTGTGCCCTTGGTGATAGAATGGGCAGTGTCACACTCACTGGGCTGGGGCTCTGAAATTTGGAAAAGGCTTGTTGTTTATTGTGATAAATGGCCTGGGGAAAAATGAAGCCGAGTAAAGGAATAGAGAATGATGGGAATGGTGTTTCTATATACAGCGGTCTGGAAGGGCCTGTCTGGGGAGTGAGAACTGGGCGGACACCTGCAGGAAGTGAGCCCACAAGTCTTGACAATACTTCTCACTCTTTGTTCTTGATTTGTCGTATCAACATATATAGTGTGAGGTCCAGAACTCCCCCAAGGAGCTCAGCTCTCCCCATATTAAAAGAGACCAGATCGCTCTCAAGGCCCAAAGGAAACAAGTTCAAGAATTGCATGAGAAGCGGTCGCCCCTGTTAAATCTTCCGGTTTCCTTATACTCTGTTTACAGACAGGGCCCTCTAAGTGAGGAAGAGGGGGCTGGAAATTGAGTCTTTTGGGGGCAGGTGTGGTGGAACAGTAGGAATAGACCCTGGGATATACAGAGCAACCTGTCAGCATTCTTGTGGAAATTCGGTGGCCGCCATTTCCGAGAACTCCCATTTGTTGAGTGTTTACCTTGAGCTGGGCACTGGGTTGTGACCCACCCATGCACACGCTGAATGAATCCTTCCAGCACACTGGAGGTGGGAAGAGGTAGGATGCACAGTCCAGTAGGGCTGAGAAGGCCGAGATGGCCTGTAGGCATCAGGAGGCCGAAGACTCTTGCTCTTACTCATTACTGTTTCCTCGGGACTAGCTAGTGCTCAGCTAATTCTCAGGGCACAGTCAGTGCTGGCTGAAGGAACGGATGAACAAATGCATCAGCCTCTGTGCTCAAATGCAGCACCCCCTCTGTCTGGAGGCTGGAGTCTGGTCTTCCTTCCCTGGTGGGGCTGTCCAAGTGGAGGCGGCTGTACCTCCTGGTGAGGAATGAGTGTGTGTGTGAGAGCAAGTTAGAAAGGTATGTTGGGATCTTGAGTCAAGGCCAGGTGGTAAGTACACATTGTCTTCTTCCTGGGACATGGAAGGTGCTCTGTTTTCCAGTCTCCCTTGGGTTTAGGTTAGGGCCATGTGACAGTTGTGACCAGTGGATGATGGGCTAGTGGGAGTGACCTCTGGGCGGAGGCACATAAGGACACATACCCCTTCCCCGGTTCTCCCTTCTCCTTTGCAGTGACACTGGAGACCACACAGCAAGATGGCAGAGCCATGAGATGTGACAGCCCAGATCTGTGAATTCCTGTGTGGAGTTAGCACCAGACTTTTCATGAGGGACAGGTAGATCCTGGTTATATGAAGCCACTGTGATTCGGGGTCTATACCTTATGGTAGCATATATTTTTTTTAAGATTTTATTTATTTATTTGACAGAGAGATCACAAGTAGGCAGAGAGGCAGGCATAGAGAGAAGGAAGCAGGCTCCCTGCCGAGCAGAGAGCCCGATGCGGGCCTCGATCCCAGGACCCTGAGATCATGACCCGAGCCGAAGGCAGAGGATTTAACCCACTGAGCCACCCAAGCGCCCTTATGGTAGCATATTTTATTTCTCTTCTGACTCACGCAGGACCTGTGGCCAGGGGCCTTGAACGTCAGGCTAAGGGCTTTCTGCTCTTAAAGAACAGTAAGTCCTATGCCTGTCGCTTCGCACATACTCACGTAGTTTAGATCCGTGGGTGCGGGGAAGACAGAGAGCTCACATCGGCATGTGGTGCAGGTGGTCCAAGCCTGAGAGAGCCTGGTCTCTATGTCCTTCCGAAAGACGAGAACCAGACAGATACCTGCTGAGAAAGGCCTTCTCTTCTCCCCCTGAACCCCCGCCACCCTACCCCCCGCCCCGTCAGCCCTGACTCACTGGGCTTTGTGGCAGTGTAAGAATGTGAGCTGGGCACCAGTCATCATCCTGGTAAGAAGGCCGGATCAGAGAGACCAAAATATTAGGCTGAGCTGGATGTGAAATGTATAAGACTGTGTGATTGCTGATGGAGAGGCACACCTTACATATTAAGATGCTGAGGATGGAGGCAAAAAAAGTGGTTTTAATTTAATCTCCATATATGTACATATATGAATTTTTTTTAAACAGGAACACACCTTGCAGGAAGCGATTCCATACTTGGCTTTATTTATTTATTTTTTCTGTGTAATAAATCTTGGGCCTCCTTCCACCTCGCTCTCTTAGTGGGTGCTTGTTCTCTTCCAGATTGGGGTGCCACCCTCTCCTAAGGCATTCCCCTACTGATGGGCCATTTGGTTTGTCTCTGACTGTCCAGTATTCAAGTAAGGCTACAACAAACATCCTGGTCTACATCCCTTTGGACACAGCCAAGTGTTTTTGTAGTGAGATGTCTGGGTCAGAGGGCATAAGCCTTTTTCACTTTTATGGGTACTGCCGAATTGCCACCCTAGAGGATTGTGATAATTTACACTCTGGGCAACGGTGATTTTTATTGGACTGGCTCCGCTAGTAGTGAGTATGAGGTGGAGATCCAGACCTTTGGAGCATGTGTTCGACTCCGGGGTCCTTCACGGGGGTCCAGTCCAGCCAGCAGGTGCTTCCCTCTGCAAAGCTCACATTTAAGCCCTGAAAAATGGGAAGACTTAATCCAGTCTCTATCAGATCTAAATCAGAACATTTTTTCCCCTTTTGCCATTTTAAATTACCTCTCAGCTCAGCCCCAGACTGAGTAATTCAGAGTTAATGGGATATGAAAGTCATGGTCCGTGGCATGATTGCGGGTACCTAGCCAGAGGCAAGCAAGATTTATTCTCTTGGAACCCAACTGGGTTGAAAAGGGTGATAAATCAGCATGGGTATTGCTAGCTCCCCTTCTGCTGCAAGATTCATTCCAGTTTATCAGAATAATCATCTTAGGCCTTGAGCCTGGAGATAAATAGCCAAATCCAGAGCCCCACTATGTGGTCAGAAGGAGAGATGTTTCTTTGCAATCTTCCTAGATGTGTTTGGACAGGTGTGGGTAGAGACTGGTTAACTGCAGTCCAGTGAAAAGCATCAGTTGCCCAGGATAGAGGCTGGGATTTTGTGCTCAGGAACAGCGCTGGCCTGAGGCTTATGGTCTCTCTGGGGATACTGTGTGAAAGGTTTGGCATCATATGCTGATTCATGCTGTCCTCTCCATTGATGCCAGGACCTCTTCTCCCTGACTTGGTTACCCCTCTGCTCACCATTCTGGCTCTTGGATCCTCTGGGGTTATCCTTCTACTGGTGTCTGGTCACCAGTCTTTCATGCTGGTTTTATGGTCATTTGCTAGACATTCCTTCAGCCGACCCCACTGGGGACCACAACATGACTTAGGGCCAAGGTCATAAATAGATCACTATCAGTGGAACCTTAAAGGGTCCACAGAGAACATGCATATGTACAGAATCACCTTGAGTGATAACCCTGAGTGTCAAGTGTTAGCTTTGACTGGGCATTCATTCAGGCTTCTACCAAACTGCTTTACAAGTGTTACCCTATTTTATCCCCCAAACCATGGGTGAGGTTGGTACTACTGTTATATCCATTTTACAAATGAGGAAACAGCTCGGATGGATTATTAATGACTTGCCCAAGATCACAGAGCTCATAAATAATGGTCCCTACAGAGCTCATGTCTTCTGTTTTCACACACATACTCACACAAACCTCCATTTATACAAATACATATGCATACGGATACATAAACACTCAGATACAGAAACACACACAGGCAAGGAGAATGTTCAGAAAAGAATGAGTCTGAGGCTTATGAGTAGGAGGACAATAGCCTGGGTCCCTAGCCACCTTCTCCTTGAAGCCCTCTTTATATTGCTTACTGTAGAAATTTAAATAGGAAAAAAGACATTGCTGGGATTGTTTGAATTTAGGGTGTTTCCTGAGGAAGGGAGGGTGGTGTGCTCTGACACCACTCAGAATAAAATTAGTTTAGGGTTTGGACTTTGGCCATGCAGGGTGGGATCCCTGTTTACTTCAGTGTGAAGAGCAGGGCTATCTTTTGGGTAGACTCCAATCACCCGAGGTTAGGATACTGAGTTATGACCCACGTGGTAAGAGCCACCATTATAGAAGTTTTCTCTCTGGGGCCGGATTCCTATGGGAATATACTGGAAGAGTCCAATTTCAGAACAGGGAAAACAGTCCTGTGATATGTAAGGGCACAAAGCTAAGACACGTCTATCTTAGAGTAGGGCTGGTCTGGTCAGTGGGACAAGAAGTCCTTGCAATCCACTGACCGTGAGCTCCTTTCCTTGGTAGGGCTGGGACAGACCCTACCACCACTGCTTCTGGGACAACTTGATCTGTCCTCCTGTGGTTGACCAGTGCCCTTCCCAAACTGCGCCTGCTTCTTTCGAGACCTTAACACATCTGATCAGATAATAGTCTCAGGCTGGGACCTTCTTGTTTTTCTCATGTGCTTCTGCTCAGTTCTTTTATCCAGTTCCCATCAATTTTCTAGATTTGATTCACATAAGGAGTTTTTCTTGAGGGATGCTTTGTTCTAGTCCCCAAGTAGTGAGCACAGTCATTGTAGGAGATGCCTATGATATCCCCCAGATACCCCACCAGCCAGTCCTGGAGGCAACCTGCAGACAGTTCCCATATACACCAAAGGCTTCTAGTAACTGCTCTGCCTGAAGGTGTTCTCTGGCCAAGGGAACATATTCAACCTTCAAATAGGACAGGCTGGCAGTGCTGGGGAGTTAGTGCTCTGGGAACAGCCCTCAACCAATGAAACCATAAAGGCAGCAGCTTCCTTGTTCCTCAGTGGGGCAGTTCTGATGTGTGCTCTACGCAGTCTCCCAGAGGGTCCCCAGGGGGACTGAGTTCCAGGTGCTCATAGTGGTAACCTATACCTTTTATTGGCTTCTTTCTCTTCCCTGTCTCACTCCCCTGGTGCTTCCTGAGGTCAGCTCACCTATAAACTGCTTGCATCCAAATCCTTGTCTCAGGCTCTGCTTTTAAGGGAACCAGGCTAAAGAGCTATATTCACTCTTTACTCAGGAACGGTTTCCACCAATCTCTTTCCTCACATGACCCAGGCTTACCTTCCTCTTACTTGAACCCCTTTGGACCTTCTGGAAGCATTGCATCCCAGAGGTAAGAGCACAGCATCGAAGTCAGACAAATGTGAGGTTGAATCCTGGCTAGGTCACTTATTGACTATGTGACCTTGGGCAAATTACTCTCTGAACCTCATTCATCTTTTAAACAATGCAGATAATGACATACAATTTTCAGAGTTGTTAGGAAGAATCAATGAGATAATGTAGACAAAGGGCTTAATCCAGTGCTTGGCAATTAGTAGGTGCTCAATAATGTCAGCCAGGCTTTCATCTCCCTCTGAACAGAGGCCGGGTTCCTTCAGTTGTGGTGCAAGCAGAGCTCGCTCACCGACAGCGGATAGGTGGGCAGGGTCTACGTGGACAGGTTGGAGGGTGTGGCTGAGTGGGGGGTGGGGGAGGGCGGTCTGAGCATTCAGAGGGAGTCCAGTGATACTGTAGGCCCCCAAGCACATCGGCAGACCCTGCTTCTGTGTTCCTTTGATCCTCCACTTGGGGCAAGTCATGTTTTCCCAGAGAGACCCTACATTTCCTAGTCTGCACTTTCACTTATTCATTCCATCCATCCACCTGGAATATTTTCTCTTCGCCACCCCATCTATTGAAATCTGATTCAAGCTCTTATAATGGGGTATATCTCAAGATGCATATCAGAGTTTTAAGAAAAATTCATGTATCTGGGACTTATCCCTTGCAGCCTGGCTCCCCAGGACACAACGCAGCCCAGAGAGTCTCTGGAGTTAAATTAAGGCCCTGCAGGAGCTCCAGCCTGGAGGGACAGCGGTTGCTGTGAGCCAGGGGTAGGGCTATGCATGGAGACTAAGCCTAAGCTACAAAATGCAAACTGGGAGCCCATAAGCCTCAAGTCTAGGAGACAGAAGAGGACCTGCAGTTCTTTAGTTCATAGATCTGCTATGAGGTGTGGGCATGTAGGTTCTGAGGAAGCTCCTTGTGATGATACATACCTCTGGGAAAGTAGCACTGGTATCATCCATAGAGCCCAAAGGGTGGACTCAAACAGACTTGACTACCTGTGCCTTTGGGCAGTCTCCTTCTCTGAGCCTCAGTTTTCTCATCTGTAAAATGGTGGCAATAATAATACTTATCCCATATGGTTTCTATAAGGAGGACATGAGATAATAGAGATGATGCTTAGGGAAAATTAGATCTACATTAAACCATCCCTGAGTCCCAGCTAGAAGTCATCACATCTGGCGGTCTGTACTTCTGTCGCAGCACTTACGACAGCAGTTCTCCTATTAGAGCATTTAGTGTTAGTGGCTCCCCACCCCCCACCCAGAACGTGAGCATCTGAGGACTGGGGACAAGCAGGGATTGTGTTTTATCTGCCATGTGCTCCCACAGCACCTGGCATGGTGTCTCACATGGAGCTTGTGCTCAATAAATTTTTGTTGAATTGAATATAAAGCCATAAGAAACTAATGTATGTGGTTATGTTAGGTACCTGCATAATGTGTTTTTGAACAGGCTTTTGATTAGTCTTAGTGTCCGGGAAACAGTTTCCTACTGACAGTGCATTTGGAAATTGCCAGGAGGGCAATAAATATGCACATAAAATCCTGCTTTTCTCAGACCTGGACAGAATCTCTTTGTTTCCTGGGGCTTCTGGTTGCCAGGCACCCACAGGGACTGGAGCTGTCTCCAGGCTGCATTCTTGCTCCAGCCTTGTCAGGGGCCCTCTTGGCCCCATCTGTAAGCCCAAGAGCTAGAACTTAGCCCTCCAGAGAGCACAGGGGTGTGGGGCAGGGTCCTGTTCTGTTTTCTAGGCTTGAGGCTCATGAGCTCCTGATTTGCATTTTGTGACTTAGGCTTTGTCACCACAGATAAACCTACCCCTGGCTCACAGCAGCTGCTGTCCCTCCAGGCTGGGGCTCCTGCAGGGCCTTAATTAACTGCAGAGACTCTCTGGGCTGCGCTGTCTCCTGGGGAGCCAGGCTGCCAGTAGAACACCTTCCCTCTAAAAACACAGAGGTTCCTCCAAGCAGTCCACCCAGGGATCTTTCTAGGAGATGAGTCCTGTTATAGGGCTGAAGATGGGTCCTGGCCAAGGAAGGCTTGAACTGGGGCGGGGGGGGGGGTCCACCTCTAGTCTCCAACAGCCTTAATTTCTCCTTTCTTCTTTTTTTTTTTTTTAAAGATTTTATTTATTCATTTGACAGAGAGAGAGAGAGATTACAAATAGGCAGAGAGAGAGGAGAGAGGAGGAAGCAGGCTCCCTGCTGAGCAGAGAGCCCGATGTGGGCCTCGATCCCAGGACCCTGGGATCATGACCTGAGCCGAAGGCAGCGGCTTTAACCCACTGAGCCACCCAGGCGCCCACTCTCCTTTCTTCTTTTTAATAAGCATATAATGCCAGTTCACACATGGGCACAAACATCATATTCATATGTATAAAAATGCAGAGGCATATATGCATGATATACATAGGCATATTTATATACTCTACAGTGTACATACAATTACAAATATTACACAGATACATATATAGAGCACTGGTGTATATATATACACACATATTTAAATAAAATAGGTTAAAAATAATATACATGGTATATGCATAATGTAAATACTCTAATATACATAGGCATATAATACATGTAGGTTTATATAATGTATGTTCATAGAGATAGAGATAGGTCTATATGCAAAATATGCATAAGTGTATAAATATACACATATATAAAGAATATAGGTATACATAACACACATAGAGTATGCATAAAGTAGATATATCTAGATCTACCCATTACTTAGGTATGTATATAATAAACATGAATATATATTTATAGACAGAGGTATAGTATAGGTCTATAAACCTAATATACATAGATATGTATGTGTGAAACTCCTAAGTGTATATAATGTATGCATATATATTACATAAATAGGTTTATGTATATACACTTTAAATATACATAGTATACGTAAATATTTATATAATATACATTGGTATATTGTATGTATGTCTAGATATAATCTGTACAGATATATTTATTACATGAATAGGTATATATAATAGGTGTATATTTGAAAATGGAATCATATTGGTTTCTGGGCATTTACTTTCTTCTCTATAACCCAATCACAGTGGTTTGTTTTTTTAAAACACCAGACTGATCATGTCCCTCATCTGCCTAAATTTCTTCATTGCCTTCTGCCACTGTATTTGATGAAGGTCAGAACCCTTACTCTCCTCTGCCAAGGTCTGCCTTTCTAATCAGCCTCTACATACTTACTTGCCCGACCTCCTCGGAGAACACTGCGCACCTTCACTCGCTCTTCATTTTCCCCTTGAGCCCTCACCCCCACTGTGCCTGGACATCTCTCCTTCATCCTTACGCAGGTGACCTTCACATACAATTAGGTCCCCTGCCAGACACCTCCTAGTAGCATGACTGTTCTGCCAGAATACTCAGGCTCGCTCTCTTTTTTTTTTTTTTAGACAGTGAGCCTTATGAGAACAGACCCTGACTAGCTTGGGTCTTCAACTCCCCTCTGTGTTGGGCCATCAGAAGGCCCTTTATAAATATTTGTAAAGTAGAAGATTAAAATTCTATGTTTTTTTTAAATCACTTAACAGTATATTGTGAGCATACTTCCATGTCAAGAAATGTATATTTACATTATCATTTTTAATGGCATCATGGTATTCCATTGTATGGAGGTACCATAATTTAAAATGTTGTTTCCCAGTATATTATAAACAGTGTTGTAACTGATATTTACATGCAAACATGTAACTAATTTGTGTGACCAAAAATGTACCAATTTATACATTCGTCAGCAATGCTTAGTGTCTTTTACACACCCACCTCAATGCCAAGTATTATTACCTTTTTTTTTTTTTTGCCACTCATGGTCATAGTTTAGAGCTGCCTTTCTCTGCTAACCAGGGATATTTGTTCATTTATTTTTTCATTCTGCTGGTACTTAGAGCCACTTCCGTGTTATTAGCAAAGTGCACATACTCTAGCATCAGTAACACATTGTAACTTGACAATACATTTAGAATGTGGTAGGGCAAATCTCCTCTCACTTGTTTTCTTTAAAACATCTTCTTGGTTATTATACATTTATTAGAGTTATTTGGAGTATACGAAATGTATAGATTTGGAAAGAAAGAAATCTTTACTATATTGGATTTTCTCACTCCAAAGCATGGCATGGGTTTCCTTTCAAGTTTTAAAAATGTCTCTTAAAAAAAAAAACCCTCAGGGCCACCTGGGTGGTTCAGTCAGTTGGGCATCTGACTCTTGATTTCAGCTCAGGTCATGATCGTGGGGTTGTGGGATGGAACACCATGTCAGGCTCTGTGCTGAGTGCGGAGCCTGTTTAGGATTCTCTCTCTCTGCCCCTCCCCCCACCCCGTTCATGTGCACCCATGTGTCCGCTCTCTCTCTAAAAGGAAAACAAACGCCTTCAATATGACCGCCCAAATATAAAAACCATTAACGTTAGTCCGAATACCTTATCAGATCTTTGGAGGCATACATATTGACATAAATGGATATTTGTGTGAGGTGCACATGCTGTTTTATAAACAAATATAATTCAATAACTTATTGTGAACATCTTTCCATTTTAATAAAATGATTCTGCATCATTTTATAAATGGCTATAATAATATTCCACTGTATGGATGTATCATTTAACTAGTTCCTTGTTGACAGACATTTAGGTTGTTTCCAGATTTTAATAATCAAAACAATCAAGAATGAACATTTTGGTGCAAATATCTTCATATCTTGTTATCTCTTTAAATTTCTGACTGGTGGGTATTAAGGAGGGCACATATTGCATGGAGCACTGGGTGTGGTGCATAAACAATGACTCTTGGATCACTGAAAAAAAAAAACTAAAAAAAAAACCAAGTAAATTCCTGAATTTGGAAAATTTGGGTCATAAGGTACATATGCTTTTAGACAAATTATCAAACTAAACTTCAGAAAGTTTGTATCAAATTGTCTTCTGTCTGTAACATATAAGAATGCTCATGTAAATCCAAAAGGAAATTAGGAAAATAATTCCATTTGCAGTAGAATGCAAAAGAATAAAGTATGTACCAATAAATTTAACCAAGGAGGTGAAATACTTATACACTGAAAAATGCAAAATATTGTTGAAAGAAGTGAAAGACTACCCAAGTAAATTGACAGACATTCTGTGTTCCTGGATTGGATGACATAATATTATCTAACATTAACAGATTCAGTGTAAACCCTATCAGAATTCCAATGGCCATTTTTTTATAGGAATAGAAAAGGCAATCCTCATTCTCATATGGAATTGCAAGTGGCACCCCCAAGCCAAAGAGTCTTGAAAAAGAACAAAGTTGAAGGACGTAGACTTCTTGATTTTGAAACTTACCATAAAGATGAATGAAGAAAAACAGTGTGGCACTGGCATAAAGATAGACATATAGATCAGTGGAATAGAATTGAGAGTTTGGAAATAAATCCATATATCTGTGGCCAATTGATTTTTGACAGGGGTGCCAAATCCATTCAATTGGAAGGAAATCTTCATCTTCAACAAATGATTCTGGGACAACGCATACCCACATGCAAAAGAATGACGTTGGATCACAAACTCATATCATAAAAAAAGAAATAACTCAAAATGGGTCAACAACTAAAAGTAAAAATTAAACCTGTAAAACTCTTAGAAGAAAACATAGGGGTAAATCTTCATGATCTTGAATTTAACAGTGGACTCTTTGGTATGAGACCAAAAACACAGGCAACAAAAGAAAAGAGATAATTTGGATTCTGTCAAAATTAAAAACTTTTGCATAGAAGGACATTATCAAGAAAGTGAAAAAATCTGATACGATGAGCACTGGGTGTTATATTCAACTAATGAACCATTGAACATTATATCAAAAACTAATGATGTACTATACCTTGGCTAACTGAATTTAAATAAAAAGAAAACCTGCAGAAAGGGAGAAAATATTCATAATTCATATATCTGATAGGGGTCTAGTATCCAGAGTATATAAAGAGTTCCCCCAAATCAACAGCAAATAAACAAACAACCTAGTTAAAAAATAGGCAAACACTTGAATAGACATTTCTCCAAAGAAGATGTACAAATGGCCAATAAGCCTATGAAAGATGCTCAACATATTAAGTCATTAGGGAAATGCAAGTCAAAACTACCACGAGGGCGCCTGGGTGGCTCAGTGGGTGAAAGCCTCTGCCTTCGGCTCAGGTCATGATCTCAGGTTCCTGGGATCGAGGCCTGCATCAGGCTCTCTGCTCGGCGGGGAGCCTGCTTCCTCCTCTCCCTCTGCCTGCTCTCAGCCTACTTGAGATCTGATCTCTGTCAAATAAATAAATAAAATCTTTAAAAAAACTACCATGAGACACCATACCCACTAGGATGGCTATAGTTTCTTTTTTTTAAAAAAAGGAAAAAAAGAAACTGTTGGTGAGGATGTGCTCAAATTGGAAGCTTTGTATATTGCTGCTGGGAGAGTGAAATGGTCGTCACTATGGAAAACATTTTGGTGGCTCCTCAGAGAATCACTGGCTGACTCTGCAGCTCTGGTCCCAGGTACATACCTGAAGAATTGAAAACAGATGTTCAAACAAACTCGCACATGCGTGTTTATAGCAGCACAATTCATAATAGCTGAAAGGTGGAAGCAACCTAAATATGCATTAATAAGTAAATGGATGAACAGATGATGGCAGATCCATACAATGGAATACTACTCAGCCTTAAAAAGGAATGAAGTACAGATCCATGCTATAGTGTGGGTGAACCTCCAAAACCCGATGCCAAGTGAGAGAAGCCAGACACAAAAGGTCCCATAGCCTACAATTCCATTTATTTGAAATTTCTAGATTAGATATGTCCAGAGAGAGCACAGATTGGTAGGGGCCAGGGGGAAGGGACGGTGGGGGAGAAAGCTGTTTGATGACTAAGAGGTTTTACTTCAGAGTGATGGAAATGTTTTGGAACTAGACAGAGGTGACGGTTACACAATATTGTGAATGGACTAAATGCTACTGAATTGTTCAAGTTAACGGTTTTATGTTCCAGGAATTTTGCCTCAGTAAGTTACTTTAAAAAAAAGCAACCAAACAAAATGCAGCATGTGCCTTATAATCAGGCATAAAAGGGAGCCTCATAGACTGGAGCTGATGTTTGCCTTGAGCTCCTCACTTCCAGAACAGTGGTCAGTGACCCAGGAAAGGACCAGGAAAATGGGCAGTACACCAGGGGTTCCCTGGCCTTGGAAAACCAGGTCCCATGATGGCAGTGACTTGAGCCTACTATTTTTTGCCCATAAAGTTACTATACATTGGCTTGCAGGGGGGGGCGGGGAAGAATTTTCATGTGTCCTGTGTCTTTGCCTATGTCCTGGGGATGGTGAATTTTTTAAAAGAGATAAAAAGGAAGTAGAAGGTGGGGATCCTGAGGCCATGTGGGCAGTGGTATTCTAGGCAAAGGAAGAAGCATGTGCAAAGGCCCTGAGGGAGGGGCATGTCTGGCTTATTTGAGGCACATGAAGGGAGGCCAGGCTGGCTGGGGCAGAACTCAAGGTGAGGCAGGAGGTCATAGTGGCCTGACTGTGTAGAGCCTCATGGCCACTGTGAAGACCAGACTGTACTCAGTGAAAAGAGAAGCCAGCCAAGAGTTTGAGCTAAAGAGTGACTTGATCTGACTTCATGATCTCACTTGGGTTTTAACATGTGCACCGTGTTGGAGAATAGAATATAGATGATTATACAGGTGACTGATGAGTCACAGGTATGATGAGAACCAGGATGTAGAGTCCAGGGTGTTTGGGGGAGTGTAAAACAGGAGATCTCAACTCGGTCTGGGGTTACAAGAGAGCTCAGGGAAGGCTCAGGTAGCATTTGGGCCTTAGGGTAAGTGGGAGCTACTTCAGGGGTTGGAGCAGGGGTATGGGAATTTTGGGCATGACTATAAGTAGACATGATGGTGATCACACTCCCTGCCGGGGATTGCTTTGGGAGACTTTCTCAAGTGAGGAACTTGAAGCATTTGGCTGGCTATGGGCCTGGAGAAGCCTCAGTGTGCTTGTCCAGCCTCATGGGAGGAAGAGAGGGTGGGAGGAGGCTGGCAAGCTTCAGGGCACTGCAGGACCTGCTCACTTGACCATCACTTGTGAGCTATGTCAGGCATTTGAGGCCCCTCGTGGCTCTAACTGAAATCCTCTCTGTCACTGATATGTCAGGAGAGAGATGCCTCTGTCCCTCCATGAAGCCCTGGATGAAAGCTTGTCAGTCCAGGTAGGAGGTACTCTGCAGACAGGAATGGACATGCCCCCCCCCCCACGGCATCCTGCATCTTCTGGTCAGGCCTATGCATCCAAGAGGGTCCGTGGTCATAGGCCTTATAGCTGGCAACACATATGTCTGGTGACTGTCCCCCAAACACCTCTGTATTTATTAGTCAGGGTCAGTGGGAAGCAGATAGCATATTCCAATTAGTTTAATCCAAGGAGGAATTAATAAAAGGGCTATTTATTGGGGCACCTGGGTGGCTCACTTGGTTAAGTGTCTGACTCTTGATCTCAGCTCAGGTCTTGATCTCAAGGTCATGAGTTCAAGCCCCACATTGGGCTCCATGCTGGGCATGGAGCCTACTTAAAAAAAGATTGTTAAGATGTGGGCAAGGTATAGGGAAATCATACAGGGTAGTGCCCTACTGGGGCTAGTCCCCACCTTAGATCCAAAGGGAAGGAGCAGGAGGAAGCACCAGGTACTGGAGCCTGGGTGGAGGGAGCTGGGGAGAAAAAGCTGGGGAACAGGCAGTGGGTCCCTCAGCTGAGACCCAGCCAGAACCAGGCAACCTTGCAGAGAGGGAGCTGGCAGCAGAAACACCTGGGCTATACTCTCCTCTTCTCCTATGACCCCTGCAAGGATTCCTCCCTGGTCAAGCAGGACTAGAAGCAGAGGTCAAGGGAGCCTGTTGATGTAGTCCCTACAGATAGAGAAGCAGAGCAAGTGGACCTGGGAGAACACGTGGAAGATGTCCATGTTCTTTTGGGCGAGGCCCTGCCCTGGCCCCAGGGTCCAGAACTAGATCAGACATGGTCCCTGTTTCCAAGGAGCTCTCTGGGACATGGCAGGGGGATCAGAGTGACAGGCGGTGGAATTGGTGCTGTGACAGGGGTGAGCAGATTGCACGGACTTCTAGTTGTTGGGATCATGGAACCAGGAGGAGGGGTGGGGGGTAGGGAGGGGAGGCTGGCTGCTCTCCCCATTTCACTCAGCAGCATGTTTATAGCATGTTTAGAGGTGACAAGGAGGTGTGTGAGTTTTCAGATCCTACAGACAACAGCAACAGCGCTGCCTCACAAGCTTGTTGAGATTGGATGCGAGCCTGGTTGGAAACTTCCTAGCACTGCACTTGGCACCTTGCTAGTGAGCTGTGAACAGTAGTCCTGTTGTTCTTTGGCCTCATCAAGGTAGTCCAGTGAGCTCTACCAAGTGAGCAAGCAGGACAGGTGGGTCTCGGGGAATCTCTGCCCAGTGACTCTGGATTGCATGGCTACCATTCATGAACTGCATGCTCTGTTTCCCACGGACATCATCTCTACAACTTCTATGGGGAGGGAGTAGGTAGACAATATTATTTATTCGTTTCTCTTCCTCGTGTGCCTCCTATGATGGTTTAAAACCATGCCTGCAAATTTTTTGATACTTCTCCCATTCAGTGTTGGGGTCTATGTCCCCTGCCCTTGAATCTGGGCTGTTCTTTATGACTCACTTGTAACCAGTAGAATGCCATGGAATTGATGCTGCTTAGGAAACTAGGTCAGAAGACTCTGTGTAGTTTCTACTGGGCCTTTTGGGGACATGCACCCCATAAGCCAGGCACTGTGGAAGAAGTCATTACCCCGAGACGGCCGTGCTGGGGAAGCCACGTCCTGGCACTTTGGTCCACAGCCCGGCTGACTGGCAGCAGTAAGTGCCAGCCATGTGAGGGGGCTGTCCAGCACATCCCACTCAGCTGAGCCTTGGGATGACAGCAGTCCCACCTGCCACCTGACTACAATCCCAGGAGAGAACCCGGCGGAGCCCTCCCCCAAATCCTGACCCATACAGTCCCTAGTGAAAGGAAATGGCTGGTTTGGGCTGCTAACTTGTGGAGTACATTTGTACATCCCGGTAGGAACTGGAATACCACCTCTTTCATGCCGTCCCTGTGGGTGGAATATTCTTCCCCCACCTCACTGACTTTAGACCTGGCCATGTGATTAATTTTAGCTACTGGGAGGTGAGTGGGTGCAATGAACTTCCATGTCTGACCAAAAGACTTAAATGTGCTCGGGTGATTTGTCCAACCCTCTTGCACTCCTGTGACTGGCCATGGTTCCTGCTTCCTTTTATCCTCAAAGAGACTGGAACTCAACCTCTGGCCTAAAGCCGAGCTGCCCACTGGCCTACAGGCCTGTGAGTGAGAAAGAAATGCTTGTGGCAAACCACTGAGATCTGGGGGCGTTTGTGAATCTGCATCATCTCAGCAACAGGTGACTAAGATAGGTGGGTCACACTGTTATTCCCATTTTCCAGATGGCGAAGCTAAAGCATAGAAGAGCTCAGGTCATAGCTAGGAAGGGACAGAGTCTGTCTAGAAACTCACTTTTAACCATTGTCTCCAGAAAGGCACAAGCACTGGTACATCACTCACGGCCCCGCTTGTGTTTCCCACCTCCCTGCTCAGCCCCTGGCCTGGACAGATGTAGTAACGTCAGTTCCTGGAGGAGCTGAGGACACAAAGAAATAAATAGCCCACGAAAGCCTGTTTTCCACTGTCCAGAGCCTCAACCTTGAAACCTCAGCTGTATCATCCATTATCCTTCACAAAGCACAGGAGAGGCAGCCAGGTCTTCGGAGATACATAAAGCCCTGCTGCAGCCAAAATGCATAAGGAAAGCAGGCAACACTCTACTTTATTCCTCCTGCTTGGGTCTCCAAGTGTGTGTGTGTGGGGTCTTTAAAAGCATTATGAATTTAGATACATTTTTATGCGTTCAGAGTTGGAGTAAAATCTAAGTGTTCGTCGCTGTGCTTGGCTGTATGCCTGTGTGTGTGTGTGATACCACAAAAGAACATAGTTGGGCTAACAAGGCTGGGCTTTGGAGTCTGACAGTCCTCAGTTATACATGATCCTCCCCATTGTGTGACCTTGAACAAGTTTTGCAACCCTTCTGAGTCTTAGTTTCTTCTGCCTATAAGCGGGGGGCAGTAAGAGTAAGGGATGGGATTGGCATTCCACGCAGTCATGGATATAAAATACCTACCATCGTCTAGGGGCCCAGTGAACACTTACATCCTTTTTCCCCTTGTCTCTTATCAACAGTTACTACAAGGTATAATTCACGCAACTTGAGGACGTTGTGCAAACTCTGTGAGCATTTGGGGAGCTGCCCCCACTCCAGGGATAAAGCAGAAGAGAACGCCTCTGTCGTCTGGGACCTGAGTCCTGCAGCTCGGCCTCTGTGAGTTGGCGGTCCTCTGCTTCAGCACCAAAAGGTAATGTGGTACATAGACCAAGCGCCTTAAACTAGGAGACATTTGGGCCTGAGCTGAAACCCTGTCTTTATTATTAGCTGTGTGACTTGCGTAATTACTTAAAGATTCTATGCCTTGTTTATTTTCCTTCCTGTGAAATGGGCATAAGACACGTATCCAGTTTACCAGTGTATTACCAGCAATCAGTACTGCGTCTGGCGCCTGGTAAGTGTCATGAAGAGAGAACCGAGCAACACATGGATAATTGCCCCCCACATAGAAGACACTCAGTTGACCATACTACTACTACTACTACTACTGTTGGCATAAGGTTAAGAGTTCTTAAGGCAGAAACTCAGTACGCCGTAACTAAATCTGAGTCATCACTGAATGGTTGACCCTTGAACAACACAGGTTTGAACTGAATGGATCGACTTATATGTGGATTTTTTTTTTCAATAAATACAATACTAAATGTACTTTCTCTTATTCTCTTACCATTTTCTTTTCTCTAGCTTGCTTTATTGTGAGAGTATAGTAGGTAATACATTTAACATACAAAATATGCGCTATTTATGTTGTCGGTGAGGCTTCAGGTCAATAGTGGCTATTAGTAGTTAAGTTTTTGGGAAGTCAAAAGTTATAAGCAAATAGTGACAGCATTCGGGGTCGGTGCCCATAATCCCTACCTTATTTAAGGATCAACTATATTAGCACGTTGTTGGATCCTTTTAAGAGCTCTTTGATTGCATTTTGGAGAAGCTTAGGATCTAAAGTCCGTGCCTCGGTATTTGCAGTCCCTGCCTGCCTTAAGAGACAGGACTGGCTCTTCCTAGCACTTCCCATCCTGTATGCGGAGCATGTTTCCAACCTGAGGACATTTGTACATGCTGTTCTTATTACTGTGAGCACAAAAGTCATCCTCACCGTCATCACTGTCGTCGTCATCCTCCTCCATGCCATCACCACCACCACCATTTTCATAATGACCATCATGAATATCAGGAGCCATCAGGATCATCCCCATAATCACCACCTTCTCCATTATCATCATCCCCAGCAGCAACACTGCAATCAGCATCACTCCGACCACAGCAACTACTACTGGTACTCCTACCATTTATGGAAACTTTACTCTGTATTGTACTCATTATTATTAAATTATTTATAACAAATGCTTCAGGTAAATACAGTTACTATCTCATTTTACATACAAGGCAACCAAGACATGCAAGTGTGAAATAATTTGCTCCATTGGTGGAGACAGGATTCAAATCAAGATGAGAGCACCCCTAGGCTAACTTACTCTTTTAACTAATACATGGAACGGCTCCTTCTCCTCGCCACTCACCTATTAACCCACTGTTCAGAGCTCAGCTCATGTGTCCCATCCTTGGCAGTCTTCTTTGACTGCCTTCATTACCACGGTAAACACACACAGCTCCCTTGAAGCTTACTTTCTAGTGGTATCACGATTTGTAGTTTTCCATTTATTTGTGTAATTATTTGATTAATAGCTGTCTCCTCCCATTTCCATGAGACCAGGGATAGGGGCTCTTTTGTGTGCTATCTCATGCCTTGTGCCCAGAGTGGAGACCGGCTCTGAGTAAGTGGTCCGTAGTATTGTTGAATGAATGAATGAATGAATGAGTGAATAAATGAATTAATCCTGCCTCTGTCCTCAGCCCAGCTACCGTTCTGCTCTTTGGTTCTCTGATGTTCACAGGTTTACTTCTTTTCTAACTCATCTTCTGCTGGGCTCTTTGGGTTCTAGCTGAAGCAAGGGTCATCCTCCTTGGGTCCCCACTAGCTGGCGGACTCTCAGAAACAGGAGGCCATCGAGAGTGGACAGTTTGGGATGAGGAGAACCAGGAGGCAGGCTGTTGTAATAAGAAAGGCCTGGATGAATGACCTTTGATGGCAGTAGGCACCAGAATCGAGGACAAAGCTAAAAAGTGTTCTGAGGCAAAAATACCTGGGCCTGGGGTCTGGATGCAGGGAGCAGATGGCCATGAGGAGTCATCGGGTGCTCTGAGATTTCAACTTTGGAGGCAGAATCAGGTACATGACATGTACTACAGTCTTGACTGTTGATGGGTACCCCGGTCTTGTCTCCCTATGTATAATGGGCTCCTTTATGTGTCTTGTTTTTGCATATGCTCTTCCTTCTGCCTAGAGTGCCCTGTCTTCCCTTCTCCACCTGGAAGACCCCTACTCACCTTTCAAGACTCAGCTCAAAGGACTTTTCTGCCCTCCCCAGTAGAAGTTGTTGCTGGCTCTGCCACTCCATTTTGTTGGATCTTTCCTAAACCACATACCAAACTGGGTTGTCCTTACATGTTTATGTGTCCATATGTCCTCTTAGCTCTGAGCTCTTTAGGAGCGGGGTTTGTAATGTCCTTCTCCTTACCCTTCAGCCCAGACCTTGCCTCCCCTCCCCTCCCATCTCTTTCCTTTCCTCCCATGATGCCTATCCAAGTCCTGTAAGGCTATATGTGTTCTATTAATGACTAGAACTGCAGCAATGAGAGAAGGGACAAGGGGTCAGGGGAGGTGGCTGATGACAATTATAGCTGAGGTCAGGGCCTGCAGGAAGGGGACTGTGGGGTCTGTAAGAGGGCAAACACCCCTTCCTGATTGTGGCGAGGTGAAGTCTTCTGCCTGGATCTTTTGACACGAACCATTTGATTTCCTGACACACTGAAGTTTGCCATGCCTGAGGCTGGATTCAGGTCATCACATGTCTCTGATGGAGCAAGCAGACCAGAAAGTGGGTTTAACAATAAAAGCACCCCTACCTGTGGGTTTCTTTTTTTTCTTAACTCTATTGTCTGTAGCCAAGATGAGATCAACAGTGGGCGGTATGTGGGTGACCCCCACTGCCCACTCAGTCCTGTGCCACAAACGTTTTCTGAACGGGGGAATCCGTGGGGAGGTTTGTGCCAAACCCATGCATCTGATCACACAATTGCTCTGGTGCTACCACTCAAGTGGCCTCTTGACATTGAGCTTGGTGATGGAAATGGGGGGTGCTGCACATAGTTTGCAAAATGCTGCCGGATACCCTAATTTCAGCCCTGAGCTCTTTGATTGTCTTGCCTCTTGGGACTCAGTGCTGGGACCCTGGGGACTGGACCACTTGCCACCTAGCAACTTTCTTTCCTTCTGGTTCTTATTTGCTCTTGGATAAGTCACATGACCTCTGTGTGCCTCATTTTGCTCATCTTTCTGGTAGGGCTGGTGGTAATGCTTACCTCTCAGGATCAAGGTTGAGTAGGGAATGATATAACGTATGTCAGCTGGCTAGAGCAGGTGCCTGTCCCCCAGGTGTCACATAAGCATTAGCACCCGCCATTCTTATTGCTGTGACATTGTCACTTTTTCACATGGGGTCCTGACATTGTTCATCCAGTAAACTAGATCTTGGCAAGCCTGGCACCTGCTCCTTGTTCAGGAGTCACCCCAATGACATTCTCAGAGAGGTCTTTTCTGACCTCCCCAAACCCCAAAGTAGTAACCCCACTCTGCCACTCTCAAAACTGTCTATCCGTTATGACCTGTCTTTGTCTTCATACTCTCGCTGTACCTCTCCTTCTTATTTGTGGGCTTATCTGTTGCCTCTCCGCATCCTGGAATATAAGCTTCTGTGCTTCTTTACTGTGGTCTCCAAGTGCTCAGCACAGCACCGTGCATCTGGAAGGGTCTTGATAATAATAATAACATCATTCCTCGTTGGATGTCTTCATCTGACATTTTCTGTCTTGTCCTGAACCTCTGTTAGCTTGGCGCCAGCTGAATCCCACGGGAGGGAGAAATCGAAACTGGGTGAAATTGTTTTCATGTTCACTGCACTGCTTCCCTTCCGCCCCTTGGTGGAGCCCTTGTTGCATCCCTCCAGTGTGTACCCCCCCCCCAGGCGCTTTTACTCCCTGATGGGACTGCAAATACATCATACTAAAGTGTGAATGATTGATAGAGACAAAATACCACCTCTCTTAAGAGCTCAAAGCCTGATATAATTCTTTCCCTCCTTCCAGGGAAAGGTGTGAGGCTAGTGCAGGGCTAGGAGGGTGAAGGTGCTGATTCCAGTTCCTCTAATGAGCTGTGCGATCCTGAATAAGCTGTTTGACCCCTCTGAGCCTTGGTGTCCTTATTCTTAAAATCTGCTGGCTCCCACATGGGGTGGTTGTGAGTGTCACATTCGATCCCTGTGTCTGAAAATGCCTTGCCTCTTATAAAATGCTTCCTGAGTAAGCTGTTATCATTGTTGATCGTAACAGAAAACAAGAGGACTGATAGAAGTGAGTGACAAGTTAGAATCCAGCATTGTGCCTCCAGGGAATCCTTGGCTCTCTGTCTCTCTATCCACCACTCAGAGCAATGAGCTTCCTCACATGTGACCCCAGAGGATCTGCTCCTGGCTTCTTCTGGCCTGCCCCCTACCCTCACTCCCAGCAGAGCTTTGACAAGGAGCCCCAGGTCCCACAAATTTAGGGAGACAAGGGATGCTGAGATGAACTGTGCAGAGTCGTAAAGTCCAGTCTCTTTTTAGTCCTGAGGGCCTCTTTCTAGACACTGGAGCCCAGCCTGCCTTTCTCTTGCCCACATGACTCCTTGCCGGGTCCCCAAGAAGCCCAACTTCCTTTTCTAGCTCTCCCCCTTGCTGTCCTGGTCTGAGCTCCTGCACACCCCTCACCCCCCACCTAAAGCCTCTTCTGTTTTGTGAGCACCCACTGAGATTGTGGGGAAAGGCACAGGACAGACCAGGGATGTGCGCACTCGGGCCCCACTTTGTGCCTAAGGTGGGATTGTTTGCACTTGGGAGGGCGCGTGCTGGAGCCTGATGCCTGGTCCTCACCGTGGCTCTGGTGTTTACTAGCTCTGTGACCTTGAACAAGTTACTTCCCCTCTTATGCCTCAGTTTACTCATCTGCAGAGTGAAGATGATTCCTGAAGTTACCTCAAAGGATTTTTATGAGGATTACAATGGATTTATTCACATAAAGCATGTAGAATGGTACCTAGCAGAGAGTAAGCCCAGACCAGTGAATGTTAGCTTTTTTTTTTTTTTTTTAAATTTAAATTTTGCTTAGTGAACAAACAGGGCAGTCTTGGGCTCTGGAGTAGAATTCAGTGATTTGAATATTGGCTTAAAAATTATTAAAAATTAAAAAATTAAAAATTATCACTGCTTTATTGGCGATCTCTAGTCAAAGGTGAGCTCAAATTTGAAGTGGGTGCTCCAGGTAAGGTCCCTCTCTCCCTAGACCATGCCTCTACTCCTGAGGATGTTCCCAAGAGAGGTGTGTTCCTGCAAATCTTTGGTCCTAATCCTTTGTTCCTTCCTCTAACCATGCCCTTTGCCAGGTAACGTGGCAGTCACTTCGCTAAAGGCAGACAGTAGACCCTGTCCTGCCCTTTGATTTGGGGCTCGGACATGGGATTTGCTTTGGCCTGGGGCCGTGTGGGCAGAAGTTGACCACTTCCTACTTGCCACTTCTGAGCCTAGGTTGGATGGTGGCTTGGGTGTTTTGCTTGCCCTCATGTGCTTCTGCTGTCATCACGAAAAGAAAACACCCAGCTAGCCAGCTGGTCAAAGGCAGATGAGAGACACTGGAAACAGTATAGAACAGACCCATGCCTGACCTTCCGCCTAGAGCTGCCCATCTATGCCCATCCTAGCTCAGCCAAGCCAGGCCAGGATCAGCAGAATGCCCTAGCCAACTCACAGGTGCACAAACAAAATAAGTGCCTCTTGTTGTTTGCTACCGAGATTTGTGGTTGGCTGTTAGATGACAGTAGCTGATTGGTACACTGGTGAGTGATGAGAATCGCCATGTTATTGTCGACTAGCCTTGGCTCCCCAAACCCGAAGGAGGGAATGGCTGATGAGCTGGACTGGACCATGTTGGATTGAAGTGGGCTGTCTTTGCTGTCCATGTCCCCACCATGTCCAAATCTGAGCCTTGGGGCTCTGGGCACTAGGGTTGCATGTAGGAAAGAGGCAGGAAGAGATCAGGGGGTGGTCAGACATGTTTTGGCGGAGCCAGCTCTGCCTAGCACAGTGCCTTGTTGCTCCAGACACATGAATAAAAGAGAGAGAAAGGAGAGGGGACCAGCCAGGTCTGCTCTGAGAGATGGCTCCTGGATGGTTAGCTATTCCTGCTGCTGGGGTAGGAGAGAGAAAAGAGAAAACACAACACCTATTGGAAAGCAAGGAGACACCCCCACCAGGCAGCACCTTAGAATGTAGTCCCTACGTTGTGCGACTCCCTTTCCTAGCAGGTGAGCTGAGCCAGGAAAGGGAAAGGGAAGGCTGGGCTTTTGTATGTTTACTCCCCTGTCCTCATTGTTTTTTTCCCCATAACACACTGTATTCATCATTACTTGAAATTTATATGTTTATTAGTTTTCTTGCTTGTCTCTGTCTCCCATTGCCTGAATGTGAGCCCCATCAAGACAGTGATCTGATTCATTTTTTCATGGCTGTATATATACCCTTTGCCTGAAATAGTAGCTGGCACAGGGTAGGTGACCAATACCTGTTTGCTGAATGCATGCCTGCAGTGGCCTATGCTGTAACATGTCAGCCTGGTCACTGTTTGCTCCTTGCCCCTTACTTTCTCTTAGCACATCCTGGCCCATTGTTGCAGGAACTGGAAGACACTAACCAGGAGATCCATTCTTTGACTCAGAGATTGCTCCTATTCTAGACACACCTGGGGTCTGGAACCTGCTCGCTCTGTGCACCTCTAAACCCTGTCTTCTTTGGTTCCATACCTGGATCACTGTATATTGGTGATCTGATTTGGACCTAGCTCCCTTCTGGCCCCGCTCCATTTTTGGTTTTGCTGTCCAGAGAGCTAACCCAGAGCACACCACCTCTGTTCCTAGCCTGCTCCAGGAGATGGCCCCACAGGTGAAGTGTCCCCTGCCTGTCTTGCTTGTCTGGTGGGGACACTGGCCATCTGCTTCCTTGGATACACCAACTGCAGAGAGATGTCAGCCTGCATGATAACAGTTCTTACAGTTCTAGCCTCTTAAAAGTCTTTGCCAACTTATTTGTATGGTATTAGCTCATTCTGGTCCCATTTGCTCCTGTAGTGGTTTATGCAAATGCAGCTACTTCTATGCAAATAGACTCTGCTAATACCATTTGCAACGATGCCTCTGTGAGGTGCCCAGGAATGCTGTCTCTCAGTGCTCCTGGAAGGACTGCTTGGCTTCAGGGCGCAGAACAAAACTAAAAAATTTCCAGGTGGAGAGTTAGCTGAACTCCATAGCTGCTGCTGGTGTTCAGTCGACATCCCTCACCTGCAGCTGCTAAGGGAGGCTGGGATCTGTCCTTTGCTATTTGACTCCTCCAAGTTCACATACATTCCAGTTACACTTTGTAATGACTGCCTTTAACTTACTATTCTCAGCGTCTGGTTTCTTTTTGATTTATGGTCAGAGACCCAAGTCCTTTTTCAGAGGCACCATATACTTGCCCATTACCACATCTACTTGTATTTGGCCAGAGTTACTGGCACAGTCTCACATGGGCATTTAATTGCAAACAGTTCTCCTAGCTAGTGAGCCCTGAAGCTCAATAAATATTTGCAAGGGAGAATAATCATAATGGTAATCACTGATAATTTTTTTTTATCTCTGCCAGGCACCATGTGAACCATTTACTACATTCATTCTCATAGCACTCCATTAAGGGAGGCGCTGTTCTTGTACCCATTTTGCTGATGAGGAAACTGAGGTGGGGAGAGGCTCAGTCACTTGTTCTGGATCACTCAACTGTGGGAGGTGGAGACGGGATTTGGATCTAGGTCAAAACCTTTGCTTATAAGCACTGAGTCCTCTGAGGGCAGCAAGGACAAGAGGAGGACAAGAGGAGGAACAGGTGTCAGGCACTGGCAGGGAACTGAATCTTGAAGACAGTTGAACCTGCAACCACAGAGCAGGCCCTGAGCTCTTGAAAGGGGATCTTGGCAGTCAGATCTTATCAAAGGGGCTGTCCATGACTGCTTGGGTCCTGAAGCCCGGACCCCACACCTGCTCCATCCATCTGATCTGGATCTCTCTGTGGCTTTTGCCTCTCCATGGGACTGAGACAGTGGATTTCTTCTGTTTGTTCCTCTAGATTCCTTTTTCACCCTTCCCTCCCCTCCTCTGGGAGGCTGAGCTTTATGGGTTCCAGGCTTGGAAGCTTCCAGGCTTCCAAATGGGTTCAGTTGGCTAGCACTCGCCGGAGACTCGAGGGGAAGAGGACAGTGAGGCTGGGATCTCTATTCCCCTGCCTAGTTCCGGTGTCTCGCCAGGGTCAGCTCCGTGGGCCCTGCCACGTAGCCTTCTCTCTACAGGTTCTGGTGACTGCTCCCTCCCCTTGTCCATTCACATCCAGGGTGAGTGAGAGCAGTGTGTCCCTGTCCCCGAGGTTCTGTACTCTTTGTGGTTTTCCAGCCTCCTGTCTGTCTCTTTATTAAAGTGACCTTAAGGGCGCCTGGGTGGCTCAGTGGGTTAAAAGCCGCTGCCTTCGGCTCAGGTCATGATCTCAGGGTCCTGGGATCGAGGCCCGCATCGGGCTCTCTGCTCAGCAGGGAGCCTGCTTCCTCCTCTCTCCTCTCTCTCTGCCTGCCTCTCTGCCTACTTGTAACCTCTCTCTCTGTGTCAAAATGAATAAATAAAATCTTTAAAAAAAAAATAAAGTGACCTTAAATGAGCCATGTTGAGCATGGATTCTCAGTCCTATCAGGACTCTTACTGATTTCCCTGGACTTCAGGTCGAGCCATTTCTGATCTTCAGCTAACGCAGCATGGCTAGAACCCTGTGGCTCGACTCCTACCTTGACCGTTCAAGGTGCTCCTTGTGGAAATAGCATGGCTTTCGGGTCGGTCTTGGGTTTAAAGCCTGGTTCTGACACTTACTGTATGACTTCAGCGAAGTCACTTAACTTACCAGGGCTGTGAAATGGGGGATAAGGTTACCTCACAGGCTGATCATGAAAATTGAACGGTACCAGGTAGATAAAGCCATTAGCTCAGTGTCTGGCACATAAACCTTGGTTTCCCTGATTCTTCCCTTTCTTGAGCTCTCTCTGGACTGCCCATCCATTGTGCGGGGCTCAGCCTCTTGTCCTGTTGGACAGCTGCCTTTTGTTCTGCCCCCAGGTCTGGCAGGTAGAGCTACAGAGAGGAAGGGAGCGACTCCTGACTCCACGCAGAGGGGAGGTGTGGTGAGGAACTCAGAGGAGGCAAAACAGACCATTCCAGGGTTTGAAACAATGACACATGGAGAAGTGTGAATAACTGCAGAAAGGAAGCAAGGGGAGGGTGAATCAATGCTGATCTTCATAGACAGCTCCGTTTTTTAGCCAGAAATGCTAAAAGCTAGTACTTCTGATATTCCCAGCTACAGAAAGTTCCAGTGTAATGTCCTGCTCCAATGGCCAGATATTCTTGGTTCCCACTCAGACAGATAAAGGAAGCTCCCCCTTGTCTCCCTCCCAGCTTTCCCCCCTGCCCAAGCAGACCGTTGGCTCCATGGTGGAAAGAGATCTCTCTACCTGGAGTTCAGAGGGCCTGGATTGACGTTTGGCTGCGTGACCACTCCAAACATCAGTTCCCTCATTCTCCAAAAGGGGGTAATTATAACTGCTCATCGGTGTCATTGGGCTGGTGGCTGAACCAGAAGCAGGTGAAGAATGTGGAAGAGACGAGTGCAATACCCAGCTTGACAAGCATTCAGCCCGAGCCTGTGCCGATTTCTACTTTTTCTTTCCTCTCCCTGTAGCAGAGCAGGTGTCCCTTTTCATTCCACTGGAAACCTGAACGTTTACTCTTTTGTGTTTCTTAAAACACATGAAAAACCTCTTGATTTTTATTATCTTTCCTCAGCTTTCGAACGAAGTGCCTCTATCCCATCTCCTCACTAGGTCTGCGTTTTCGAATTGTCACTTTGAAGGACATGTTCCAGTCCCCTGCAGCCTTGTGCCCTCTTAGCCTGGGTGCAGAGTATGGTGTTCCTGAGTGCCATAAGGCCCTCTGTTTTATTTTATGCATTGTCTTGTGCCCTTCTACCTTCTGTATGAACCTTGTCCTTCACAAGGACTTTGACTTGGGACTGGGACTTCACATGTGATCTGAGGACACAGTGGATTTCGGGAGCGCGAGCTAGAGATAACGAAGAGAAAGACCGTTGGGGGAGGGCTGAGCTTCATTTTTACCTCTGCTATTATTTACCGCTGATTTTCCTTAATTTGCTATATGAAAAGAGAGTGGCCCTTTACTCAGCCGAGCATTTGCAGTTTCCACTGGCAAGGCACATGATGACTTCGTGGGTATGTGGTCTGATGGCTTCTTTTTTTGCAAGCGGGGGTGAGTGAGATGTGTCCAGCTTGCCCTCCAGGGTTGGGCGTAACTCTGAAAGAGCTCCTCTGGTCAGCAATCTGTCCTGCTCTGTCAACTTCATGTTTTCTTTGAATTCAAATTAAGCTTTTAAAGCTCAAAAAATATAATTAGTTACGTTCCATTTCAGTCACAATGATTCAGACCTGCTGATGTGATTCTTGGCCATCGGATGGCTCTGTCTTGCCCATCTCTGCCTGCCTCTTCCCATCACCTGTTCAGCTTTGAACAAACACAGATGCCAGGACCCCAGTCTTTAGAGCTTTGATCCATTTGGTCTATGATAGGCCTGCAAATCTGTATGTTTATAAAATGCCACAGGGGATTCGGCCGTGCAGCCAAAGTTGAGTTGGACAACGGAGGGGTGAGGTGAGTAAGTTTTTACTACCCTGTAGTTTTATGGCTGTTCCCCATGAAATAATTTTCATTTAACCAGACAATAAGACAAGTCCCACTCAAGGCAGGATTTAGGGAAAGCCTAAATGATGCTGGGAGCCCCATGATGTTGGGAATCTAGAACATAGAGAACAAGAGACAACTGGTCCAGGCATACATTGTGTGTCTCAAAGCAGTGTGATCTTGGGCAATTCACTTTGCTTCTCTGGGCCCCGTCTTCCCAGTCCATAAAGTGGGAGGGTTGAACGAAATACTTTCTATGAGTCATCTAGTGTTGGTATTTATTAATTCTGAGTCTCTATTGGAAAGGCATTTCATTGTTTCATGGGGGAAGCCCAGTCCCCTCCTGCCTCCCCAGTGGGAAACACAGCAGTAAGAGGAGGGAGAGGGGGTGTCTGGGGAGACAGAGGAGGCTGGGCTACAGAAGTAGCCTTGGGGTTCCTCTGGGATTGACGCAGGGCTCTCAAATTGGTGTTCCTTGCCTTCCGATGAGTTTCAAATATCATCGTGGCCACTTCATTCTTATAGGATGAAGGCACTTGGAATTCATTCCAGTTGTGGGTGGAGTGGACAGCTGGCTTTAGGAAGAGAGGGTCCTCCCCCCTTAGATGAGATGACCAGGAACATAAATCGGTAGGGGTCGGAGGGTCCAGAGAGCTAGATTGAGCTTTGTAAACTCCAGTGCTGTGATACATAGGAATTATTATTACTCCTCTTATTAAATCCCCGCACTGCTGTATTAACTGTTTCAAGTTTGGGCCCCAGTCCACCACTAACAGGCTGGGTGATCTCAGGCGAGCCAAGCTCCCTCTCTGAGACATGGTTGTTTCCTTTGCAAAGTAAGGCAGTGGAACTGTGTGATCATCTAAAGACTTGTCCTGCCTTCATCTGATAAGTGTGATCCAAACGTTGAAATTAATGGTTGAACAGTCAGTAATCCGAGGCTCACCTTTCAAAAAGAGAAAGGCCAGCTGGAAAATGGCATAATTAGAAGAGGGAAAGAAAAGTCTCTCTCAAGAGGCTGCTGTTCCACAAAAAGTCAGCCTGTCTGTGATCGTCTAAGCAGCACATTACCATGACAGGGAAACACAGTGGCGGGGCCGCAAGATGAGCGGCAAGTGGTAAGTGGGGGTGTTTGAAAGAGAAAAGTCTATTTTAGAAGACATCTCATAAAGCCAGAGGGGGCAGCCCACACAGAGACACTGTGCCAACAGCCTGCCGCCGAGCCTCTCGTCCCTGCTGCTGAGCCCGGGGCCCTGGGACGGCCCTTGGCCCCAGTGTGTGAGCAGGAAGGCAGGGAGGAAGGGTCCCCGGTTCATCTGAGGAGAGGGACAAGGGGCAGAGGCCTCAGGGGAAGGGGTGGGGGAGGACCGCACCTCTCGTGTGAGCCCAGCCAGCTCCGGGCCTGGGGCTCAGGGGCATGTCTCCGGGCTGGGGTGGGAGCTACTTGGGTTCTGGGAAGCAGCAAGAGCTCAGCAGCTAAGAGCGGGGACCCTGGAGCTAGACTGCCTGGGTTTGAATTCCAGCTCCGTCCCTTCACAGCTGGGGGACCTTAAGCAAGTCACTTAGTCTCTCTGTGTCCCGTTTTCCTTGTCTGTGAAAGTGAATAAAATTAGCTAATCATCAGGTTGCAGTGAGCACGAGAGTTAATATTTGTAAAGCCCTGGGAACAGAGCCTGGCTGCATGGTGACTATGAATACATATCTGTATGTATAGATGTGGAGAGAGAGTTAGGTAACGTGTGTCAGGTAGTTAGAAGGGTGCCTGGAACATCGCATACATTCTTTTTAAAAAATTATTATTATTTTTTGAGAGAGACAGAGTGCTCGTACGCACAAGATGGGGGAGGGGCAGAGGGAGAAGGAGGCTCCCCACTGAACAGGAGACCTGTTGCAGGATTTGCTCCCGGGACCTGGGATCATGACCTGAGCAGAAGGCGGCTGCTTAACTGACTGAGCCACCCAGGTGCCCCACAGTATACGTTCAATGCTTTGGTTGTTACTCTTTTTTTTTTTTTTTTTTTTTTCAGTTGTTACTCTTATTATGATACACCCAGGCACTGGCCCCATCCATCCATCCATCCATTTATCCATCCAGTCTTCTAGTAAACACTAGGCAGAGGGTCAGTGATGCCCTGGACATTATAAATATGGGACATTATATATATAAATATGGAACATTATATATATAAATATACATATAAATATAAATATTATATAAAATATGGGACTATATATATAATATATACTATGTGTATATTATATATGTATAAATAATGTTTCTGGGCCATTTCTCCCCCCTACACTTAATGTTATAAATGTATATATGTAAATGCAAGTATATATAATGTGTTTATATTTGTAAATAAAATGTGGCCTCTCAGAGGGGTCCCACCTCCTTCTTGGATAGAGGCCCCAGGTAATCGCTATCTTTGGTTTTCACTTAAATAAGACTCTGAAAACCAGCCTGTGCTAAGTGCTCCCAGGACCCCAGCAACCTCTCTCTGGGCTCCTCTGAGTCCCGGGCCAGACCTGTAGAGCCCCAGGTTCATCTCCCAGCTACCCAGTGAACGTTCTCTCCTGGGATATCTGCAGGTAACTCTACTGATCATGTCCCTCCACACCCCATCCCTCCCCAACCTGCCCCAGTCTGGCACATCACAGACACTCTGCCGATGTTTGCTAGAAGAATGAATGAATGAACGAATGAAAGAAAAAAAATGAACGAAAACTGTGCCTGGGTATCATCATAATGGTGCAGGCTGAGCACTGATTAAGTACATACTATGTTCCAGGCACTGTTTTAAGTACCTACCATGTATTCACCCTGCAGTCCCCATAGTACCCACCCACTGCACATTTGTTGAATGAACCCAAAGCAGGCGCAAGGATGTCAAAGATTCTGATGGAGCAGCTGGTGGTCTCTCGATCCACGGAGCAAATGAAACTTTCCAGTACATTGCAGGCTTCTGAACAGAGCTTCTGCCTCCCCCTCAAAGTCAGTACTGTTTCCTAACCTTACAAAGCCATCTCCGAGCCAGGTCCTACGGTGCCGCGGCTGGCCTGGTGCCATGCAGTTTCTGGGCCGTTTCTCCCTCCTGCCTGGAAGATGCAGAAGCTGCCGCTTCACCGAGCCCCCTAATAGCCAGGCCTTATTTTCCCTGTCACCCCGGGGGCCCTTGCTCACCACGAGCTTGCTCCTGTGAGCTCCACACAACACAATGTAAAAGGAAAATGGTAATTAGAAGGAACGCTTGAGCAGGGGATCTTGTGTGCAAAATACTTTAGTTAACCGAAGCGGTGAAGATTGCTGTCAGCGTCAGATGCACATATGTTTAGCCCTCCGCCTTTTGAAAGGAAGGGATGAAGAGATGCACTGGGCCTTGCCTCCTTGGGGTTTGGGGTCAGCCTGGCCCCCTGGGGGACAGACAGCATTGGCTCCTTCCCCTTCGCAGCTCAACAGTCGGGAACAAAGGCCCAGCCCAACTAGATGGAGTTTAAAATAATTGCTTCCGTATCAAGGCCTCCATTTGTACCCCGAACAAGTGCACAAAGAGAAAATTGGGGAGCGCACGAAAAATGGTCCACGCAAGGACATCCCAGCTCCTGCTTACTTCCCCATAGCATATATTAGCATTGAGAGCTGTGTTTGTGTGTGTGTGTTGCTTTGTCCCCAGCTGGATTGGGAAAGTCCATGGGTATAAGGATTTTGTCAGTCTGATTTGCCTCTGTACTGGTGCCTTCTTCAAAGTTTGGCGCATGATAAACCCTCTAAAACATTGCATGAGGGAAGGTTGTTTGCTCATTGCAGAATCCTGAGTGTCCTAAACATTGCCTGGTACATAGTTGGGCTTCTAGAACACAAGCTCCAAGAGCAGGGACTTTGCGTCTTTGTTGCTGTATCTTTAGAATTAACATTCTGGTAGGTGCTCTTGAATAGGAGTTGGGAACTTTCTGTAAAGGGACAGATAGTAAACATTTCTGGCTTTGTGGGCCCTATGGTCTCAGTCACGATGACTCAACTCTGCTGTTGTCATGTGAGAACAGACCATTTGTAAACTAAACACATGGGTATGACTCTGTTTCAATAAAACTTTATTTACAAGAGCAGGCAGTGGGCCAGATTTGGAGTAGCTTGCTGAGTCCTGCTCTAGAAGATAAACTCTGACAGAGCAGGGAATTAAAAAAAAAAATCTATGGATCGTCATCTAGAACTAGTGCCTAGCTCTAGTAGGCAATAAATATATATCGAATCAATAATGAATGAGGGACTGAAAGTGGTTTTGGTCAACAGTTTCCTCTGGGTCAGGGAGGAAGCAGAGACTGGCAATCTCCTTTTCTCCAGTCTGGTTGCATCCACCTGGAGTATCATTCCCAAAGTTGAGAGTCTAGGGTACATCAAGAGGACAGGCCTGAAATGGAACATGGACAAGTGACCTTGTCACATGCAGGAGAGTAGAACGGAATTGGAGAGATTGTGCCTGGGGAAGAGAAGAGTCAGGAAGGAGACATGGTTTATACATTGAAGGACTTGCATATGGGAGAAAAATTAGGCCTCCTTAAGAAACAAGGGGGTTATTTCTAGAACTTTCTGTAAGTTAATAGTAGTCAGACTTGTCTAAGCTGAATCAGCCTGGCGAGAGTGTACGCTCTCAATCTGCTGGGAGCATTCGTGGAGACAAAGGAATGCTGGGGGAGGGATTCAAATATTGGATGGGGTCAGGGGGCAGGATTGGACGATGTCGGATCCCTTCTGCTCTCAAGAGCCATTCTCATGTGGATGTGTGCCCATGGCTCCTCAGGTAACAGATGGTGATTGCCCATCAGGTAAACCAGACAAGGTTTATCATTGATTCACGAGGGACAGGAAGTCCCTCAGGATTGCCCCAGCTACCTTTCCTGCCTCAGTTCCCTGTTCTCATCCGGATTCTATTGCACCTCCACCAAATGCTGGTGCTCCCCAGCCTTGCCACCTGTTTCACTTCTCCCTGCCTGCATACACACAGTCCTGTTAACATAGGCTCCCCCACAAGGAAGAATCTGAGGCAAAGGTTCAGGTGCAGGTGGTTTGAGGGCTGATCACACAAAGCACTGGAGAAGGAAGGCAGCTGGTAGAAGGGGTGTCATCCAACCTGTGGCGGCTAGGGTTTAGCCCCTTGGGGAGGGTCTAGGAGCCGGTGTAGTATGTGCTTCTGAGCTAACCCGCAGGAAGGGTTAGAGAACCCGGGTATTTATACAACGACTGCCATCAGCTGTTGGCTGAGGGCTGCATTGGTGGGGAATGGGAGAGTATGGTGGGGAGGCTGAATGCCCAACACCTTCTGGCCTGCCACTTTCATGGGCAAAAGTGAACTCTGGTAGTGGGAAAAAGCCCCCAGGCAAAGAACTATAGGTGCTGGTGGACAGAAGCCTAGCGTTCATGCAGTTTAGGGTTAGGGGCTGTGAAGAGGGCAACTAGCACAGTGGGCTAAAGCTTCCTTCTGCTTGGAAATCCCAAACCCCTCTTCTCTGATGTTGATTCTACTCCATGGCCACACAGGCTGCTACCTGGGAATCTCTGGAGAACTCCTGACACAGAAAGATGTGATGAATCAAGAGTGCTCAGGGCTGAATGAGATTTTGGTTGCCCTACAGGATTGTTCACATGGGTGTAACCCTAGTTGCTGGGAAATGGATGGGGTTTGCTCATTTGGGCAACTCGTGTTGTATTTGTGGTGATAGACACTGATAACACAAGATTGTGTGTGTGTTTAGTGTCCACACAGGCCTCCCTCTCTGGCCACTGAACCACTCACTCTTAGCCATTGCCATCGTGAAATAAATCTACTTCCTTTGGGACCATCAACATGGACCTTTGGAAGAGATGATTCATAACCACCTTCAGCTTGTGAGTCTGGCTGCTGACCACATGGGGCCAGATCATTAGGGTTGGTTGAGCTCCCCTAGAGTCAGTCTTCCAGCCTTCTCCCCATTGGCTCCCAGCATGTTGTGCAGCTGAGTGACAGACTAGAGAGACTGGTTAGAAAGTTCTACCCTTTCTGTGTTTATCATTGATTCATTTACTCATGCCGTAGATATTGAGTACCCCTGTGAAACAGATGCAAAGAAAATGGGCACCAGCCCTGTCTTCATGGAGTTCACAGCCTAGTGGAGGAGATGGTCTTTAATCAAATAACCACACACGTATGTAATTATAAACTCTTTACTAAGTTGGTGTGGAAATCTATAGACTGCTTTGTTCTTAACATTTTTTGGAAGACTGCCTAGGTCTTTGCAAATTCTTCTGTGCAGCTTCAGGGTAAAAAGCAATGTATCGTAGTGAGCAAAGGAGCCAAGTGAGTGTGCTGATCTTCTGGTGGTCTGGTAACGATAGCTGGTGCATTATTAATAAGCCAACATTCTGTCCCTGCCTCCAAGTTATGAACTGCAGCTTGGGTCAAATGCTGTTAAGCTTGAACCATGCGTCCTGAATGGGATGCTTTGTCGTCTTGTTTAATAAAAGGTTTCAGGAGTAGGGACCTGTTACCAGGGGCATGCAATTATTTCTGAAATCAAGAAGACTCATAGATCTTAGGAGGCTGCTGGCTGGCCATGATGGTGCTGTGGTGTCTGAAGGGTGTCTGAGGGGTGGGTGGAGGCCCAGCTCAGCTCCAGAGTAGGTGGGGACAAGCAGAGGGGTGGGGACGACAGAATGACCTGTCTTTACCCCCTGCTAGGGAGCCCAGTTGAAAGCATGAGGGATGGAGTTGGCCACTGGCTTCTTATCATCTGTTTTTTCTTTTTTTCCCCCTTGTCACTGTGAATTGCTTTCCAGCTCTCCAGAGCATAATGCAATATCAACCACTTCGACTAGGGCTTTCTCCTTGGGAGGCAGTTAACACATTAACAAGAGGCAGTGTAAAGCCAGGAGCGGTAGCATTGACCTCTGAAGTCCATTATGCCCCAGAGGAAACCTCCTCACCGCTGTATCACTGGGGGCAGCGTCTGCACACAATGACCCCTGGGCAGAGCTCCTCCTTGGACAGATAGGGAATGACCTTGGCAAATGCAAAAGCCATTTGGGTCCATTTCCAGACCATGAATTTTGGCTTAAGAGAAGCAGAATTAAAAGCAAAAAGACAGCAGAAGTATTACTCAAGTGAAAACAAATTCACGTGTCATTGAAACATGAAAATTGCATGGATTTTGCACTCAACCATGTGAACTTGGATTTAAGGCAGCAGTGTGGTCTTGGCTAACTGTGGGCCCAGGATTTCTCATATGTATTTGTATTTATTAAACAAATATTTAAGATGGGATGTAGTGTTTGGGGTGTGAACAGCTATAGTTTTAAGGGTCAGGTATGAAGATGGGTTTGGGGCAGAGAGAGGTGCATAGGACCCTGCTTCTTGGTGAGATACAGAAAGATGGTGAAAGAAATCTCTCCTTTGGGTAGGTCAAGCATTTGAGTCCCATGGAGTAAAGGTTGGAAGAAGCAGATTTGAAATGGCCACTACCCAAGAGTGCCACGACAAAGAACCATTTAATTTTTGGCCTTGGTACAGCAATGGGGATGACAACAGGGAGCTCACATTGTCTGAACACCTACTGGGTGCCAAGCAACACTTCATAAACATACATGTATCATACCAGGTCCCCAACTATCCAGCTGGGAAGATAGTATTATCTCATTTTACAGATGACAAAATGGAGACCGTAAGAGCTGAGTCAACATGTTTGAAATAGGTGGGAGAGCTGAGGTTTAACCAGGATTTAACTGCTTTCAAATTTTTCATATGTTTTTCCCACCAGTGAGATAGCTAAGCCCTTCCCCAGATTGCTAGCCCCTCAAAGCTCTGGCTTGGGGAGAAGTGGGCATGAACTCTGTAAGCCCAATGATTCACAGACCTGCACCCTTGGGGCAAATAATACATTATATGTTTAAAAAGAAAAGAACAGACTATTACACGGTTTGAGATAGGATAGGCATGGATGGCTGCATGCATGCACTGTACCACCCACATAACTCTGATGCCTTCTCTCCATCCTCCTCTGGACAATCTCAGCCAAATTTATAACAATTTCTGCATGCAGGAGACCTCTAAATTCTAGCATTTAGCACAGACCTCTCTGTTGAGATCCAGAACCCAAATATCTAAATGACCACTGGGCATCTGCAGTTGGGTAATCTATGGGCTTCCCAACCTGGGGTCCGTATCCAAGCTGATTACATGATTCCTTCTCTACTCACCTGTTCCTCCTCCTCCTCCTCCGTTATTCTCATACTCAATGAATATTATCTGCTCTGGCTGGTTCTCTATAACTCTTTGGTCAATAAGCCCAAGACCTTTCCTCTAATTTATCAATCATGTCTTCTCCTAACAGCTTCCTTCTGCCATCTTCCCTAGTTGGAGTTCTGACCATTTCCTGCCAGGAAATTGACATATTTTCTCCCCTGAAGACTCCCTATGCCCCCAGTCTTTCTGTTCTCCAACCCATACTTTAGGCTATTTTCAGTGTCTTGATGGAAGTTATAGCATTAGGGCTGGGCAGTGAAAGGTGAGTAGAACTTTATCAGGCAGAAATTGGGTGGTTTGTTAGTTAGACTTTTACTACACAAAGTATGATCCATGGAACAGAAGCATTGGTGACATTTGGGAACTTGTTAGAAATGCAGAATCTCAGATCCCAAATCAGACCTAAAGAGTCAGGATATACATCTTCATATGTCTAGGTAATTCACATGCCCTATTCAAATTTGAGAAGCACCAAAAAAAAAAAAAAAAGTGAGCAGCATGAGAAAACTGCAAAGACGTGAAAGAACTAGACCTTTCAGGGAAATATGAAGAGAATTATTTGGCCAGATGGGAAGAAAAAGTAAAAATTGGAGAGCTAGAACTCTGTGCAAGGTCCAGATTATTACTCTGTGCATGTTAACTTTTCATGCCCTAGGAGGTATTGTAATCCCTGAGGAACTAGGAGCACCTGGAAAGACATGATGTCCATTCCGAACAAGAGGAAATTGAGGCTTACAAGATTAAGGTTAAGTCATTTGTTCAAGGTCCCATGGATAGTGAGTAGTGGGGTCAGGGCTTGAACCCAGACTTCTGAACTCCATTGCTCTAGCTGCCTCAATTCAATGCATACACACTCTCTCCCCATCACTGAACTTGATGGAGCCATGTTCTCAAACTTGGATGCATCAACATTAGCTGGGGGAGGCTTTCCTTCCAGGGTTTCTGATTCACTGGATCTTGGGCTGAGGCTGAGAACTTGCATTCTGACAAGTTCCCAGGGGATGTTGGTACTGCTTCTCTGGGGGCCACATTTGAGAAGCACTGGTCCAGAGAGCTTTCCTTCCTGCTGTGTGGACTTACCCAAGACTCTGTGGCCGAGGATCCAAGGCCTGGGGCTGGGTTAGCCGACTCCCTGTTGGGAGGTATTGATTAACAGTGATATCTCAGCCAGTAATCAAGGTGGGCATCATTAACGGGATGATTATTCCACTCTAGTTGTAGCTCAGGGGATGACCCAGCCTATTAGACTTCTACAGAGAAACAGAACCAATGGGATAGGCAGATTTATTATAAGCAATTGACTCACATGATTATGGAGGCTAGAGAATCCTAAAGTCTGTAGTCCTCAGCTCTGGAGAGTTCGTGTGTAATCCTCGTCCAAAGGCCAGCAGGCTGGGAACCCCAGAAGAGCCAGGGTTTCAGTTTGAGTCTGAAGGCAGGAAAAGACCAATGTCCCAGCTCAAGGTAGGCAGGAAGAATTTCCTTTTTTGGGGGGAAGAGTCAGCCTTTTTGTTCTATTCAAGCTTTTGGCAGATTGAATGAGGCCTACTCACATCGGGGAGGACAATTTGCTTTACTTAATCTACTTGATTCAAATGTTAATCTCATCCAAAAACATCCTCATAGACACACCAGAATAATGTTTCACCAACTGCGTGGGCACCCTATGGTCCTGTTAAGTTGGCACATAAAATTAACCATCAGATACAGAAACAAGTCCTCAACCCATAGTCAACACCATCAGGCCTGGTAATTCAAGGCCCAGAGCAGGGCAGAACTTCTTACAAAGACCGTGCTATAGGTTAAGCCATTCTCCAGGTGGTCCAAAGTCTCTGCCTGCCCCTATTTCTCAGAGGGGAGTCTTGTGTGGCTACTTGCTATAGAATGCACCAAAGAAGGCAATCTCAGTGGAGAAGTTGTTAAAACTACTCACCCCAATATGTTAACACGCTGGATCTTCTTGGTAATATTTTATTGGATTTGTGATTTGCTCAATCCTGTCTTAAGACCATAGACTCTAGAACCATAGCGTGTTAGGCAATGGGGAGAAAAGGAATAAACAGTTTTTGCTTTATTACCTGTCATTCGCCCACACATCTCAGTTCATGTAATCCTTAGAACTTTCCTGTTCAGACAGGATTGCTTCCCTTTTGCACAGGATGCAAGATTCATTGTATTTCTGGGTTTACACATCCGCAGCACTAAAAACAGGCCCATTCAAGCCCGTGTATAGCTCCGGCCCTGGGGCATACTGTCTCAAGCTGGGAGGTCCTCAAGGAGCTTCTCACTCTGTTTTCACTTAACAGATGGTAGCAACAGAGGCCTGGAGAGCAAAGTGAGCTGCCTGGAGTTGTGTAGTAGAATGGAGATGGAGTCAGGCAGAGAGCCTGACTTGTGCTCTGGTCCTTGCTTGCTACACGAACTCCTGTGGACCTCCCTGAACTTTGGGCTCCCCAAATATATACAAAGGAACATTTCCCCTGAGTACTCAAGGCCACACATATTAACAGACAACTGCATTAAGAGCCAGTAATGATCATGTCCTTACTGTTAAATCATGTGACTTGGATTGACCCTGTTAAATCATGTGATTTGGACCCTGCTAAATCATGTGACTTGGATTGACCCATCTCATCCTTGTGGCAGTGCTATGGGGTTGTCCTCTACTAGCCCACTGGATGGATGCAGAGATCAGCTATGGTTCCTGCTCTTCTCGGGCTCAAGGTCTAGTGGGGGAGACAAGCACATAGTAATCTCTGTATTTAAATAATAGTAATAACTGTAATAATAATAGTGAAATTTAGGTGAGGATTTGCTACTTGTCAGATTGTCTTTTGGATTACTTGATTTTTTACAGCCACATTATGAAATAAGGAGTAATATTATTTTTACAAAGGGAAACTCAAGCTTAAAAGAGCTGGTGTGATTTGTAAGTGGAAGGGTTTTCAAAAGAGCCAAGCACAAGTCACAAGTTTCCAGAGCTAGTACTTTAAACATCCTCATATCATACCATGTTATGTGTGAGTATGGGTGTCTACCTTGCACAGGCTGGAACATCTCTCTTGGTTTCTGGATTAAAGAATGGTATTCACCTGGCCAGAGAATGGATGGTCTTTCAAACACATTGTTGCAAAAGAAGCCAAGTTCAGTCTTAGATGGGCCACACTCTGATGTGCTAATTATAAGTTAACTCTTACCCACTCATTAAAGCCAGACCTGTTCTGGGCAGCCCTCTTAAATCTATTCCTGTACCTTTATTATTCTCTTGCAAGCGGCACTGACAGCATTTCTTTTTAAAAATATTCTGTAAATCAGAGCCTTACACTGAACTGATTTAGTCCCCACATCTCATTATATCTCAGACACCCTTTGGTCTTCTCATCCTTTCTCATAGTCCCTGAGTGGGGGTATCCTCCCCTTCCATCAAGGAACTCCTCTAGCTGGACCCTATATCCCATGGATTAAAGGTGATTAAGTGAGATCATACATATGGCATGGCTTTAAAACCAAAAAGGACCGCACAGATGCGAAAGGTTATTATTATGAGCCTTTCCTGTTAATGAGTATTAACGAGCTAAGGCTGCAGATTCTTAATGCCACAGAGACCTAATATTAACCATATGGAAGCCTAATTTTCAAAGAGAATTAGAATGAACTGGGAGAAGAGGCAGAAAAAAATTTGGACTCGATTCCTTCTGCTTGTTCTCAGTGTCTTCGTTGCAATCTGCACGAAACTAAACAGTTGTGTGTTTACATAATGGTTTGTCTTTGTTTTTAGCTATTTGCTTTAGGATATCTACCCGCACATTATTCTGCATTTTCATGGTCCTCTTGAAAGGGACCTGGATTTTCTCTGACAATTAAGTAACATTTATACTTTGAGCTTTGGGATACCAGGTACCAGGATACTGGAATTGAGAGGACACATCAGACCTCAACCCACTGCAAGGTTTTGGAAGTCAGGGTGTGGTTAGGGACCTTCAACTAGGTTGACTTCACTAAGCTGAGCTTGAGATATTCCATGTAATGTTCTTGCACGGAGCATGGCACAAAAGCCCGGAGTTATATTTTATTATCATTATCAATTTTGAGTCTTTGATAGATACATCAGCAGGGTTTCAGATCACAAAGAGAGTCGAAGGGCATGCCCCAAATTTGGGTCTTTTTTCCTGGATAGTAGGGAGCCACTGAAGGTTCTTGAGTAGAGGGAGGGTTTTGAGTGTTTTGAGTGGTTTGGGGGACTTTAACTGTGGTGGCTGGTATTGGAGGGGGGTGTGTATGACAAGTAGAGTCAGGGAACAGGTAGGAGGCAGTTCTAGCAATCTAAGTGAGCACTGATTGATGGGGGCCTGAAGTGGGCAGGAGAAATGGACTGGCAAGGTTGAGATGTGAGAGACTTTTATATAGTTAGGCTGGACAGGATATGGTGACTCATCAGCTATGGGGGATGAAGGAGAATGAGGACTCTTAAGAGTCTAGGTAATCTACAACTTTCTGGTTTAGGTTACTGGGTCAATGGAGCCAATCAATATAGATACAGGAGGAAGAGCTATTTCGGGGAGAAAACGATGAGCTATGTATTTGGAGTCAGAGCCTTTGTTCCAGTGGTTGGCACAACTGTTGAGTTTCAGGACTATTTTAGGATAATTTCCCTTGTAGATAACTGTAGTAAATTGTGCCCCAGAGACCCAAACAGAATATGACAAAGCAAAATGGAATTATAAAATTAGAAGAATCTCTGCTTCAAGTTTTCCAAAAAGAAGTTAGACTTTGCCAATTCCTCCAACTGGGGGAAATTTTCAAGCTTTGAATATAACTCGTTTCCTTTTTAATGAGTCCCAGTTTGTAGACATATTGTACATGAACACAGACACCCAGAGAAGCAACTGTGCAAACAGTGGAGGGAGGGGATGCCATGCAGAGCGCCTGAGCGCCTTGGAGGAGGAGGATGGGAGGCAGTAATGGGGCGAGAAGAGGGTACTGCTAGTTGGTCGGGCACAAGGTAGGTTACAAGTGCTGTGCTGGGGTGCAGGGGTCATTGAAGAGACTTTGATGAAAGGACAGGCCAAGTTAGAGGAAACAGAAGCTGATGGAACACAGAAGGTCTTCAGTGGGAGCAGTTGCCAGCACTCAGAGCTGTATCTTTAGGAGAGGGCTATGGCCGTGGGTAGGAAAAGGCAGCCATGGGCCACTCTGGTCCAGCAGGGAGGGAGCTGGAAAAGAAGTGCCTTGGCTTTTCTTGACTTCTACCCCTCTGTCTCCTGCCTGTGTCTCCCATTGGTCAAGCTCAACCAAAACCAGAGAGAAAGAGTTTGGCGATAGAGCCCATAGAGATCATTCTCTAGGGATTCATGGCCAAGTAGAAAGTTGTGGGCAGGGGTGGGTAAGCAGAGAATACCCCCACAAGACCCAGGCTCAGACCTCTTCCCTTTCTTGGTCTCCTTGCTCTTCTAAACCAAACCTCGAAAGTCTACCCTGGCTTTCACCCTTTTTGCATCCCCAGCTCTTTGGGGCATTAGCTTCCCCATCCATTTTTCTGGTCAGTATCCCCTTCATATCAGCCACCCCTTAGTGATCTGCCAAGTTTTCATTTTTGCCTCTCAAAAACCCAAGCCACCTGGGGGAGATCCCTAACTATGCATATGCTCCTCACTCTCTCCAGGGCCACAGATGATCAGACCGGAGCTCTGAGAACTGCCCATCTTCTCTGTTACAGCCTACTCCAATCTTTGTCTGGAGTTTCTGAAAGCTTCTTTAACTTTCAGAGTATGTGTCCAACCTTTTCTTGGCCATTAGGAACTCTGAGCTGATATGGTCACTTTCCCTCAAGGCTCCTGTCACTTACACTTTGCCAACTAGTTCCTCTTTGCTGATCATAATTGGGGCTGGAGAAGCAGGTCTGCTGGGAGGTGGAATAGTGAGGGAGAGAAGCCACGAGCTTTTCCAATTCTCTGCTCTTAGAGGAGATGTGGAATAAGCAAGTTAAGCTTCTGTCATTTCCAGAACAGGTCTGTACCAGCCCCTGCCTGAGCTCTCTTGCAGTCCCTGAAGTCCTGTCTTAATTTCAGCCAAACCGCAGTGTCTGCTCTCGGACTCCCTGACAGCTGTCACAGCCTGCCCACCCATGTGCCCACATCTTAGGAACTCTAAATGTTGCATCTTCGTAGCCCCTAGTCATTGTGAGAACCCAAACCAACTCCAAATATTAACCACCTCACCACCATATTCTTTAATGTCTCCTTCAGGTTCATTAACACCTGGTACATAGAAAAATGACACACCCCTACCCCCTAAGATGTCCATGACCTAATCCCTGGAATCTGTGCATATTACCTTACATGGCAAAAGGGACTTTGTAGATGTGATTAAGGATCTGAGATGGGATGATAATCCTGGATTACCTAGGTGTGCCCAATGTCATCACAAGGGTTTTTATAAAGGAAGGCAAGAGGATCACATTCAGAGAAGGTGATTTTAGAGGATCACATTCAGAGAAGGTGATTTTAGGATAGAAGCAGAGGCTGGAGTGCTGTCATCATTTGAAGGGCCTTGAGCCAAGGAATGTGGGCAGCCTCTAGAAACTGGAAGAGGCAATGGAAGACTCCAGAAGCAACGGAGTGTGTCTGACACCTTGATTTTATCCCTGTAAGATCCATATTGAGACTTCTGACCTCCATTAACTGTAGGAGATAGATTTGTCTTGTACCACTAAATTTGTGGAATTTGTTACAGCAACAATAGGAAACTAATACACATTGCTACTCAAAGTGTGGTCTATGGCATTGCCATCACCTGGGAGCTCTTTAGAAACCAAGAACCTCAGACCCCACCCCAGACCTACCAAATCAGTATCTTCAGTTCAGTGTCAAATCCAGGTGATTTCAAAGCATGTTACAATGTTTGCTTCAATTTTCTCCTGAGGCCCCTGACTGCAGATTTAGTTCCAGTTTGAATCAATCCAGAATAGGTGGGACCCAGCCCAAGGGAAGGAAATAGGTTTGCTGAGAGACGGAAGAAAAAATGAGCCCCTTCCATCACTTTATTGTCCAGGTCACTTTTATCTAAGGCCAAGAGAGGATCTGATTTTTAAAAATCATTTTAACTTTTTAATTTATCTTTTCAATGCCTTATTCTTTTTTCATGGTGCTGAGGTTAGGATAGAAGTAAATCTTTGACTCTGAAATTATTGTCATCAATCATTGACCTATCCTCAGCACATTTGTTAAGGGACCAACTGTATTACCAGCCCTGACTAACCAATGAGCTAGAGGCAGCAGCATCTTACAGGAATGATAAAATAGGACTTGTCTCAGCTGTGGAAATTAGAACCGCAGGCTGCTCAACCAGCACCAGTGTGAACTCTGTTTCCCCGCTCTGGCTGTGGTCTGGATAGGTAGATGGATCCAGATCCATCAATTGCTATGAAACAAAGGGAAAAAAATCCCACACATTATGGAAGGCCAGAACCTGATCAGAATATGTATTAGGAGATGAACCCCTAATACATACTCTCTCTTAGAATATCTCTGTGACATGTAACAAATCTGTCTCAAGACAAGAAGTTTATTATATTCTTTTTTTTTTTTGGCAAGTATAAGAAGCAATCATCCCACATAATCTAGGAGGAAGGATAGCGATCCCTCCAATGGACGGTGTTTGGGGGTGCTCTTCCTGCTGCCCCACTTAATGGGACCATCTGGTTCCAGACCTGGCCCCTCCTAATTTTATTTCCATTTGTCTGTTGAAGTTGTAACTCCAGTTCTGGGGTTGCCAGAATATCCTGAGTTCTCCACCAAAGTTCTCTTAAGAGGGAAGCATTAATAAAACTCCCTGGGGAGCCGTGAGTTCTCTTCTCCCCAAGATGTTGCTATAACAAGAGAGCCCTGTTGATTGTCAGCGAGCGTCGCACTGGTTACCTCCTGGATCTTGCGTGGGAAGGAGTGCTTTAGTGCTTTGAGTGAGCCTCTGGGTTGAAACAAGTTTCCATGATAATTAACACCAAATGAGCACACAGGCAGAGCTTCTTGTCTTCCAAATTTGAAACCCACATTAGCTAATTAATTCTAATTAGAGGCTGACAGTTCCATGTGGCACAGTGAGCATGTAATAAGTGGGATTTTCCCTTTGTGTCTTGACAAGTTAATTAATGAAAATGGGCCTGGGGACTTTTTTCCAGGCCTATGACCCAGCTAGGCACTAGAAGGTACCCTTTCTTGGAAAAGAATTTTGGTGTTGTGGGAAGCTTGCATGATGACCCCATAGGAAGCCCATCCATTGACAACAATGCCTTGATGTATTATTCCACAAACATGTAGTGAGCACCTACACTGGCTGAGAATTGGGCTAGGTGCTGAAAGAAACACTATCCCCACTCTTTAGAATCTCAATTCTAGTTGGGGAAGTGCAAATACACCAAGAACATCTTAGCCAAAGCAGTAAGACAAGAAAAAAAAAAAGAGAGAGAGAGAGATGCAAATATTAGAAAGGAAGATTCACAATGTCACGATTTATATGAATTAATTGATATGACATTTTGGAAAAGGCAATATTATAGTGATGGAGAACAGATCAGGGGTTACTGGAGCTGGTGATGGGAGGAAGTGTTGACTAAAAAGAGGCAGTAAAAAGGAATTGTTTGGAATTGCTCTGTAGGCTGACTGCAGTGGTGATTATGCAAATCTATATATCTGTTGAAACTCCTAGAACTGTACACCAAAAAGATCCAGTTTTCCTCTAAATTATTTTTAAAAGTACAAGAAAAAATAGACTACAGCTACATGTATAACATTTACCCATCTTGCAGTATTGAGGGAAAAAACAAATTTGTTTTATGTTGTATGAGTTTTCAAATAGTTTTGTAAAGCATCTTTAAAAAGTAACCCTTAGCTAAGTATGCATGTATATGTGTTTTTATAACATAAAGATTTTTTGAATTAATACATAAAATGGTTGAAGCAAACCAACAAAGAAAGGATTATATCCTCAATCCATTCAAAATGAATTAACATGAAATCATGGAATTTAGGTTCAGCATTAGGGACAGATCGGAAAGACAGAATTGTCTTGACATTTCAAACTCTGATTCTCCTTGTTCCTGAGCTCCTGTATTTTGTGAGATGCCTCACTATCCCTATAATAAATTTACCATGATTATTTAAACTCAGAGTCATGATTTATAGATGACTTGGCTGTTTTCTTAGAAAATTCAAGAGATTCAGCTAAAAGCCATTGATGCTAACAAGAGAGTTCAATAAGGTAACTGGATACAAGATGAACATGAGGAAAAAATAGCATTCGTATTGATTGGAAACATGTAATTAGAAAATGTAATATATAAAAGGATCTCACTCATAATAGCAGCAATGACAAAAAAGATAAAACTCCTTGGGATTAACTAGAAATATGCCAGATTTATATGAAGGCAATTATAAAACTTTCCTGAAGGCCATAAAGAATGGCCAGAATCAGTGAAGCGACATATTGTGGTCCTGAATGAGAAGAGTCCATCAATATCTTAAAGAAGTCGGTCCTTCCCAGATTAATATGTACAGTCAATGTAATATCAAAAAAATGTGCATGAATAAAAGCAGGGAAGATATGAGAGTGGATTGCTTGGAATGTAAGCCATGTAGGTGGACTGTGGAATGGTGGTGAGGAGTGGCTGGATATTTACTTGGGACTTGGTTTCACTTGGGACCAGATCACGAAGATTCTTGGCTGCCAGACCGAAGAATATGACCTTCATATGACAGCCAATAAGAAGCTCTTGATGATTTTAATTAGGCCCAATAAGATCAGAATTATGTTTGAGAAATACATCTTGACTGATGTGGAGGATTGAATGAAAGGGTGAGATCAAAGGCAACGGACCTGATAGGAGGCTACTAAAAGGAATGGTCTAAAATGACTGCCATCTTGGCCCAAAGAGTTTCTCATTGAATGTTAGTGCCCTTCCTGTCCCTCCCATATCCTCCTCCTCTCCTGAAGCAAAAGTCCAGAGAAGATATGAACTAGCACAGGTGTCCTCAGAGGGGTGGGATATTTTCTGTCAACCCGGCAACCGTAGCCTTGGTTGGTCCATGGGAAGGGTTTTTAAGGAAGATGCCAAGGTTTAGAGTCTGGAAACCCCGGTGGACAGTACTGGTAATTGCTACTTTCCACTGGGCATTTACTATCGGTGAGATAAGAGCTAGCACTGTCCCCATTTGTTTTCCAAGAGTGTAACTGAGGCTCAGAGAGGTTACATACCCAAGGAGCTGGCTATAACCTGTGTGTCCCCCGCATCACTCCTGTCCTTGCACCTGGCAGAGGGAGTTTGGTAAATGTTTGTTGTCTTAAGTCAAATTACCAGATGTTGTTTCTCTGGGAATTTACTGGCTGTGGGTTGGCTGATGCCTCATCCTTATCAGTAAATCCTCTTCCCTACCATAAATAAGTCATTATCTGGCAAAGAGGGGCAGAGAAGTGTCCAGTAGGAGGGGTGGGGAGATGGAAGCAGGAAGGAGGGGGCTGAGTAGTGTTTCTCGATGTGTTTCTATAAGTTAGGAACCACCCAGCTTGCCACTGACCCAGGCGTCTTTATCAATTTGCTCCTCCACGCCCTGCCAGCCTAGCACAATAAAGCTTCCTGTCCATTTCAGGCTTAATCACACAGAACGTAAATCCCTCAGCAGAGAGGCAGCTGCGAGGGCTGGGGTGCCATCAGAGGACCGTTCATTTTTATCTTCTGGTGCGTAATGAAATCAAGAATGCACGTCAGCTCGCCAGAGCACTTTGGTCCAAATTGTTAAGTAAGCATCCCTCCTTTACCCTCATTAGGCTTACGAGGGCTTCTGATGAAGCAAATGAACGCTTACTGAATGATGCCTGTGTGCCAGAGGCTTTATATATGATTCAATCTAAAAAGCCCTGTGACACAGGTATTGTAACTCTCATTTTACAGCTGAGGGAGCCGAGCTCAGAAAGGGGAATGGCCCAAGAGGATAGAAGTGAGGGGTAGGTCTTGAAGTGACATATATGTGTGATTTTCATCCTGTACAAAGAGCTTTGTTTTGTTTGCAGTTACTAGGCATATAGTTTCGGTGGGGAAAGGATATTTCTGGGGGAGGGATGAGAGGTTATATTCTTTTCCATAGTTTATTTTGGTCGTGCAGATTTAATATACATTCACCACTTGTCTACTTCACATCCAGCCAGGATGTTTTTTTAAATATAGCTTCTCTGTCCACATTTCACATTTTTAAAAAAAAAGATTTTATTTATTTATTTGACAGAGAGAGAGACAGCAAGGGAGGGAACACAAGCAGGGGGAGTGGGAGAGGGAGGAGCAGAGAGCCCCATGTGGGGCTCGATCCGGGATGCTGGGATCATGGCCTGAGCCGAAGGCAGACACATAACGACTGAGCCACCCAGGTGCCCCCACATTTCATGCTAAATAGGTATAATAGCTCTGTCCTCCAGTTTCTGCTCCTTTTTCTTCTTCTTAGATAACCTGGCTTAATGTCTGCTCTAAAATCTTCATTCATCTTTCAGAATTACACTTAGCTCCTCTTCCCACATAACCCATTGTCCTGACTCACCCAATTCTTTTTTTTTTTATTTGCCCCAGGGGTACAGGTCTGTGAATCATCAGGCTTACATCTGTCACAGCACTCACCGTAGCACAAACCCTCCCCAATGTCCATAACCCATCCACCCTATCCCTACCCTCCCACCCCCAGTAACCCTAAGTTTGTTTCATGAGATTAAGAGTCTCTTATGGTTTGTCTCCTTCCCAATCCCATCTTGTTTCATTATTTTTCCCTCCCT
>LNAC01001073.1:158312-168872 GCA_002007465.1 Ailurus styani
CAAGTGAATACACAGCTCAGGAATGAAGAAGAAAAATAGATGTTTTTTACTTATTTGTTTATTTTTAAGATTTTATTTATCCATTTGACACAGAGAGAGAGATTACAAGTAGGCAGAGAGGCAGGCAGAGAGAGAGGAGAGAGGAGGAAGCAGGCTTCCTGCTGAGCAGAGAGCCCGATGTGGGCCTCGATCCCAGGACCCTGGGATCATGACCTGAGCCGAAGGCAGCGGCTTTAACCCACTGAGCCACCCAGGCGCCCAAGACATGATTCTTATCCTCCTACATGATCATGGAGCCCAAGCGGGAGATGGATACACACCCAAGTGACTAAAGAAATAAGTATGTGCTGAAGTACATGATGGCAGTTTTAGGTGTATGATAAGGGAATAAAAAATAATGTGCTGTTCTGTAGGTCATAACAAGTTGCAAAATTTCTGTTCGCATCCAGTTCTTTGTTTCTATTAGTTTATGAACTCTTGGTTCCTGACACACTAGTTAGTTGAAATGGGAACGTTATTTTAGTATTTGTTATTTATCCAAATCTGGGTCAACATCAGAAAATGCTGAATTAGCAGGAATTCCACAACACTGCCCCAGAGTACTAATGACACGTCGTGGGAACTGCAGCATAGAGCAATGGGGAGTGGGCTTGGGCAATCCCCCGAACTCTGAAGGGCTGAGCTGAAAGTGGGAGTAGGGAAAGGAGGCATGAGACCTCCACTTCTGGGCCAGTTCCATACTATTCTCTTAGGCAACAAGAGTACAGAGAGGATAACATCTTGACATCCCCTTTGGACAGGGGCACCACAGGTCAATCAGGGAAACCTGGAAAGGGGGAAGGAAACGTTTTTGTTCTTGTTTTTGTTTTTCAAAGACCATGGATGGGATTTCCAAATTAAGATGACACCTCGTTGTGGCACTTGGTTTTTCTTTTCCCTCCACCACCATCCTATGAAAATAGTCATGAAAACACCACTACTGTTCAATATCATAGATTCTAGACTTCTGGTGGAATTTTGTCTTAGTAAGGCAAAAGTGAGTGATACTCTTGGGTCAAAGAATGGGAGACCCACAGGAGATTTTCAATGATCACTTCTGTCTACTTCCCACCTTAAACACACAGGCTCTGAACAAAAGGAGGGAAATTCCCACTTACCTCCCAGAAGGTGGTTCTGAGGTCATTGAACCTCCACTACACCTTATCACCCCTGTGTACTTACCCATCATGGGACTATAGTTTCTGAGAAATTAAAGAGAAGGAAGGGATCATGGCAGAAGAGAACAGGTATGGGTCTTTGTACCAGACTGTGAAGTCAAGAGGATGAAGGAATAGAGATGAGTCCCTGGTTAGTAGAGAGGTCTGTGCATTGCTTTTCCCAAGAAGGAGAGGGCTGCACAAAGTTATCCTGAAATAAATTCCCTTCCACATATTCAGGAGGCCAGGTAGGGAAGTCAGAGAACACCTGTTCTGTTCCAAGATGCACATGAAACCACTGGGAAGTTCAGAATCTGTACATATTAATCAGCCCTTAGCTTCAGGTCTGGATGTGGATTCTGATTGTCATCGTGTGGTTAGTGATAAGGACAAAGGAGATCCATGCTGACTCTTTTGGCATACACCTGAAGAGATCTTTCCTTGATCAAGCAGGAGCAGTAAGAAAATCAAGAGATCTTTGAAGACTTTCCAGGACATAAAATGGGGAATATTAGATTCAAAGGAAAAGCGAACCTTTGAAAAAAAATGAAAAAGCCCATAAGAGCATTTACCAGGATGAAGCTTCTTTGTGCTCTCAGTAAATTTGAACGCCGAGATTCAAGAAATGGCAGATGAGATAGTAAGATTAAAAGGGGGGCTAGATGCAAGCAGAGATGATCTGAAATAAAGATTGTCAAGAAATAGAAATGCAATAGCACAGTAAAACTTGCATTAGAAGCAGTAAAGAAATAACACTGCAGAAGAGGGGATTAGTGTTAAGGAGGGCCAAGTTAAGATGCTCTGTCTGAATGCAGAGGAAAAGCCCAGAGAAAGAGGACAAATGGGAAAGAGATCCTGAGGGCAGAATGGAGAGAAGGGAAGGAGAAATACGCTGACTTCTTCCTGCTGCTTCTGCCAATGTCTCCCATCGGCGAAGCCGAGCCTGAAGCCAGCTGATGAGAGGGACTGGAACGTGCAGCCAGGCAGGGTCAAAGCGAGGGCAGTGGATGCACATTTGGACGAACAGGTGCAGGACCAGCCCATAACATTTACAGGAAGCATTTTAAAACAAATAGCTGATTAAGTTAAAAGCTGATTTGACTGATAATAAGTTAAAGATATCAGCTGTATGTGTGAAGGCCAAACATCAGCAATGGTAATACATGGAACAAGATTAGATTTCTCTATTCAAAGACCATCCTTTGATTTGGTTCAAAACGCGGCAGAAGCCTATTATAGGTATTTGTCAAAGCTTCACCTAAAAGGGGGGGGCATTAAAGTAAAACTGAGAAGAGGAGTGGCAATATTAATACAAGGAAAAAAAATATATTGCAAGGCAAATGCAATTAAGATGCAAGGAGTCTTTTTATATTGATAAAAGGTAAAATTCACATGAATGCTGTGACACTAATTTACATTTACCTCATTGATTCTCAACAAGAATGGTATAAAATGTCTAAGAGATCATGTCAAATTCTCTAAGCAGTCTTTTTAAAACTCTCACACACACAACCCTGATATTCAGCAAGTGATCCTGTTTCTACATGATCCATAATCATTGTCAATGGGCATATATTGTATCTGTCAGCTGCTGGGACAGTAAACCAAAAAACCCCCAAACCAAAGCCCCAAACCCCAAATCCAAACAAAATATGAAAACTATCACATAATCTTTGGCAAAAAATAGAAAACAATATGGGTGGTTTAACATTGGTTTTGATTTTGTGGGTTTGGGTTAAATTTTGTGTTCTGAAAATGGACAGAAAAAAATATTCTTCACTATCCACGGAGCATTTACCACAATGAACCTGTACTAGTTTACAAAGAAAACGGACAATCTGAGTATCAAACTGTTATGATTAAATTCTCTGATAAGAATGAAATAAAATTGAACTTAGTATGAAATGTCAATGAAAAATTTCAAGCCCTTGGGAAAAAAATGTCTTCGACATCTTTTAGGTTTGAGGAAACATCAAAACTGCAATTATACATTATTGAACATTAGGAAAACAAGAACCCTACCTTTAAAAGCTTATAGGAAGTGGCCAAAGGTGTATTCGAAGGAAAACTGTACTTCAATATTTTTAATTTAAATAAAAGAGAATTCAAAACTAATTCGACTAAATTGGGGGGAAGAAAATAATAAAGAAAAAATCAGGAACAAATGAGAAAACAGGAAAAAAGAAAAATGGTAAATAAACTGAAGAACTTTCTTTTTAAAATGACAGTAGAACAAGTAAACTGCTGGCAATTATAAATTAGAGAAAGCTAGCACAAATGCATAAAATTAGGACTGAACTAAGAAAGGGAGTTATGTGGACAGTGGAGAGAATATATATTCTAAGAAAATATTAGAGACAATTTAATTCTAATATATTTCAAATCTTTTCAGAAGTTCATGCTTTTGAGCGCAAATATGAATTACCAAAAGTGAACAAAGAATTAGATCAGGTGGGATTTTCTTCATTTCAATGAATACCCCATTGCTTAGTATATAAGAGGATTTATTTTATTTTAGGCTTACCTTGTTGTATCATGTACTATGTAACCTTGGGCATACTACTTAACCTCTTCCAGCCTCATTTTCCTTATCCATAAAATGGGGAGAGAAATTTTCCTTTAATGGTGTTTTTTGTGACCATGATATTGAATGACCATGATATTGACATGAAATGCTTAGCACAGTCCTGGCCCATAAGTGTCCAAAAGGTGACAGCCATTGACACTGAACAGAAATTGGAAATAAGTCATCAAGCACTTTGTGTCCAAATGGATTTATGAGCGTACTCTGTCATGCAATTTTCTGTATGTATATTGTAAAAAACATAATTCAAGTGTATCCCTTCCAACTTTTAAGGCAGAGTTATCTTCCAAGTGATACAAACACACAGAAAATGGGTTGTTTCCATTTGGCACACAGTGATCAAGATCGATGAGACAATTCTAAGTAAAATGCCAGCAAATTAAATCCACTCATAAATTAAATGAGTGATATGCCATGACCAAGTCGGATTTACTTTGGAAATGCTGGGTAATGGAACATCTATCGTGGGATCATCAGTGTGTAAGACACTTCATACAAGCTAGATTAATTAGTGATCACAGAACCTCGTGAGTTATTATCATTTTATATAGATTTATAGCTAAAGAAACTAAGCAGGGAGAGGTTACAAAAATTGGTCAAGGCCAAGGTTAACACTAGAGCTGATGATTCAACTCCAAATCATAAGGTATGTTTCACACACCAGCCTGAGTCTGATTTAATAAATTCCTCAAGTTGCATTTGATAATACTCAACCCTATCATTGGAAATTCTTCAGTTACTTAAGGGAGACACATTTTTATATACTATGTTGAAAAATATGTATATTAAACACTCAATTTCATGCTTAGTGGTGAAATACCAGAGTAATTTCCAGTGATTTCTTTTATTTCTATTTAAAAATTTTATGGAAGTGCTAGTTGATATAATAAGACATGGACCAGAAATAAAATGTATAACAATGAAAAAAGGAAACATTATCTTTATTTGCAAGTGATGCAATTATCTGTACCATTTACCCCAAATATTATCATCTGAAATGCTAATAGTATTATTAAGATAGATCTATAAGGTAATCACATGTTTAAGAAATGTTAAAAATAGCTCTTATGTATACTAACATTACCAATTAGCAAATAGGAGAGAAACAGATTTCTGTCAGCATTACAAATACAAAATAGTGATTTTAATAAAAATCGTACAGGGTATACATAGACAAACTGACAGTAATCAATTGGGAAGAATAAACAAAGACTCGAATGGGAAGGCATACCATAGGACTGGTTGCAAACACTCCATATTACAAAGACATCACTTATTTCCCCCAGATTACTTTATAGGTTTGAGTTAATTTCATCATAACTTTTATTCACATTGGGGGGCAATGTCTTGGAATCCAATGAGGTGATTCTAGAATTCATGTGGGTGCGTAGAAAGAAAATAACTAGTAGGATTTCAAGGGATTGGTATGGGGGGGAAACATTTACTAAATGTATTCATTGATTCTAAGACTTTCAAAAAACATTAAATTGTATATCTTAGAATGGAGGGACTTTGATGATCAATGAAGATTCAAAATCTTCATGAATCCTGAAATTAAGACTTTCTACTACAACATATACTTTCCTCCCATAAAATGCAGTAAAATCTAACTGAATAATGCATGTTTTTCTTCAGAGCCTTAATGATTCTATAAATACATGACTATAGAAATGTATAAAGTAATTGGCTTTTTAAACCAGGAAACACAGCTCTTAGCACATTGTGAGAGTTATTACAGGGATAAAAAGAACTGAAAATCCGAATGCCATGGTGAGAGGTGAATGCTGGTGGTCGACCCTGTTTGGTGGGCTGTTTAATGGCTCATGCATCTTCAAAAGGTGGGTGTTTTGAACCCAGGCCTTAGTGCAATTAAACTTCTCAGTCGCTCCCTGCAGTGAGGTTCCTTACGAAGCAGAGGCTGAGAGGAGAATGCTTGAGCGACACGTGGAAGGACCCCTCTAGGGAGGTGATAAAAGCAAGGCAGGGGAGGGAAAGAAGCTGAAGATGCTGTTTCAGCTGAAGCCCACCTGAATCTATAGGAAGCTCGAGCATAATGGGGTCCCAGCTTTTCTGTGCTGAGGGAGAGTAGGCTGAGTTGTTTGTTGTTTTTGTTTTTTAAAAGAGAGAGCACAGCAGGGAGAGCAGCCGGCAGAGGGAGAAAGAGAAGCAGGCTCTCTGCTGAGCAAGGACCCCGATGCGGGATTCGATCCCAGGACCCTGAGATCATGACCCAAGCCGAATGCAGACGGTTAACCCACTGAGCTCCCCAGGCACCCCCGAGGCTGAACTTTTATAACTCAGTTTGTAGTCCGTCTTTGGCTGGTGGCGGTCTCGGGAAGAGGAGGGGTAAAACCTCCCAAGCATCTCAGGGGGCCAGCTGTGAGCCATCAGCGGCCTATATTCATAGCAGCTGGCAGATGGGCTGTCTGCTCCGTAAAGATCTGGGCAGATCTTGCTGCCCTCGTGGCTCCTGGCTGTATGTCGTGGATCAGTCAAAACCATAGGTGATAACATGGCACAGGCCAAATATCTGCCATAGATACATAGAAAAAGGACCTAGAGGAAAACATGCCAACATTGTGGTGGTGATTATTTCCTAGTGATGGTGGACAGCGTGTTAAAGAATAAGAGCAATATTGAATATTATTCTTATTCTTTAACATGCTGTCCACATTCTAGAAATATGTGTGTGCATTCCTTTTAAATCAGAAGAGCAAACAATAGCTCTGAGTGGTAGATTTGACCAGATGGATCTGGATTAGGGTTTGGCTTTGCCGGTTTCTAACGTGTGACCTTGGGCTGGTTACTCGGCCTGAGCCTCAGCTTTATCCCCATTAAATGGGGTTCACAGATGTGAAGCACAATGTTAGATACTGTTGTTTGCCCAGAATCTTCCTTTTTCCCCGCTGATGTGCTTTGGAGAACAGCTCCTGTCTTAGCCCTTGTGGCTCAGTGGGAATCATAGTAACACCCACATTCCTGTGCCCACAGAGGTGATGTGGAGCCCAGACTCACATAATCCCATCAAGATTTCTCTCTAGACCTTTCCATGTTGGAGAGCAAGTTCTTTCTCTTTTCCTTGGATCACAGGTTTTAAGACTGTGATTCAGGACCTTCCAGCAGCTGTCTTGCCCGTTACATGAAGAAAGCCTTTCTGAGTGGAGCATGACAAAGAAGGCAGAGACAAAAGTCCTGGTTGCCAAGTCCCCAGTTTCTGGCTCTGTCCTGTGTCTCCAAGTCTGTGGCTCTGGAGCTATTCTTTCAGCAAAGCTCTCCCACCCCTTCTCCCCTTAAGTTGGTTTGAGTTGGGTTCTTGGGACTTGCAGCTGAGAGATCCCAACTACTACAGGGTCTGTTGCTAAGATAATTGCTAATGTCATTTCTCTTACCTGGAATGCCCACCATTCACCGAGTTCTGCTCCTCCGGCTCCTCCAGCCCTTAGAGTTCTGCCTTTCTCTCCACTGCCATGCTTTCCGCTAACCAATTTAGCTTCATTTTTGCTTCATTATCTGTCACAGGTTGTTAGATCATATCATAAGCATCTCTTTGTTCACCCCCATTACCTACAACACATAGTAGGTGCTCTAAGTGTAAAATCAGAACTTAAATGGACCTTGCAAATCAAGTTGAAGAAGGAGAAAAGGGAAGGAAAGGAGAAAGGAAGGAAGGGGGGAACGAAGGAGAGAGAGAAGGGAGGAAAGAAGGAAAGAATCACCAAGTTTGTAAAATGGGGAAATTGAGGTCCTGGCTCGTGCAGCTCCTTGCCCAGGTAGAGACATGACTAGATGCCAAGTTCTTTACTTAGCCCAATGTTCTCAACTCTTTGCAATGCCAGGACACTAAATAGCAAGACAAAGTGAAAAATCACACCAAGAGGCAGATGATTTCTGTCTCAGTTGAGTTTTTGAGTGGCTGACAAGATAAAAGATGGGGAAGAATTTTGTTGCTGCTGTTGGCTATCTTTTACCTCTAGCTTGCTCACTGAAGCTCTGATTTCCTTCCTAATGGTGCAGTTAGAATCACTGATATTCAACTGGGACCTGGAACAGGAGCCTGTCATGTTAGACAAGACTAAAACCCAAGGAGAGGTGGAGGAGACACTGACTGGCCAGTAACTCCACCCGTACATAGAAGCAGAACAACTTCTGCCTTTTAATCCAACTGGTGGTAACGTCCTAACCTGGTGGCAGGGCCTCTGGGTGGCCTTCCTCAACACACAGAGAGCTGTACTCCAGGCCTATAAAATCCAGCATCAACTCCAAAAAGGGCTCTTACCAGGGAGAGTGTTCAGTGCTTGAGACTTCTTGCCAGGTAGGAAGCAGGGGGTCCACACCTGTCCTGTTAGATCTGCTAAGCATAGCCAGACCTGTAGACCCAATCCCTCAGGCATGAGTGATGTCTTATGCTTACTTTTTAAATCATGTCTTATTCTGGCCACAGGGAAAAAATTAAAAAAAACAAAAGCTATCCACATTCATTTTCAAACTGCTTGGGATCTGTTGCAGGAAATAGGAAACTTGCAAAGAGCTTATTTGAATCCTGAGAGGAAGTGTGTAGTGTAGCGGAAGGGAAACCTTTGGAGTCACAGTAGGAATGCTGGGGAGTCCTTCCTGTGTGCCTTCAGGCAAGTCACTTAACCTCTCTGAGCCTGTTGTTCCTCATACTGTTGTTGTTGTACCATATAGACTCCCTGTCCCAGGGAGTGGTGTATTCTATAACCTGACAATTCTGAAGTGCTGAACTTGACTGTTTTTAGACCCTGGCCAGCATGTTTGCTGGGAATAAAGACCTTGATAAAAAACAAACAAACAAACCAGTCATGTTCAGCTGAAATCATAGCAGCCTAAGAGGTATACAGGTAATCAGACCCTGTCTCTTCCTAGGCAGAACACTGCTGGGCTTTTCTTCTGAAGACACTTCGCACTTTCCCATCCTTCCATATCCCCTGGTGTTCCTTTAGTGGAAACCATAACTGCACTATCTGTGTAACCCTTCTTCTTGCCTGCCCTCTGACTTTATCAGAATCTGGTTTCCAGGAAGCCCCTTACTGACCATCCTTAAGGACTCGCCGATGTCCTCAACCTTTCCTCTCCCTCCTTTCCTTGATGCCTTTTTGAGGTTCAAGTGCATTGTTTCTAATTTTTAAGAAATATTTTAAATACACACAAATTTAAAAAATATGCATCCAGGTAGAGGAGGTTTTTTGGTTTTCTTTGGTTTGTTTGTTTTTGCTTTTGTTTTTTAGATGAGGTATAAGAGTCTTATGTATTTGGCCAAATTTGCTTCAAAAAAATTTTTTTTAAAGATTTATTTATTTGACAGATAGAGATCACGAGTAGGCAGAGAGGCAGGCAGAGAGAGGAGGAAGAAGCAGGCTCCCTGCTGAGCAGAGAGCCCGATTCGGGCCTTGATCCCAGGACCCTGAGATCATGACCTGAGCCCAAGGCAGAGGCTTAACCCACTGAGCCACCCAGGCGCCCTCAAAAAAATATTTTTAAAGAAATGGCACATTGTCAAAAGAGTTGCCCTCCTTGTTCCTTCCCCAGTCCTCCCTTCTCAGAGGTAACTAGAACTCTGAAGTTCCTCTGTATCTTTCCTCCCTTGGGTTCATACTTCTGTTCAGATGTATAAATTCATTAACAATATAAGCCTTTAGTTGTATTTCCAACATCTCCAAATTTGGTATTCTGTACATATCGATTGCGAGTTTCTTCCCCTCCCCCAGCACCCAGCACTGTGTTCTTTAGATTTGTCCATTTTGAGTTCTGTAAGCTAGCCCCTTTCCTTTAAATGTCGTTACATCAATAAACCAGTTTATCTCTTCTCCACTGAGAGAGATTCAGATTGTTCCCACTTTTCTCTGTTCCCTAAATTGCAGCACCGGACACAGAGTGTCTCTGTGGGCACATCTGTGAGTGTAGTTCCTTAGTCCTGGGCTAGCCACCCACAAGTAGGACCCTTCTGTTGCATGGCATGTGTGTCTCCAAGTGTACTGAAGTGTTGCTAGGCTATTCTCCAAAGAGGTGGCATCAGTTTCCACTCCACTCGCATTAGTAATTGTAAACACTAGACATTTGCTCCGTGCTCAACAGTTATTGACGTTATCAAACTTTTAAAACTGCAAATCGAATGAATACCAAATAGACTTTTTTCTTTTCCAAATTTGCATCCTCTCTTTACCAGCCAGGGAGATGTTTTTATATATTTATTGACAATTTGGGTTTCTGCTTCTGTGACTTGATTTTTCATATTCTTTGTCTAGTTTTGTTATCCATTTGTCTTTCTCTTATTGATTCTGGATTCCAGTTTTCATTTACATGGGTCGCAAATATATTTACCCAGGGTTTTGACATTATGGTGTCTCCTATACAACTTATTTGAGAATTTTTTGGAGGGAGAAGTTTTTTGTTTGTTTGTTTGTTTTTTACCATTTTAGTAATGACTCTTTTTATTCTTCATGATTTTTACCTTAGAAGCAACTGATCTGGTACTCAGACAGCCACACCAGCTTTCTTTCCCTTTGCAGTTATTAGGGGCTTCTTTTCCCATCCCTTTGTTTTCAACCTTTCTGTGCCATTGTGTGTGTGTATTTTCAAAAGATGCATTAATTTAATTTAATTTTTTTATTTTGTTTGTCACCATAAAATACATCATTAGTGGTTTTTAAAAATTATTATTTGCCCCAGGGGTACAGGTCTGTGAATCATCAGGCTTACACCTTTCACAGCACTCACCATAGCACAAACCCTCCCCAATGTCCATAACCCATCCACCCTATC
>LNAC01001073.1:170349-358234 GCA_002007465.1 Ailurus styani
CTTTCTGATGGCTGAGTAATATTCCATTGTATATACGGACCGCAAAAGATGTATTTATTTCAAAGAGAGAGAGAGCACATGCAGGCATGAGTGGGGGGAGGGGCAGAGGGAGAGGGAGAATCTCAAGCAGACTTGATGCTGAGTACAGAGCCTGATGGGTGGGGCTCGATCTTATGACCCTGAGATCATGACCTGGGTCGAAATCAAGGGTCAGACACTTACCTGACTGAGTCACCTGGGCACCCCTCTGGGGCATTGTGTTTTGAGTGTATCATTTATGAATATCTTATAATGGTTCATTTTAAAATCCAGTCTCAGAGTCTCTGAATTTGAACCATCCGATTTTGTCTGTGAAACATACTGTCCTTGCTGATACGTTTGCATTTATTTCTCTCTGTGTCTACAGTTGACCGTGCTGCTGTTTTTATTTCCTCCTCTCCCTCTGTCACTAGAACATTGTTGTCTTCATTACTCTTTGCTACCTTAGTAGTTCCCCTTGATTTTTCTCCTTTTAGTAGTTACCCTTAAATTTTTAATGTTTATTCTTGTCTTAACATGAAGGTAAAATTTTATCTTCTGCTTAACTCTGATCATCCCTCCCATCTTGCAAGTAATTATTGCCTGAAACTTTAGTTCCACTTTCTCGTACCTTTGAATTCATCACCACCATCACTGTTGCTATGATTATTTTATACATTCGTTGTGTGCTTCATTTTACTGATTGTAGCAATTTATTTTCTCATTCTTGCATCTGCTTGCTTTATTTTTTTTGCAATTTCTTTTCCCTCGTGGCATTTTATTCTAGCTCCTTCAGTGGACCATCCCATGCATGAGCATCAGATGTGATTTCCCCAGCATCTGGGACCTGTGCTATTGCCCCTCTCCGTCCCTGCCCCTGCCTGGGCAGCTCAGTACCATCTCTCTTGCTTACCACCTAGTCCATTGTTCCCCCTTCAGTTCTGACATCTGAGAAATCGTCTTTCTTTCCCTTAAGCTCAGCTGAATATTTAAAATACTTATACCTTACCGCTTTCAATTAATTTGCTAAAGTGGCCCACAGAATTCAGAGAAACATACTACTTACTGGTTTATTTAAAAGGATACAACTCGGGAATAGCCAGATGGAAGAGATGCACAGGGCAGGGCATGGGGGGAAGGGCAGAGAGCTTCTGTGCCCCCCCTGGGGGCACCACTCGGTACCTCCAGGTGTTCACCAACCAGGAAGTTCTCTGAACCCTGTCCTTTTGGGTTTTTGTGGAGGCTTCATTACATGGTCATGATTAATGAAATTGTTGACTGTTAGCAGTCTATTCAACCTCTAGCTCCTCTCCCTTCCCTGGAAGTCTGGGGGTGGGGGGATGAACATTCCAACCCTTTTATCTCATGGTTGGTTCTCCTGGCAAGCAGTCCCCATCCTTAGGTATAGTCCAGATCACCTCATTAACATGGCAAAAGATACCTTTAAAACTCTCATCACTTAGGAAATTCCAAGAGTTTTAGGAGCTCTGTGCCAGAAATGGAGTAGGAGACCAAATACATAGTTCTTATTATAAATCACAATATCACATATGTTTTTTAAATTACAGAGCACATGTTGGCTATATAAAAGAAAAACTAATTATATCCCTGCCATTCTCCCAGCATCTCCTCCCTGCCAAGATAACCAGTGTTGCCAGCCTGGTGAATATCCCTCCTTGTAGTCCTCCTTGTGAGAAAACATACACAAACATATCTACACAAATACGGAAAGTATATTTGTTTGTTTAACCAAAACAGAATATGCAACTTGTTATATTCAGTTAGCAGTATTTTATTATCCATAGTTTCTCAGAGTTGTTAGCCTGAAAGTTGTCAGATTATTTTAGTCCACCATTTTTCAGGACCCCAACTCACCTGCTTTTCATCTTTATGGATTCTAATCGAGCTGATTTTCCCATTTTTAGCATTGTTCTTTGACTTGAGCCTCAGTCCTGTTTTTCACATTAGTCCTTTATCATAATCCACAAAAAATCTACCCTTCCTTAGAAACATAGATCAGGGGAGAACTAAATTATCATCCACTCTCATAGGAAAGGCCTGGGGCTCTGTGTGGTCATTCCAGGGCCTAATTGAGCCCACAGGTTTGCAGGGTGGTGGGCCTGGAAAAGATGTAATTTTGAAACCAGGTGTGTTAAACTGTCTGTGATTGCTAAGAAAACAGACCCAGGATCTGTTAGTCCAAAAATTAAGCTAGGACAATGATCTTCAACTTTTTTTGGTGGTATTGATTATTGATTATTTGTTGCTGAACATCAAAATCAGTTTGCAGAAAGTGAATTGGGGTAAATCGGAGGGGGAGATGAACCATGGGAGACTGTACTCTGAGAAACAAACTGAGGGTTATGGAGGGGAGGAGGGATAGGTGAGCCTGGTGGTGGGTGTTAAGGAAGGCATGTATTACATGGAGCACTGGGTGTGGTGCATAAACAATGAATCTTGGAACACTGAAAAAATAAAGAAATAAAGTAAAAAAAAACCATTAAAAAATTAAAAAAATGGTGAGAGTGCAAAAAAAAAATCACTTGGGAAACTTTTAAAACACTTATTTCTAGACCCAGTCCTGGGATGTTCTGATTTAATTGGGATGGCAGCACGGGCATTGATGTGAATTGATGCTAACTTTTAGACCACGCTGAGGCAGACAAGACCAAAGGTAGCATGAGACTCACATGAGAGCTTCTCCCCTTGGGACCACCGGTTCTCAACGCAGTCCTTGGAGCCATCCAGATTTAGGTATGGTGGGGTGAAAATAGCTCTGGATATAGTGTGAGTCATTCTAGGGTCCAGTCCCAGCTTGTCACTTATTTGTTGTGTGACGTTGAACAAAACATGTCCCTCTCTCAATCTCTGGGTTCTCACCAGTAAACGTGGAGATTATGGTCATGTTTCAAACGGCGATTGTTAGGATCAAAAGATAAAGTGTTCTTGAAAGGTTTTTCTTCCCCTCTTTTTTTATAAGTTGTAAGTTTCTATCAAAATGTTGAGCATGAGGCTTCTTCCAGGCCTAAGATTTTTTTGGTTGTCTAAGTCACTGACCTTTTCCTTCACATGGGCCTATAAATCCAGTGGAAAGAATATTGCTACATATTCTGAGTGTTTTGATTTTCTGCAATACCTCCTTCAAAAGCTCTCCAAGGCTGGTAATTTAGGCTAGATTTAGCAGACTGACTTAAATAATGAAGGTGATTATTCGGGTCATTCTGGTCCCTGGGTGATTCTCCCTCAGAAATATCCAAATGATTTAACTGAAGAGCAGTTTGGAATTAAAATTATCTGCATTGTTGTTGGTGGGTCTTCTCTTTTCTGGTACAAATAAGAAGTTTATAAAGAGGGGCGCCTGGGTGGCTCAGTGGGTTAAAGCCTCTGCCTTCAGTTCAGGTCATGATCTCAGGGTCCTGGGATCGAGCCCCGCAGCGGGCTCCCTGCTCAGCAGGGAGCCTGCTTCCTCCTCTCTCTCTGCCTGCCTCTCTGCCTACTTGTGATCTCTCTCTCTCTGTCAAATAAATAAAATCTTAAAAAAAAATTTATAAAGAGAATTCGGACCTTTGAAGGTGTGTCTGTATGAAGGGCTACAAACACTGTGAGTAAACTTGCCTTTGTAAATGGTTTAGTCTCATAGTCAAAGTACTTAAATATTATGAAAGTAAAAAACCCATGAAAATTTAAATATCATTGAGAGAATGCTCCATTTTGACATACCATATAATTTTAACACGCCAAGTATTTTTTAGGGTAACAATTATATTCTTCACTCAGGCATAAGGTCACCTGAGTGTGTGTAGCTGTTTCTCAAGAGCTTTGTTACTGTAGCATTTGGTGCGCGAGTAGACAGCCCCTGGGAGGTGGTCATTTCAGAACTGGAAGTTATCCAGCATTATCCACGACATCTCACTTGGAAGGAAATTACCAAAAATGAAGTCTGTTCTTTTCTCTGTTCTCATAAAAGAGATTTTACTTTTGGTCCTTATTAGCTATGTAAATTTCTCTCACTATTCCCTTAAAAAAATAGAAATAATAGAAATGGTGTGTTTCTCTTCTGTTACAAATTGAAACACAATTGTACATTGTCCAGCTGAGGTAAATGGACAAAGCGCTCATTTCATCCATGTCTGAGGAGACAGGCTTACAGCATGGGGCGGATCAACCCTCTACTTCCTCCCCTATGTCTTAAGCACTAATTCATGAAGGAGTGAGCTGTTGAGACAGAGACTTCATTTTAGCCAGCGAGTTTCTGCATGACCCTATTCTCCCTCAGATGAATGTAAAGGACATGAAGGACCTGTAGCTCCTTCTTTGTAGCATCCAGAAGATGTCAGAATGGGTTTTCTTCTTTCCATCTCTATTGTGTATATGTCATCTTCCAGGAAGGAAACAAGTATTCTTGGAGCTGCTACTGTGTCACTTACTTGCATTGTGTTGGGAGTTTGCCTAGATCATTCTGTTAATCTTCACAATCGTTCTGTAAGGGAGGTGTTGTCATGCCTGTTTTACCAGTGAGGGAACTGAGGTTTAGAGACATTACATAACCTTAGAAAAACCATCAGAGGGGGCGGTTTGTATGGCCTGTGTTTTGTCCCTTACATGAAACGAGGAGAGTGTCACTTGTGAGTCCAAAATATGAGTACTATTTTCCTTGGTCTAAAAGGGTTTTCGTACCCTTTTTGATATTTGCAACTGAGGCTTTTCTAGCAATCCAGGAAGTAGATGAGGTATATTCAGCTCTGACTTTGTTTCCCAAACTTTGACTTTCTCAGGTGAATTTGGCTGGGTATAAGACAGGTCCCATCTGTAAGTTCAGGGAAAACTTAATTGTGAAGGTGAATGTTAGTGGAAATACCCAAGCAGCAATGAGGCAATGTTATGACCTGCTTGACTATAATTGTTATCAATTCAATTGTAATGAATATGATTGATTATTTCACTTATTCATTTAACAAACATTTACTAATCTTCTACCATCAGTCAGATAATCTCGAAGGTGCTAGAGAAAGAGAGAGGGGGAGAGAGAGAGAGAGAGAGAGAGAGAGAGAGAGAGAGAGAGAGAGAGATGAACAAGACCAAAATCTCTATATTTATTAAGTACAGGACAGATGCTGTGAGGATAAAAAGACAATACCCATCCACAAAGATTTTACAATCAGGTTGGAAAATCAAACATCGTATCAGTTAACTTGATTCATAGATAATAAAACTAAGTGCTAAAAGCACAGACATAGCTAGGGGAGCACAGAATTGGATGGTGAAAGGCAGTGGTGAATTTTCCTAGTAGGGATTTAAGAAATTTGTTGGGACTAAGATATTTTAAATGTGCCTTAAATGATGGGAATGGAGATGCAAAGTGTTCTGGACTCGGCTATAAAATCCTGGAGATCACTGGAAGTAGCTACAGGTGTAATTCCAGTATATCCCAGGGTTCCAAATGGACCAGTCTCTCATGGTGTTACATTCTCAGGAACATTCCAGGAACCACAAATTAACTGTGAGTGTTTCAAGTCTATACGTAGTTTCTTAAGGAAATGCCAGATATGGAGGACATCCTTATTGCAGAGAAGGCATTCCAAAAATTGCTCTCTCCAGATCCACTGCCAATCTGATCTGCCACCTTCTACCCAGATTGCAGCTGCTCCTGCTAAACCTTCTTTCTTATTCTTATATTCACTCCTAACTCTTCAGCTCTTGCTAACACCCAGCTCACAGGGATTCTCTATTTCTCTTCTGACCTTCCAGCTGTACTGTCTTGGTTCTTTTTTATGTATATCGTTTTAGCCCCTCTGACTTCTATTACCATTTTCTCTTGCTGGGCTATTATCCAGATTGTCTTCAACAAAGGCGATCTCAGGGATAGGCTCAGAAAACAAGAAATATTGTTCCTTAGAATCTTGGGGGAGAACAAATCATTATATATAGTTATATATTAATAATATTTTTTGTCCTTATTACATGGGCACTGTGAATTTATGCAGAGCTGTCTTCTAGGAACTCTGGTCCTGATGGAAGAGGCCTTGAATCCTGTCACTTTGTAACAGGTGTCTGCAGTGTTTGGGCCCAGCTTGGATGGGCTCCCTAGGGCCCTACCTGAAAGTGTCAACGGTCTCCTCAACTGTCTTTCATCCACTCTAAACTTCACTGAGGGTTAGAAGAAATTGACTTTCTATTTTAGTGTGGGTGACTCTAGCTGCCATGACAAATAAATACAGATATTTCAGTGACTTAGCATGGTAGAAGTTTCCTTCTCACTTTATTGTCCAATGTAGTGTTCTGGGTTGGCACCTGTCTTTCTTCCATGCGGTAATTGAAGGATACAGGTTGTTCTGAGTTCTGCCATCATGAATAAGTGTCTTGCAAGGTGACCCTCTTTCTATTCCCATCAGCTTAAAGGGAGAAGAGCATGGAGGAGCACAGGCAGGCCCTTATGCAAGGCCAGGAAGTGGTACTTCTCGTCTTCCACTGGCTACAACACAGGCATGTGGTGTCTTAGGTTGGGTTCCCCGGAAGTGGGTCCTGAGTGACAGTTGATGTGCAGGTGATTTCTTTAGGAAGTGTTCCCGGGAGAACCAGTAGAGAAGCAGACAGGACTGCAAAGAGGATGAGGGTACGCATGAGTGTCATTTCGGACAAAGTCCCCAAAATCGCAGTGCTTGGGGGAGAGGGGTTCTGGACTGTAAATTACACCTTAGAGTAGGTCCCATTTCAAGGCAAGGGGTCCTGGCTAAGGCCTACCCTGGGGTCAGGTGAACCCTCAGGCATTTCTGGCTTGAGAAGTATAGCGTTCCATTAACCAGTGACAGGCTTCCAAAGAAAGGGGCAAGAGGAAAGTCTTGGAATCAGAGCACTCTGAAACAGGAAGATAGACGTGCAAGATTAGTAACTAGAATCCAAGGAGATTGGGCAAAGCACGGATACTGTCTACTACACGTGGCCACGCTTAATGGCAGGGGGACCTGGGAAATGCAATCTGGTTGTACCCTCAGGAAGAAGAGAAGCATGGATGTAGGTGAAGGAGAGCAGTGTCTCCCTCATGTTTGCTTCACGTGACACTCTGCCCAAATCCCTCTCATCTCTAAATCCAGTAAACCCAAGAAATGACTATTTCATCAGAGTTTCATGAGTGTGTGGGGGGGAGGGTAGGGGTGACATGGGGGCAGGGAGGATAGATGTCCCCATTCTGGGCGTAATAAAAATTATACAACTTAGCTTCTATCTATAGCAACAGAAACTTCAAAAAGAAATACTACGACCACTTAATAGCTTTCTTTTGGCCTGCTATGCAAATCCCACTACCTACTAACTTGGTGAGTATGGGGAACTTTCTGGGCTGGGAGCATGGGGGCTGGGGAAGGGCTCTGGCTCCCATAGTCAATGCTCCCATAGCCAGAGCTCCTTGTTCTGGTTCCTGCTGAACTCCTTGGCCTCCCCTCCCGCCTCCTTCCTCTCACTCCCAATATTCCAGCCATTCCTGAGCACATCTGCCTGCTCTTGGTTCAAGGGCCTCTTCCCTTCTTAAAGGGCTGATTCCCTTCCTTGCAAACTCTTTACTCTTCAAAGCCCAGCTCATAGATCACTTCCTCTAAATTCGCTTTCCCAAGGCTGCGAAGATAACCACACTTGAGGAGTCTCTTTTAAACAGAAATAGTAATGATGGCAACTCTTTAATGAGCATGTACTCTGCACTTTATATATGCCATCTCACTTCGTTTTCACACTTCTCTGGAAAAGGAAGTGTTATTCCCATTTCACAGGCTGGTGGGGAGGAGGTTGGGCAGTTCAACTGGATGACAGTACTCTGCTCAAGAGTCCTAGGCTGAATAATCCAGAATATGATCATACTTATCTTGTAAGGTGTCATAAAAATGAAACTATATGCATCTACGTGTGTGTATTTATACACATCCATCTCTCTCCCCCTCTTCCCCCTTTCTCTGTGTGTGTCTCTTTTTCTCTCAAGAGGTCAGAGAGTTAAACTCAAGAAACACTTCCCTGGCACATTGCCTCTCTCTCTCTCCTACAATACTCACCATCTTTCTGTATCTGTTTTCCTTGTCTTTATCTGTCTCCCTCTCTGATGCTTCTCTCCCTCCTTACTCCCTCCCCTCTCTCCCCTTCTTCTGTGGCCAGAAAGCCTGCGTGGTCCTTTGGTCTGCATTGTCTGTTCAAACTCCTAGCAAGGCAGGCTGTGTCATTGGCCCTCGTTTCTGCAGAGAAACAGCCTGTTTAAGTCTCCAGCCAGACTCTGTCCCCTTCCCTGGGCCAGGGTGATGGATGAAGGCAATTATGGCCAGTGTGCTTGCATTAGAGCCTCACCAGCCCCAGGTACTATGGGACCTCTGCGGGGTTGGCTAATTATGGTGTGAAGCAGTAATGGGAGGGGCCCCCAGCAGTGGGCTGGAGAGCAGAAGCTCAGAGGCTGAGCATTGGGACTTGGTTGTGGCTCAGGTCCAGCACATTCTAGCTGGGGCTCATTTGGTTTGTTCCCTACTCTGGGGCCTTGCACCTCCAGGACCATGCCCTGCCCTGTCTGGGGGACTTCATGCCCATATTGGGGTACGCACAAGCTTTGAACATGTCTCTTGGCCAGGAGTTTGAGCTTTGGAACGGGGCTGCCTGGCTTCAGCTCTCGACCCTGTCATTTGCTAGCTGGGTGACCTTGGGCAAGGACTTACTCTTTGTTCTTATGTTTCCTCATCTGTAAAATGGGCACAAAAATGGGACTGATCTCAAAGAGTTGTAAAGGTCAAATAATGCGATTTAGGAAAGGTACTTAGGGTTGCTTAAAGCTTAAGCCATGCAAACTATTATCATGGTGTCAGTAGACCACTTGGTCTCACCTTAAACTTGGCAGGCAGAAACTAAGTCCATTTTACAGTGGAAGAAACAGAGGCTCGGTCATATGAAATGATACTGGGGGTGGATAGGAAAGCCAGGATGGGAACTGAAGGATTTAAATTCTGAGCTCAGTGCTCCTTCCTCTGCTCTCTGCTGGGTACCTTCTGGCCACCCTAACCTGTTCCTTCTGCCGGGATTGCCTCCAAACTTTTGTTCCTGTCTGCTCAGTACAGAGTCTGAAATCTCACAGCCTATGGGAGTGGACTGGGCATGTCCAAGTTCACAGTTCACAAGGGAGCCTGGCCTGGCACTTGAGACCCTTAATGTCTGATCTCAATTCTCCTAGTATTTTATGTAACCTTGAGAAATTCTTCCCCTCTCTGGGCTTCCGTTTCCTTACATGGAAAACTGCCTTGGCAGTTCCCCTTCAAGATGTGTGTTTATCCTGCAGAGATGAGCAGGGCTGGAGGGACCAGCAGTGTTTACTGCAACCTGCCCATAAGAGTGACAAATTGGAACAATCTCATTATCTATCAAATGATTGTAACAAATAAAGATAATGGAGGGGGAGCTCTACCTACAGGCATGAGAATATGAGGAAACGTGGAAAGATACATCGTTAAATGCCAGAAGCAAGCCATGCAATTGTATACACAGCACAATCCTATTTATTTAAACAGTCTGTCTCTAAAGTCTACATAGGTATGTGGACATATAGACAAATGCATTTAAGAAAGGTCTAGGGGGGCCTGGGTGGCTTAGTCAGTTAATTGTCCGACCCTGGATTTCATCTCAGATCATGATCTCAGGGTTGTGAGATTGAGCCCTGCATCAGGCTCCACACTCACCGAGAATCTGCTTGGGATTCTCTCTCTCTCCCTCTCTGGCTGCCCCTACCCCTGCTCACGTGCTCTCTCTCTCTTCAAACAAATAAATAAATCTTAAAAATAAAGGTCTTGAAGGCTGTACAGAAGGCTCTTCTTAATAGTTACTTCTGGGGAGATGAAAGGGATGAGGTTGTGGATACTGGGGGGGACTTTCACTTTTTATTTTATATATTTTGGCATAGTTTTAATGTTTATGATATTGCATTAATATGTAATTTGTTCCTTTTATGGGGGGGGTAATAGAATATAGAGGCATGAGCTAAGGGTTCTCTCAGCTTGAGCCACAGCCAAGTCATATGGCGGACCTGCCATTTAGAGTGGGTACTGAGCTCACGCATGCGTTGGGTCCTCCTCACCCTGGATCAGGGAGGGTCTCGGGCCATAAGGAGCATCCCAGGTGTTTGCCACTCCTGACTCTTCTCAGGGACCTGGGCTGGCTGGACAGGCTGGATTTATTTCTCCTCCTTGGTCCCCAGCAGTTCTTTCTGCTTCCATATCACAGGGGAGTGCTAGGGCCTGAGCTCCAGGAGAAAAAGAAAAAGCCTCCAGAAACATTCCCAGGCAAGTGCAGCCCTCCCAGCCAGTGTAAGCTGGTCACCTCCGTCCCTAGGAAAACCTGCTGGATTTCAGAAAAATCAATTGATTTCTGCTCTCTGTCACTTCGATCTCTTCTTAAGAACCGGTTTTGTTGGAGTTATTTTCTGTGTCACAGAGCTTAAAAGGGCCTCCAGGGCAATGGGTCATTGACCAGGTCTTCCAGGAAGTATCCTGAATAGGAGGTGAAATGATTTTCTAGTAACACCCCAAATTAGTAAACCAGGGAGACTCTGGCTCTATTATACCTCATCCAGCTCTCGGAGTATGTCTGCCCTGAGAATAATTTTCTTTCTTGTAAGAGGTACTGCTGCAGAACAGTCCTTTAAGGAACAGAGAGGTGGAAGAACAGAGGTTGGCTCCTTGGCCATTGGTGGTGAAGGAGGAGGAACAGGTGAACGCCATAGCCAAGTGCAAGTTCACTGGCCAGCTTCCATGGAGTGTGGAGCCTCTCCCTCTGAATCTCATTTCCCAGCTCCCTTGTTCTTGTTCACCTCCTTTCCTCGCTTCCTGACCCTCCTACTTTTTTTTTTTTTTTCTCTTGGTCTCTCCCTTCCTCCCGGAGTCTCTTCTTTTTTGACAGGGGAAACCTGTCTCTCTGTATCTGCCTCTCCTCTCTCAGAGTCTGCCTCTCATTGTTTGCTCTGCACCCTTGCCTTGCCTCTACCTTAATTTGTCATAATTGGAAAATTAACTACATTTACGTCCTGGCTGTATTTTTAGTATTTAGTGATTTCTGTGCTGGATTTAAAGGCAGAGGAAACAGAGTGCATATTTCCTCCTCTCAGGGTGACAAGAAAATTACAACCCAAACAACAACCCTAAACGAAAATGCTTTCTGTGTGGGATTCCTGAAGGGTATTTTTTGTTTGTTTGTTTGTTTTGGTTTTTTTTTAGGTGGGGGAGGGGAACCCTTGATAAAGGGGGTTCCTGTAACCTCTGGGAATGTTAAAGTTTTAATTCTGACTCTGATTTCAGATTTTGATTAATTTAATGATTATTTGTTAACTGCATTGCCAAAATAGAAGTAAGAGGAGTTCAGGTTTTCAGATCTGGCCCTTCCTTCTTTAGCAACCCAGTAAGTGGTGCTCTCTTCCTGTCAGGATGTTCTGGGGGCATGAGAAAGACAGACAAGTGGCCCTAGAGTTGAGAAATCCAGGCTTGAACCCTTGCTCAGCCGTGGATGAGTTGTGTGACTCTGGGTGCTTAAGCCAACCTTTCTGAGGCCAATTTCCTCATGTGTGGAATGAAATCAATAAAGTGACTCTGCAGACTTGTGAAGATCAAGCAAGAAAAGTTATACGAAAGTGTATGACTCATCCTAGCGGCTTAATAAATATGAATTAATTGACCTTTCTTGCCCTTTCTATGTCTCTCTCATTCCGTCTGGTACACGTGGAACTGCACTGGGCTCTGGGGACTTGTGGTGTTCTAGGCAGGACAAATCAGCTAAAACCCAGACTGTCCTACAAAATTCAGTTTAAATGACACCTCTTTCAGGAAGCTCTCCATGACTTTTTACTTCCCAGGCTGGATTGGGTGGTCTCTCTTTGTCTCCACAGCATTCTGTCCTTATACCGACTCAGTTTTCTGTGTCTGTCACAAGACTGTGCCTCCTCCTAGGCATGGGTGATGTCATCTACATTCCTGTTCAGTCCCCAGGGCACAGCAGAGCCTTCTGGCAGTCCACAGGAAACATGGAAGCCTCTGTGAAGCCTGGCACTGGGTTGGGCACTTTACACATTTATAACCCTATCATTTTGACCTCATAACTATGTGAGGTGACCACTGTTATTGTTCTCGTTGTAAAAACAGGGAAACCGAGTCTCATAGGGATTAGGTAATTTACCCAAGACCACACATCTGGCAATTAGAAGAGACAGCTTTGAACCCAGGCCATCTACTTCCAGAGCTCATGTGTGCCACCACTATCTCATACCGCGGAAGAAATACAAGAATGAATGAATAAATAAAGGAATAAATGCATGAGTCTCATGGCCTTGGAGGACCACTCAGGGCCTAGTGATATAATTAGCTTCAGTTTGAACTTGGTCACAGTGAAGTTATTGCAGCCTGAGAGACCAAATTCTTGACACTTTCCTCCTCCTGGTAAGAGATTTGAATAATCCCTTACCTGTCTTGATAAATACAAATACAAAGAAATAAATACTGCGACAGCTTTTCCCCCCCTTGCAATTGAGACTTTGCAGTCATAATTCTGCTCCAAGCCAGCAAATTCAAGGAGGTAGGGAAGGGGAAGATGATGTGGCTTCTTAAGCAGTCCAAAATAAATTTCCCAGGATAATTACCAACCAGAGTAAATTCCATAAATTTGATTTAATTGGCACCAAGCAAATGATATAGGGAAGGAAAACATTCTTCTCCTTAAAGTCACTGGGGGTATCTCAGAAGCAGAAGACGAGAACATCAGGATAACATAGAAGCTAGCAGCAACCACTAGACAAACTTCACATTCAGGGTAGGGGAAGAAAGGGTCTCCACTTACTGGCTTTCTTATATGTGTCAGATGCTGTACTGGAAAGTTACATATTGTCTAATGTAATTTGTATGACCAGCTTGAGAGGTAGGTATTATTGGCTCTTGCATCTGTTACTGAATAATAGACCACCCCACAACCCAGTGTCTTAAAACAACCCAGTGTCAACAAACAATAGTTTATTATCACTCACATTTCTCTGAATTGGCTGGAGCTTGACTTATTCAAACTGAACCAGGTTGGGATAACCTTGCTTCTTACTGAAAGCCTGTAGGTTGGCTGATGTGTCTCTGGTCTACATATCTCTCTTCTTCTCCTGTTATCAGTTAGCTAGTCAGACTATGTTCATTCTATGTTGATAGCACTTCCATCTGTATATCACTGGCTAAGAAAGTCACATGACCAACATAAAAGCAAAGGGCAGGAGAGTCTACTCTACCCATAATGAAGCCATGGCTAGGATATGGATGCAGGAAAGATGTTGAATTGAGGACAGTAATTCAGTAATACAAGTTTTATTACCGTCAGTGTGTGGATGGGCAATTTGAGTTCAGAGAGGATGAACAAAATGCTCCTATCACACAGACAGTAAAGTGTGGATACAATACTCAAATCCAGGATTATTGAGCACCAAAGACCATGCTTCCCCTCCTAATTCTGATTCTTAAAGAGAACTCCATGGATCCTAACTTCAGGAGCTCACTGAAATCCTCCCTGACATCAATCCTTGTCCTCCTGTGGCCTAGAATTCATCTCAGGTTGAATGAGAAGTTGAACAAAATTTAAGATTCATGTCCTATTGAGATCTCCCACCCTCTCCTTGTCACTCAAACCTTGGCCTTTCTTGGATTCATTATATGCAAAACCAAGGTCAATTACTACCTCTTCTACCCCTGCCCTCACTCCACTGACATCCACTGGCAGATCCATCAAGTGAGGCTCTCCCTGGATCACATCCTGTCCTGGATGGTGTCCTGTCTAGGCTCTGCAATGGGTCCTGGAGCTGTCCCGTGTCCTGAAACAACCCACTGTGAGCCTGGCTTAGTGAATCCAGCTGTAGGCAATTAACGACTCATGTTTGACAGGCCTCATTTGGTTCAGGAAGCTTCTGTTCTGGCTTTCTGCCTCAAGTGCACTTGGGACATATATGGGTAACTGTTAGTAACTGTAAGCAAACTGTCAAGGCTTACAACATTTTGCTATGTGCATATCAGAAGCAAGGGATTGGTATGGCAATTCACAAAACCTCACAAAGGAAGTCAGTAAGAATTTTGTATGGTGTTTTGCAGTTTGTGAGCCCCTTCCATACACACCATCTGCTCTGTAGTATTGTGGCCAGATTATTGTGCCCATTGTATAGATGAAACTGAGCCTTGGAAGATATTTCCTATTCCATGGTCTTAGACCAGCACTAATTGAAGACACAGGGTTATGGACTTCTGGATTATCCATCTTTCTCCTTCCATTTGTCCTCTCAACAAATAGATTTTGATTAATTGATTTAAAGTTCTTTGGGGGCCCAGAGAGGAAAAAAACATGGTAGTATACCTAGAAGTTTGCAATTATGCCTATGAGTATTTGGGGAGGGCAAGTAGGTGAGTACACAAGTAGGGATGATGGAAGACAAAAATTATCACCTCTGAGCTTCATCCATTCATTGATCCAACAAATATACATCAAATGCCTCCTGTGTGTTAGGTACTCTGAGTAGCACAAGTAATATGAGAATAAATAAAGTAGATATCATCCCTGCTACATGTAGAAAGGAACATAGTTATTAGAGAAGTAAACAAGAATGAAGCTCATATTCACAAATTTTGATGAATGCTGTTAAATTAGCTGAAGAATAAAGTATTGAGATGGAATAATGGGGATGAGGGAAGGGTCCTACTTAGGTAACGTGATTAGAAAAGACTTCTCTGAATATGTGACATTTAAGCTGAGACCTGAGGGCTGAAAAGTCACCTGGGCAAAGGGATGGGATAGGGTGTTCTAAGCAGAGAAAATAGAATATGCAAAGGGCCTGTGGCCAGAAAGAGTTTGCCTTGTTGGAGGAACTGTAGAGGTGCCCATGTGGCTGAAAAAAATGTGACTAGGGGAGTGATAAGAGATGAGATGATAAAGATGGGCAGGAGCCAGACCATGTGCTGGGCCTTAAAGGCAGACTACTGGGAATTTGTCTTCCTTCTTTGTATTATCAGTTGTTTGGCAAAGAATCTGACACAAACTCAGTGGCCATAACTGGGTATCCTAGATTAGATACTCTAGAAGCAGACCCGGAGACAAGAAAGTGAGTGCTAGTATTTTATTTGATCCCAGGAAGCACCAGCACAAGAGTGGGGAAGAGGACGGGGAAGGAAAGGAGCCAATACAGGAACAACATAGAACAGGTTACTGCTGTGGGCAAGCAGGGCTCCTCAGGAAACCTCTGGGAAGAGAGTCCAACGCTCTTAGTTATTCTAAATGAGGTGCAAAGGAGCTGGAGTGTTTATGCACCAGCTGCCATCAGTCACTGGTTGAAGGCTGCTCCTGGGGTGTAGAAGGTATAAACTCTTACTTCCAGCTTGCCTGAGGGCCAAGCAGGTAGTTTCTCAGGTGTTTTCATTTGGAAGTGTTCAAGTTTGTGCACAGGAATTGGCAGTGCTGAGGAACTATTGGTAGGGTGCTTATAGTGTTTGCTACGGTGGGCATCCAATATCCCTTCTATAAGCCACGATGTATTGGGATGAAGGGAGCAAGGACAAAGGAAGGAGGAAATGCCACAGATATTGGCAAAAAAGAGAAGAAAGGCCCCACACTTTGAGGAACACCCTCCCCAGAGAGGGCACTGGGGAGTAGCTGGCCCAGTTGTTTGTTGAGGCCAGAGGAGCAGGCCATATCCCTGAGAGTCACATTCTTATCTTCATGGGAGTGCGCTTTGCTTCTCAGATCTCCTCCTGGGTCAATCACAGTCTTCTCCTTTGTGAGGCTGAGAGAGCTACCAGCTCTATTTCCTTTCAGAATGAGGGCTCTTCTCAGGATCAGCTGTTAATGCACCGGGGAGGGGGGCAAAGCCAACCTATTCTACGGGTGTCCCATACCAGGCACTTTTACCCCATTCTAAGGGAATAGGTTGGACTTAGAGACTGGACCAAGGGTGTTGGAAACACCTTCAGAAACACTTTTATTTATTCAAAATAAGAACTTGGGTTCTCTACAGAATCTTAGGTGATGAATGAGAAAAATCATATAGTCCTCCCTTGGCTATACAGCTAATAAAACCAACATAACTTGTTTTTGTAGCTTGTGAAAGGCTAGCTAACAAATGATCTCATTTGCTCCCACAACAACCCAGGGAGGCAAATAATACTGTTGGTCCCATTTAACAGATGAAGGAACTGAGGTTCAGGAAGCATTAAGTGCTTTGCCTCAAATCCCACAGGCAGTGAATAGCAGAGACACTCTGTGTTTTTCTTCTGGTGGCAGTGAGCTCTTGACCTTAGGGACACTTCAACATTTTTACAATGAAATGACAACTGATTCACTAAAGTACTATTTGTAATAGGGATATTGGAAATGACTTCTGTATACAACAATAGAGCATCAGATTCCATGGGGCCAGTAAATCGGAGGGTTGAGGTCCATGAACGTGGGCGGATGAATGTAAGGGAAGCAGCTTACACAATTGTAGTTTGGGGGCAGGGTTAGCCGATTTCTGCAAAGGGCCAGGTAGTAACTATTTTAAACTGTGCAGGCCATTCTGTCTCAGTCACAACTACTCAACTCTGCCATTGTTTTTAATAAAAACAAAAGCAAAAAACAGACGCGGACCATTTGTAAATGAATGGGTGGAATTGTGTTACGATAAAACTTTATTTACAAAATCAGGCAGGGGACAGATTGGTTTCCAAGAGTGGTTTGTACTGATCCCTATTGTGGTGGACGTTTCAGAGATGATATTTCTATTTCCGTCACTAGATGGCGCCCCTCCATTAGCGAGGTGAAATGGAGGCCTGGCGGCTTGACTTGGGGAAGGAGTGGATTCTGGCAGGAATTATTTTAGGTGGGTGGGATTCAAGACCAGTCAATATAGTTGAAATGACAGAAAGCATGCGTATATGCACACACACACACACACACACACACACACACACACACACGCAATATTTACTGTGTTCCAGGCAATAGTGTGCTGGTAAATATTTTTTTCTTAAAAGAAAAAAACAAAACAAAACAAAAACACCCTTGATTTGTAGCTTTGTTGATTTCTGTAGTGAAATACTCACATCACGGCTGTTTTCAAGCTACTAGCTTGCCATCAATCTGTTCACAAAGTTCCTAACGTTAAATAACAGAGTCTCGAAGATTTCCCAAGCCGATACAAGCCAGCTTCAGTGCACCACTGGCACAAGATCTTTTACGTTCTTACATTTGTTTTTACATTCACCTGCTGAGGTAGGCAATACATAATAATAGCAATAACTAACATTTGTTGAGCAGTTGCAACATGCAGATATTCTGCTATATGCTTTACACATATTACCTTTTTTGTGGTCTTCACAACTCTATATAGCTATAACTATCAGCCCACTTCACAGATGAGCAAACTGAGGCTTAGAGAAACTCAATAATTGGCTCGAGGTGATATCACCAGGATTCAACTATTGCAGTTTGACTCCTGAGGGCAAACACTCAACCAGACCATACAAACCAGACCATACAGCATTGCCTATGCTGTGGTAGGGGAAGATGTGGGTGTTTACATCTGCTAAGGAAAAGGGTTTTAAAAAGTCACTGGCCTATCAGACTGCTAGTTGCTGGTCACATTAGGACTAGAACACAGTTCTTGACTTCGCTCTCTATGTTTTTTCCAAGTGCTAAGGAGCTAGAGAGTTAGCCGAGTTTAGCCATTTATTAGTTACAGAGAAGATGAGTCTGAGGAAGGATATTAAAGGAGGAGAGGAGCCCAAATAGGGGAGAGGGAGACATGTATTCTCATTGAGACAGAAGCACACCCAAAGTGAAGGTGTAGAAAGAAGCAGAGCTATATGTCATCTAGAAGATAGTGAGAAGGTTTTTTTGGTTGAGTCAGAAAAGATTAGCTGGAGATGATAGAGAAAAATGAGAAAGGTAGAGAGGGGTCTTGTATTTGAGTTGCTAAGTTATAGGGGTACATGCAGTGCTCTTCCAAGCAGGACAAGTGTGGAGAGTTGGAGCCAGGGAGGCTGGCTGATGGGGAGCAGAACTGAGAAATGACCACTGAGGATACAGCAGGGATGAGATCAAATATCTGGTGTAGAAGGAGGCAGCGGTGGACCCTGTAATGCTCTCCCTCCCTCCAGTCTGCTTGCGTGTGGGAGCTCGGGTTTTCAGGCTCTTTGGGATATTGCATGTAAAGGAAAGAGCATCGGACTTGAAATAAATATGGATTTGAGCTTCAGCTCTGTCCATTACCAGCTGCATGACCTTGGGCAATTTCATTAATTTCTCTGAGCTTCTGTTTATTCATCTTTAAAATGAAATAATGAATGTTAAGACATCTAGCCCAGTGACTGACACACAGTTGGAAGTCTAGTAATCTTGGCTCATTCGTCCGTTTCCTAACACTGATGTCTTTGGGAATGGGGTGGGTGGGGCTGCAATTTCCATGGTCTTTGTAACACACACACACACACATATGCATGCATGCATGCATGCCAGGAGTGCTGGTCCAGGCCCTGACTATTCCTGTTTTACTGAACTCTTTTCTGTAAGGAGTCAATTGAGAAGAGACTATGAGTGGAAATGAAGCCAGGTGTTACCTTTCAAGCATTGAGCATATTTAGAAAAGGCATAAGTAATAATGTTAGTCGTAAATACCACACTTTTCACCTGCAGAGGAAACACTCATGAACATAGACTTTGGGAAAGCTGTTCTCACATCTATGTGCCACTTATTCCATTGCACCATGGGAACTGAGGAATATTTGTGGGGCAGCAATATACAAAATATCCTTGGTTCCCTTAACTGTCCATCATGGTGAAATCATCTAGGACCTCATTTACCCAGAAATCACTTGTTCAGCAATCTCGTTGTCTAGAATACATCTCAGAACCAAGGAAGAAGCCAACTATACCCCTTCCATTTCACCAACACAGGCATACAAAATCAATTGTGGCAAAGGTAGATGTCTTCAAAGTCACAGACTCCTAATGGGTCAGTCATCTTCTTTGTAGAACAGAACCTCAGCTCTTCATTCAGAACATACTTAGTCTGATGTTAATATAACTTGGATGAGAATCCTTATCTGGTTTTCCATCCCAGAGGAGATTAGAAGCAATTGGTGAGAAGGGATAGTGGGTCTAAATTTCCTAGAAGCAAATTCTTTGAATGCAGACAGAAGGATCCACTGATACTTGATAGTGGAGGGAGAAGGTGACAAGGCAATTTCAGAAGTGGGATATTTGGAGCCATTTGGTACAGGAGTAAATAGTTCTCCACCTTTTATTGGATTTGAGGGTATTGCTGTCTCTGAGAACCATCGTTCATGTTCATCACAAGCTCATTCAAGTCATGTGGAGGAATTTAAATGGTACTTAAGAAGGTAGGGCATTGGTCAATTCATTTTAGAAAGTCTTCTCTCCAAGATGCTTTTCCCCCCCTAGTTATCCTTAAAAGAAGTACATCTTGTCATATGGAAATTTTATATATGCATGGACAAATCCCTCTCCTGGTAGGGTCAGATGATTGGGGCATTGCTGTAGCATCTTCAGTTCCTTCTGATTAGCTGTAAAAGGTGACAACCCTCCGTGTAAAACAGGCCTTTTCTCATCTGCTCTAAAACACCCACTTCTCACTCCTTGGTTGTGGGATTTGATGAGCAAATTCATTTCTACCATCTCCCTTTATGAATTTGTGCACTTTGATTAGGACCCCTTTTAGGTGACTTCTTCACAGATTGAGGCAGTTTGATTCTTAAAATCTGTTCTTCCCTGAAGGGCATACTATCTGATTGCCCACTTTCTGCCCCCTTATTCCAGCTATGATGCCTCAACACTTTGACTGGGCGGCATATCCTCTCTGAAGACTTCTTTGAGGTGCCATCTTTGTCCAAGTAAGTTAGTGACTCATTCTTCGCTGCTACATGTGCACCTTCTCATATTCTTTTCATTGTTTATGATCTCCTTCCTTTAAGAGAAAGAAAGTTCTTTAAAAGGAAATAGTGAATCTTAGGTAGGTCTGTGCTTCTGGAATTCAGGAGGGCCTGTGGCCACTTCCTCCAAGGGAACCTGTTACAGGGTGACGGGTAGCCTCCTGGCTGCAAATTTGGCCTCTCCCTGTCGCTCAGAGTAGGGTTGAGCTTCCTCTAGACTGCTTCTAGCCCCACACCAAACATTTCAAGAGTCTAGAGCCACATCACTCTTGCCCAAAATGGAGCTCCTGCAAGGGGCAAACTTTAGGTTTTCTCCATTCACCTGCATGACACTATCTCAGGTGTGTCTGTGATCTGAGCTCTTCCTTCCAAATTCTGCCTTTCCTCTCCTACAGGTGTCAGACTTGAATCTCTGTCTGAGGGCTCTCCTCATCTACTCTTGCTTCCTTTCTCCTTCTGAGGCATTTCCCTCAATCATGAATTCTGCACATCTAAGTCCATCTTGGTGTTTACTTCTCAGAGCCCAAACCAGACTCACAGAGTACCTGTTGCACAGCGGATACCAAAAAATGTCAGTTGAGTTGAACTTATTTGGGTTTTATTGGTCACCAGATATGGTGTTCGACTGGTCATCCCTTCAGTATGGGGATTATATAGTTAACATAGCTAATCATACAACACCAGCCAATGCCTCCTAAAACCAGACTGAACTGTGTCTGGATGACTCACCATGGACATTCATTGACTGAGTAGTGAACCCACGGACACCATCAGAATCTACTGAGATATTTAAGCCTGTGTATCCATGTGTGAGTGGTCCTAGAGAGGTGTCTCTTGAGTTATTGTATCAATTTTTTCATAGTTTTATTTTTATGTCACTGCTTCATTATCAGTTTTTTAAAATACTGGAGCTGGGAGAGACTTCAAAGATCGTTCATAAGGAGAGCTTCAGAGCATATAATCACCGGGCACTAGTTAGGTGCTGGGAATTCAGGGGTAGATATGAAAGAATCCTTTCCCTCAAAGTGGGAGCAAATTCCAGCTCCTCATTTTACAGATAGACAAACCAATTTGGCAACATTTCTCAGCAGAACCATTATGAAAAGGAACATACAGGAAGTCAATATATAACGATAGCAATGGATTTCTTCAAGGTGGGCAGGTGTGCATCTGCTCTGAACATTTATATTGCCTTCTGGGCCTTGTGTCTGAGCCAGTTCGTGATGGCATAGAATCACCTGCATCCCCAACCATCACAGGAAGCTTGAGGTTTCTGTGACTAATCAACATACTGAAAAAGATGTTACTGTGCACTGACTCCATCAACAGGGACCTCATGCTGCTCATTTAATTGTTGATTTACCCTTACAAGAGAATAAGAAATGCAGTGACTTGCGAATGATGCCAGGCGTTAGCTTGGAGGAGTATTGCCTTTCCTGCATGGTGCAGAGTAATTGGGGTCTGGAGACCTGGGTCTACTCCCAGCTCTGTCACTAAGTCTCTGTGTGACCTTGGGCAGGAAATTTAACCTCTTTATACTTCAATTATCTGCAAAATTGGATCATAATAAATACTACCTCATTGCAATGTTGTTACTAATAAGGGTGAATCTCTATATGAAAGCATTTTATAAATAATTCCGTACCATATAAGGCTACGAGATAGTAATTATCAGTTTTATTCGGGCACGTTCTTTGGCAGGATCATTTATTTGTTGAGTACGCACCTTTGTAATACCATGTGTCAGGCACTGTTCTAAGTATTTCATAAATCTTCCCAACAACGTGAGTCGTGTTATATGAGATGTGTATACCATTATTATCATGATTTTACAGATGAGGAAAGTAAGGAACAGGGACATTGAATAACTTGCCTAAGGTCACACATCTAGTAAATGGCAAACCTGGAATTCTAACCTAAGCAAGGTGATTCTGTAGTCCATGGGCATAACCACTACACTGAAGGACAGAATGTTCTGGCTTTCCTTCAGGCTGGGAACTGGGAAACAATGTAAACAGACACAGTCCTGCTCTTTTTTCAATTTTATTTTAATTTTGTTTTTTTAAGATTTTATTTATTTATTTGACACAGAGAGAGAGTAGGCACAGAGAGATTTATTTGACACAGAGATGACAAGGAGGCAGAGAGGCAGGCAGAGAGACAGGGAGAGGAGGAAGCAGGCTCCCCGCCNTAATTTTATTTTAATTTCGTTTTTTTAAAGATTTTATTTATTTATTTGACACAGAGAGAAGTAGGCACAGAGAGATTTATTTGACACAGAGATGACAAGTAGGCATAGAGGCAGGCAGAGAGACAGGGAGAGGAGGAAGCAGGCTCCCCGCCGAGCAGAGAGCCCGATGCGGGCCTCGATCCCAGGACGCTGAGATCATGACCTGAGCCGAANAGACTTTAACCCACGGAGCCACCCAGGCGCCCCACAGTCCTGCTCTTAAGGTACTTATAGTCTGGTACCTGGAGGAGAGAAAGAGATAAATAAAAAAGTATAATGTCATCATCATGAGAAGTGATTATGTCCCCGGCAAGGCCTGAGATCTGCCTCCAGGGATTCCCTTCTCTTGGTATTCACATCCTTGTGTAATCCCCTCTTTTTCAGCGTGGACTGGATTTACAGACTCTCTTCTAATGAATAGAATATGGAGGTAGTAATGGATATCACTTCTGAGATGAGGTTGTGACATGTGACACATGTCTCTGTCTCATATTGCTTGTCTTGAAGCAAGCTGGGATATTGTGGGGAGTTCTGTACTCCCAAGGAGGGGTGAGGAACTGAGGCCCTCCATACAGCAGCCCATGAAGAAGTGAATTCCGTCCACCACTGCATGTGTGGGCTTGGTAATGGATTCTTCAGCTCTAGTTGAGCCTTGAGGTGACTGTAAATCCTGCTGACACCTTGACTGTAGTCTCAAGAAAGATCTTTTGCCAGAAGAACCCAGCTAAACTCTTCAAGAAATTGTGAGATAATAATACCTGTTATTTTACGCTTCCACGTTTGGGTTAGTTTGTTACACAGCAATAGATAACTAATACATGGTAGTACAAAAGCTTTGCCGGAATTGCTTTATAGAGGAACTTACAGTCAAGTTGTGATTTAAAATCACAGATGTTTGCCAAGTAGGGAGGAGGTATTCTAAACAGCAGAATAGTTGTAGAGACCAGAGGGAATAGTCAAAGTTTGATCAGACTAGAACACAGAGCGTGGGTTGGGGCAGAAGTGGGAGATGAGGTTGGAGAAATGAGTTAGCGTATACGATGGGCTAAGGAGACTTGATTATAAAGCCATATGCCCCCTGTAGAATCACTCTCCAGAGATTTTTGTGGGTTATCTGAATGAGCAAGTATAGGAAGGCCAAGAATCTGAAAAATCCTTGGAATATTGGACCCTGTAAGCCTATAAATTCAGCAGCCTTCACTGCAATTGATTTCAAGGCTACAGTTCTCTCTGCCTCGGGGGTTTTTATTTTATTCTTCCTCTAATCATTCTTTATTGTCATTAATGTTATAATAAAATGCAATGCATGTAGCTTATTGCATGATTATGGGGCTCACTGAAGACTTACTGTGCTCCACCCCCAGGTCTCAGACACGGATCTGGGAGGGTCCCTGCGGAGCTGCTTCACTTCACGTGGATATGGAGAGGAGAGTCTGGGGTGGGCCCTTGCCCTCATTCTCAGAGCCTAGAGAGGCTCCTGCCCCATCTGCAGCCTGGGCAGGGTAATACTGCAGTGGTTAAGAGGCTAGGTTCTGAAGTCAGAGAGGCCTGGGTTAAACCCCTGGTATTCAGCACTAGCCATGTGGGCCTGAATGAATTACTTAACCTGTCCAAGTCTCCCTGTATTCATCTGTGAGGCAGGGAATGGGGCAGTGCCAGCATCAGGTTGCGGTGTGGACTGAGTGAGATGACATGAGGGGTATATGTGCAAAGGACACACCTGCCAGCGATGTTGGTTACTATTATCTGTGGTGCCTCAGAAGGGTATTTCCCACTCAGATTCCTTTTCTTTGTCTTTTCCCCTGTTAATGACTGTAGAATGATTGTGTGTACAAATCACGACTCTAAGTCCTAATTATGGTCCCAATACTTTCTCAGTAGCAGCCAATAGGAGCCAGTGATGTTTGCGTGTTATCAGAATCCATATATTGGGTACACAACTATTGCTACATAACGATTTATCCCAGAATTTAGTGGCTTAAAACAGTGCACATTTATTATCTCGAGGTTTCTGTGGTCAGGAATCTGGGCACCACCCAACTGGGACCTTTGCTTTTGGGTCTGTCTGAGGCTGTAATCTCACTCGAAGGACTGACTGGATAAGCACCGTCTTCCCAGCTCATGCCGCTGTGGGTGGGATTCATTCCTTTGAAGACTGTTGGGCTAGTGGCTCAGTTCCTTGCTGGCCATTGACTGGAGGTCACCTTCAGCTTCTTGCCACAGGGACATTTGTAGCTTTCTTCTTCGAGCAAACACAGAAAAGCCAGGGCAAGAGTGTCAGAGAGAGAGAGAGAGTCATAGTCTCTTGTGTCCTGGTCTCAGAATTGACATCCCACCACTTTGCCATATTCTCTCCATTAGAAGCAAGTTACCAGATGCAGCCCACACTAAGGGGAGGGGATTACACAAGGTTGGAAATACCAGAGTTCACTGGGGCCACCTCAGAAGCTGCCTACCACTCTGGGGGGGGGGGCTCTATTTGCATGCCAGCAAAACATACTACCTCATGGGTAGGAGACCAGTTGGCATCTAAACTACTACCAGCATGTTAAGATTTACTGGGGATAAGAACTCACGTCTCTATAATCATATCATAATCATAATTATGCAAAAAACTACATGCATTGCATTTTATTATAACATTAATGATATGTGCTTCCCTGTTGGGAGCCTGTGCACTCTCTTAGTCTCCTAATATTTGAAGATTGAGTCTCTGGTCAGAGGCTCTGGACCTCATTGTGACAAGAGTCTTTACGTAGGGTCCTTTCTACAGTGATGACTAGAGGGGACCATCTCAGCACTCACATGGGGGTTAAGCTCCATGGCCTTTGACTCCAGTGCCATCCTCTTCCGACCTCTGCCCAATTCTGTGTGCACTATGTGTGTTAATAGGAAGGACCATTTCAGACAGATCAGATGGTTTTTGTACAGGATAATCTTTTGTTGAAAAATTTGGTGAGAAGTTTAAATTATTTGATAAAGCTACTTCTGTGTGGTTGGTTTCCACCTCTCCTAACAGAACCAGTGGAGTCAATGTCATTAGGGTCACTGAAGGTCTTAAGTCCTTCTGGAGCTTTGATGCTGATCACTCTCTGTGTTTGGAATCTGTGGTCACAGCCTCACATACTCCCCACCCTTGGTTCCTTGATCCCAGTCCAGTCACAGCTTTGGGACTTTGATGGGGATTTCCCTGGAGCTGGCTCAGGGGTGGGGGCTCATTGAGGGGACCCTGGAATCTAAAACAGGTTTTGGAAGGCAAGTCCTATCCATGACATGCAGATGCCATATCCAGCATCCCTCTCATATGCAGCTCTCAAGAAGCCCACACTTTGGGACATGAGAGGTCAGCTAAGCTCATGTTCAGATTTGTACTCAATACTTTCCCGCAGTGCCCTCTGCTTTCTCAGGGAGTCACTGTGTGTTGACAGAATATATTCATCTAATCTGTATGACAGCCAAGAGAGGTGTATATTTTGACTCCAACTTATGAAATCTGAAGGAACTGAGGTCCAGAGAGTTGACGTGACTTTGGTGTCAAGAGGCCAAACCAGGACTGGAATTCAGGCTGGTGATACTCCAAATTCTAGGCTTTTCTCAACATACAGCTCAACAGCAGCCCCGAGAACCAGAACTGCTGACCTGTCCTAACCATCGGGGAGGTAGCACTGATGATATCTGTCATCCCAGGCAATGACTGTAATAGTCACTAGGGTCTCTAACAGAGACCCCCCAGCCTAGCGCCCTCTCCTCCCACAACCCAGCCAGTGCTAATCCACTCCCTAGGGTTCAACATGGCAGCCCATCTGTGATGGCCTGCACACCCCAGTCCGTGTTTGCTGCTTTCCCCAGGTTAGTAGGTTGTGGAGGATGGGCGTTGGGTGCTACAGCTGGCCCCAGGCAGAGTGCCTGATAGCAGATAGGCACTCAGTAAAAACTGATGGTGCTCAGGAAGGACTGTAGCCATCTCCCAGTGGAAGCCCAGGATTGGTTTTTATGTAGCCCTTAAACTGGACTAATGCCCTTCAGTTCTGTGCTCTCTCCATCTTAGCATTGACTGCACTGGCTTGTGCTGGAATGTTCACTCACTTGCCCCCTGCCTCAGTTTGTGTTGTTTGCAAAGTCGATCCTGAAACAAGGATTTGGGTGCAAGTAGTTTATGTGGGAGAGGATAACAGAGCAAACCAGGGCGCCTGGGTGGCTCAGTGGGTTAAAGCCTCTGCTTTCGGCTCAGGTCATGATCTCAGGGTCCTGGGATCGAGGCCCGCATCGGGCTCTCTGCTCGGCAGGGAGCCTGCTTCCTCCTCTCTCTCTGCCTGCCTCTCTGCCTACTTGTGATCTGATCTCTCTCTGTGTGTCAAATAAATAAATAAAATCTTTAAAAAAAAAACAAAAAAAACCCAGAGCAAACCAATATGGGGCAAGTAAAGAGGAGCAGGCTGTGGGTAACCGGGCTCAGTCCCACTGGAGCTTTCCAAGAGGTGGTGTGCAACAGACCTCTGGAAGCTTCTATGGGGTGAGGAAGCTGGGAATTTCATCCACCTCTCCTGTCCCTCAGTGAGTGTCGGTGCAGACAGAAACTTTGGGTAGATGCCCTCTGGGGTAGTATTATGGGAAAGCCCAAGCAGATACCAAGAGTATCTGTCTACTCATCTCTTTTTTGGGGCAGCAAGCTCTGTACTAGAACTCATAGCTAAGGCTTACTGAGAGCTTGCTATGAACCAGGCACATATACATGGGATTACTATCACCAGCCCCGTTTTATGGATGGGGAAACTGAGGCTCAGAGAAGCTACCTAACTTGTCCAGGCTGGTGATGGGTCTGATTCCTCAGCCAGTGGCTGTTCCACCTCATTGTACCTCTGGCAGTGCTTTACAAAGAAGAAGACAGTAGGGTTTAAATGTTGATAAACGCAGGAATCCTGGAGATCACTTAAAAGGGCAGCCTCAAAAAATTAAAAATAGAGCTACCCAATGACCCTGCAATTGCACTACGGGGTATTTATCCCAAAGATGCAGATGTAGTGAAAAAAAGGGCCATATGTACCCCAGTGTTCATAGCAGCAATGTCCACAATTGCCAAACTGTGGAAGGAGCCAAGATGCCCTTCAATAGACTAACAGATAAAGGAGATGTGGTCCATATATACAATGGAATATTACTCAGCCATCAGAAAGGATGATCAGAAAGGATGAATACCCAACTTTTGTATCAACATGGACGGGTCTGGAGGAGATTATGCTGAATGAAATAAGTCAAGCAGAGAAGGTCAATTATCATATGGTTTCACTTACTTGTGGAACATAAGGAATAAAATGGAGGACTCTAGGAGAAGGAAAGGAAAAGCGAATTGGGGTAAATTGGAGGGGGAGACGAACCATGAGAGACTGTGGACTCTGAGAAACTGAGGGTTTTAGAGGGGAGGGGGATGGAGGGATGGTAACCCTGGTGGTGGGTATTAAGGAGTGCATGTATTGCATGGTGCACTGAGTGTGGTGCATAAACAATGACTCTTGGATCACTGGGGGGAAAAAAAGCACAGCCTGAGAAAGTCCAGGTCTGGGCTAGCCACAGGCTGGGTGAGAAAAGAGACAAGGAAATGGGGGAGCAGAAGCTGCAGGTGGCAGGTCCAGGTCAAGGACAACAGCCCGAGCCAAACAGATGACACTGCAGGTCAGGAGACATAGGGAGATCTCAGTGTGTGGCAGAAAGGGTGGGGAACAAGCTGTGCTTCCAGATACACCCAGAAGTTCCTTGAAAATCACCAGAAAGAGGTTTTTACAAAATGCATCAAATAGAAGAGGCAATAAAGAATCAGTGGGACCCTGAGATCTCCAGCTCGAATGACTCATTTGGGCGTTGCTCCAGTTTGCCGAGCTTCTGGGATCACCCTCTGGTGACAACATGCCGGAGTTAAAGGACCTTCCCTTGGAGGTTGTTTGGCCAGGTCTTCATTGTTCTGATGGGGAAACNCGAGATCTCCAGCTCGAATGACTCATTTGGGCGTTGCTCCAGTTTGCCGATCACCCTCTGGTGACAACATGCCAGAGTTAAAGGACCTTCCCTTGGAGGTTGTTTGGCCAGGTCTTCATTGTTCTGATGGGGAAACTGAGCACAGCCAGAGGAGATGGCTCCCCCATGGCCACAGAGTGGAACCTGCTGGGCAGCCCAGTTCTCACTCATGGATCAGTTGCTTCCATTTACAAAAGGACTCTCGCACCTCTGAGTGAACTTGCAAAGTGGGGCCAGTTCCACCATCCACAGACTCATCACCATCTTCTGTAGAGAGAAGCAAGATTCTGACTAGTTGTGGGGCTATGAGAGTCATAGGAGGTTCTAGATGGGAGCCCATGCTCCCTGCCCATCCCATGGCTGGTGCAGGTTCAGCATGGTAGCCCCTTGCCCTGCCCAGCCCAGGGTTCATAGGATGCTGGGCTCAGAGCTGGGGCCAATGCTGTGGGAAGGACTTGGGGGGCCCCTGCACTACCTGCACCTCCACCAAAATGAGGAGCCTCTCACATCATACCCTTTCCCCCCTTCCCTTCCTGAGAGAGGAGATGTGTGATTCTAGGGGAGTTCTTTGGACTCTGCTCCTCCATTCCCCATCTGAGAAGTGTGCAGTTGACTGTGATGGCTTAATGTTCTGATTTTTTACCCTGTGACGTGAAGATGGATCATGGAAGGATACGGATGACGTGGATAAGGACATGGGTGTTCTCTGACTGTGTCCCTGCAGGCTGGAGGTGTGTGGCTTGGAGGAGAAGTGGGATGGACATTTGTGGTTTGACTCTGTTCATCTGTTGTGCACCAGGCTCGATGCCAGGCAAGGTGTGGATTTCTGAGGTGTGGGAGGCATGGCGCTGCCTTCCAGGAGCGGTGTGGGACTGCCACCACCACTTTACACGAGGGACTGTTCTAAAGACTTTACACATGCTAACTAGCTGCATCACTGACACGCCTTATAGGTGGATTCTATTCTTGTTCTCACTGTTTTTGAGAGAGAGAGAGAGCGAGAGAGAGAGAGAACATGAGCCATGGAGGGGGTGGCGGCCCAAGGAGAGGAGAGAGAGAATCCCAAGCAGATGCCTCACTGAGCATTGGCCCCATGCGGGGCTCAGTCTCACTATCCTGAGATCATGACCTGAGCCAAAACCAAGAGTCAGGTGCTTAACTGACTGGGCCACCCAGGTGCCCCACCCCGTGTCCTCATTTTAAGAGCAAGAAAGTCAGGCACAGAAAGGATGTGTAGCTTGTCCAAGGACACACAGCTAACTGAAGAGTTACTCAACCAGGGACTAAATCCAGATGGTCTGACTCCAGAGCCTGTCCTCTTAAACCCTACAGGATGGGACTTCACTGACATCCCTCGAGCGACTTCTCTGTGCCAGACACTGTGACAGGTGAATTACCCACATGATCTGCTTTAATCTCCCTGGTAATTTGGAAGGTAGAGAGTGTACATTTATAAGGGAGACAAGCTCAGAGAGGTAAAGTAGCTTTCCCAAGGCCACACGACTCACCTGTGTGGGGAACCTGGCTTGGAATACAGGTTGCTCTTATCAGCCTATGAGAAGGGAAGAAGTCCAGGGTACATTCCAGATTGTTAAGAATCCCAACAGGAATGCCAGGTGTGATGTAAAAAGGAAAGAGTGAATCCAGCGTGGGGGGATGGGGGAGGGATCTGTGGAGAAGGTGGGGTTTGAGTGACATCTGGAAGGGTCGTAAGACAGGATGGGGTGGAAGGGTATCTGCCTGAGGGCAAATGCACAGAGGCAGACGAGTTGGGTAAGCAGGAGGGTGTGGGATCTCAGGCAAACATGGAGAGCCTCGGGTTCCAGGGGAGGAGTCTGGACCTGATATGTCAGCAGTGGACAGTGGAGGTGAGGGAGCTACAGGTGACAAGTAGGAAGGTGCTTCCGTGGCCCCCTGCATGTGCGAGAGCTCTTCCAGAGCAGCTCCTCCTTGATCCTCCCTGTCCCCTGTCCTCTCCCCATATCATGTCCTGCTGTGTTTGGGGGTGTGGGAGGACTACTGGGGATTTGCCTGACTGCTGAGACTTGGGTTGCTTGGAGTTAGCTGCCTCGTGGTTTCCTTTGTCTCTCAGAGGACAGTCTCGAGGAGCTTCCTTGCTGTTCCGGTCCAGTTCAAAGCACTTCCTTCTTAGGAGGCTGCTGCACGAGTTGCCTTCCAGCCTCGTCATGGGTCGGCTTTGTGAGCAGGTTCTACCTCCCTGGCAGCCCCGGAAGCTCCCACAGGACATTTTCGTGCCTCACACAGGGAGGATGAGCAGATAGGCTACTGGGGTCTTTTCCGGTTGGGCTTGGCCGGCTTGGAGCCTGCTTATAACAATTTGCTTAAATTGAGCCCAAACCCCTCTTCGCTTTCACTGTGACCCCAAGCATTTCCTGCCCACAGAGGAGGGCCTGTAAGATGGCTGCTGAGATCTAAGTGTCTGTCACGGTCCTCCAGGAATGCCCCTTGTTTCCCTGCAGGTAGGATGCAGTCGGGGCTGGCTCTGTGGTTCACACTGAGATGGCACCAGGATATTTAAAGAAATGAGAGTAAAACAGTGGAAATTGAGAACTCAGGCTCTTAGCAGTAACATGTATTTAGTGTTTGGGGAAGGAAAACAGCCTAAATTGTAGGAAAGTGTGATGAGCGAGATCTGACATAAATATATCAACAAAGATGAAATGCAGACCTGCGAATTGGGAAAGCCTCCCTCGCATGCTATGGGGGATCTCGCCTTGCGGTCTCCCTCACCTGGCAGAGATGCAAGGACCCATCCTGCACCTCCGGCAGAGCTTATCTTGGCTGGGGTGCCGGCAAAGCCTAAATTGCTCTGATCTTTGGGTCTGGGGTCACCTGGAGGAAGGGTTTTCAGTGTCATGGTCGAAATGTTGGGCAGAGCCTTTATGCCTGGAACCAGGAGCTTTCCCATGGATGGGGCTTTGCAGCATTGGTGACACTGTCTGGGTCTGATTCTTGTGTTCCTTGCTATGCTCACAGAGGGCCCCCAGATTCTGACACTCACTCGTCCTTTTGCTATCTCCTGGAGACCTCTGGAGGGTCTGTGCTAACTCCCCCTCTGTAACCAAGACCTTCCACTGTTCACAGATTGCCGGTGCTGAAAAAGCCCAACCCAGGACTGACCCTCTGTGCTCCTGCTTTGTCTTCTCTGCCCAGTTCTGTGACTTTTAGGGAATAGATGATGCTTGATCTGGTTCACAGCAGTTCCTAAGGATTGACTGATTTTTATTTTTGTTTTTGGTCGGCCAAAGAGAAGTGCCTGAAACAGCAGTTGCTACTGGGCAAGAGGGCTGAGGTGGTGGGCACAGTGAACACTGCTGTCCACCTGGGGAAGGTCACAGGTTAAGTGGGAATATCTAAGTTGCACTTTTTTTCTACCTGCCAGAAAGTCCTTAATTCTTGGGTTGGTTTTTTATTTCTTCTGTTTTAATATCTTTTGTCTAGACATCCAGGAGCCTCGTGGTACATTGCATTGCTCAGCACTTTAAGTATATTTAATAAAGCACTTTTAAATTTATTAGAGAGCACTGGCTTAGCATGTAGAATTCAAGTCATGGCTCTGTCATTGCAGGTTGCATGACCTTGAGAAGCTTGCTTTTCCTGCATTCAGTTTTCTCATACAATGGGGGCAATTGTATATAAGAATTGTGAATTGTGGGGATAGCTAAGTTCATACACAAGACCTGCATGTAGCAGGTCCACATAAATGTTAGCTACTGTTGCTGTTATAATCGTCATTGCATTTACTCTCCTAAACTGGCCAGCTGTTTAGGTTAGTGGAATAACCCAAGGGACCCGGGCCTCCAGCTCCCTCCCTTGCTTGCACTAGCTCCTTGCCCTGAGTTCACCCCAGTGCAGGTATCGGGAGAGCTCCCAGGTGCTGGCCCACCTGCCTTTAGCACTCAGCCTACATCCTCTGTAGCAAGCTGTTCTTTATAGGCACAGCCTTCTGTGGGTCACTGCTGTCACTCTCACTGTGACCCTGGTGTTGCCTTCTGGCTTCTCTGGGAAATATTGCCTCTTCCTTGGCTAATGCAGGTCCAAGAGTTCTTCTAAGACCACTTGGAGGGTCCAGAGCCTCTCCTGCAGAGTGACCGGGGGTGAGACAGGGAGAATGGCTCAATGCCCTTTGGTCTGCTCTCTTGACTCAGCTGTCCTGCCTGTTCCACCTTCCTCTCCAACCCCAAAGAAAACCCACTCTGAAACATCAGTGAACAATGAAGTTTTACCTGAGGTTGGATCGAAGATCTGGTTTCATTGGACACTAAACAGTGAAGCATCTTTGGAACACTTCTTTAGCTTACTAGGATTATCTGCCCATTCCCCCTGCCCCCAGGCACCCCTCAGCCCTGCTCCTCTTTCCTCCTCCTTTCTTTAGTGTTCAGAATCTTTCTGTCTTCTTCCTGATCCCTGGCAGCTTGCTCACCTCAATGCCTAAAGTGCTCATTAGGGCTACTTTTTAGCACAGAAGTCCTCTCCCTATGAATGAGCTCTCTTACTAGATGCTGAGAAGGTCAATGTTTCTTCATGTGTTGCACAAAATAGGGTTACCAGTCCTTTGGGTCATGGCTCTCCTCACTGACCAGCTTTCCAGTCAATCTCTGTTTTCAGTTCTATTCAGTTCTGGATTTATTTTTTTTCAATTCACACAAGCTCATGCTGGAGAATTTTCTCCTTCCAGTGCTCAGGCCTGCTGGCTTAGAAGAAATGCTAGGAGTGTGGTATCAGGCACCTCCCTGGGGAGGGGCGGCCCCCACATGGCTGCAGTTGGCTCTGTGTCAGGTGGTCCCTGCTCTCAGCTCTGTTTATCCGTTGAAAGTACCCAGAAAGGGCATGCTGTCTCTCCTTAACACCAGCCAATCGACGTCTGTGAAGGTTGCAAAAACTCACAGCTTTTTAGAGATGCGTGTAAAGGCAAGTGACCTCAGGGAGTACTCGGGGATCAGACATATCTGGCATTGGCAAGGCCTCGTTGTTAGGTGGGAATGGCTTGTTTGGCTGGATCCAGTCTCTAGACATCGTTTCTCAGAACACACTCGGTTGACCACCTGCCTCTGAATCACCTGGTGAGCGTGCAATACCAGCGCCTGGGCTTTCCCACAGCCTACCAGATCAGAGCCTTGGGAAGTAGGGCTGAAGAATCTGAATTTTTAATAAAGGCCCTACTCGTGCTTCTGCATCCTTAAGGTTGAGAATCACTGCTCTACACTGTGTGCTCCATTCAGGCAGGGGCCTCAATTAGATTCTTTAAGCAGACCATCTTGATTCCCCTTCTCCCCCTGTAGGACACAAAGGAAGAGTCCATCTCCCAATTCCCTTGCAAGTAGGTGAGACAAGGAATCATTTCTTGGTAACGGGCTGTGAGTAGAAATTAATTGTATTACTTCTGGGCCAAAGTGTAGAAGAGCAGGGGTGAGTCCTCCATCTTCTCTTTCTGTGGCAACTGAGGAGGCCAGGGGTTTCAGCTGGACAGGTACAAGATGGTGGAGCCCCCATCATCCTGGCTCCCTGAGCACCCTGAAGGAGCAAAGCTCCCTAGCAGACCACCCCCGCCATGGACATGGAATATGGGTAGTAAATAAATGCCTGCAATGTTAAGCCCCTGAGATTTCAGGATTAATTTATCACAGCATCACCTAGCATTCTTCTTACCTAGCTACAAGCTAAACTCATCATCTCTCAGTGATGTTGGGCAATTGATTTATCTATCATTAAGAAATTTAATGAGATTTGCTTTAAGCTCCAGTAGCAGTTGTTGGTGACACAGTATCTGACTGCAGTGGACAGAGCTGGGATGAGGGTGTGACAAGTGGGGCACATCAGTGTGATATTGAAGAAGGTGCTCGTTCTCAGGTTCACGCCAAGAAAGGGTCAGCCTCTAAGAGTGAGCACCTCCTGTAGTTTTATACCCTAGGTGCCACACTTGCCTTATCCCAGGCCTGGCACTGGCAATGAGTGAGAGATTGCAAGGAGTGGGGAGGGGCAGAGGGAGAAGCAGACTTCCCTCTGAGGAGGGAGCCTGATGCTAGGCTCCATCCCAGGACCCTGAAATCATGACCTGAGCCGAAGGCAGATGCTCAACCAACTGAGCCCCCCCCCAGGTGTCCCTGAAAAGGCCCAGCCTATTAAGCTAAGCACAGCTGGGTAGGACTCCTGCTTTTTAAAGGAGGAAATAACAAGCCAACAAAGACTTTCTGAGACCCAGGCTCTGGCCTGATCCTCAAGGAGCTCACAGTGACATGAGAAAGCAGACAAATAATGGATAACATGGTGGTTCCAAGGGAGGTGGGGGATGAGCCAAGAGCTTGGGATTCCAGATGAGGCAGAGGCCTGTTCAGCTGGAGCTGGGAGGGCAGCTCAGCTTCCCTGGCAGACGATGATGGGAAAATGCCAAACAGAACAGTGCCTCCTGCTTGTATTTGGAGAAGAGTTAGGTGATCATAACTGAGAACACTTGTTTGAATGCCCCAAAGGGCTGATGGTTTGTAACTGGGATCTTCCAATATTGTGGACCCAGACTTTGTCTGACTTTCCAGGACAGGTGGTTCCAGACACTCACTGGTTGAGAGGGTACGTGGCCAAGTGCTGCACCAGGTGCCTGGCACCATGCCTCGTCATAGGAAGTGCTCAGGAAAAGTCAGTTCTCCTTCCTCCAACTCTGTTGGCTGGATCTGAGTTGTAGAAATGGTCGAAGAGAGGGAGAAGGCAAGACTCTCTACAATGAAGAAATTGATGACATTATAAGAATCAGAATAAGATTAACTGAATCTTATGATGTTCTAGGCATGGGTCTAAGCACTTTACCTGTTAGAACTCACCTAATCCTCAAAAAAGGGTCTGTGATGGGTCTCCACAAACTTGGCAGCTTAAAATGACACAGTTTATTATCCTATCCTGGAGGTCAGAAGTCTTTCTGGAAGCTTTGTGGGGAGGAATCCATTTCCTGGCCTTTTCCAGTTTCTTAGAGGTCTCCTGAATTTCTTGGCTCATGCCCCCTTCCCTCTTCAGTGTTGGCTGAGTCCTCCTGCAGCCAAATCTCTGGTTCTCCCTTGCTTCCATCTTCCTCTTTTAAAGATGCTTATAATTATATCAGGTCCAACTGGATCATCGACTCATCTATTTGTCTTAAGGTCAGCTGGTCAGCATCTATAACCATAATTCTCCTTTGCTAGTCCAGGATTAGGACTTGGGCAGCTTTGGTGGGGGGGGCATTATCCAGTCTACCAGAGAGTACTGTTAGCGAAGGCTGTGCTGTTAGTGGAAAGATAAAGACCACCACAGTGACTGGAAGAGTGAGCACCGACTTTACTTATTTACCAGCCAAAGGGAGATATGCTGGGGAGGAAATTCACCAAGGGGTTCCTTGAAGGGAAGATGTCAGGGAATTTTATGTGCTAGGAAAAGAAGTTTCATTATGATTATGCTAATTAAAAATTGTCTTTTTCCCTCTGGATTAGACAAAATGAACCCATTTGTTCATACCTGGTCAGTTAAACTAAGTCTCACTGTATAGTAGTCAAGAAAGGTTCTTAAGTAAGGTCTACTGCCCTGGGTCACTCAAGTCTGTAGATGTTTATTAGCTGTAGCTGTTTAGAGCCATTGGGTAAAACCCAGCACTCAGTGTTGCTCCAAATGAAAAGGCATTTTTTCCCCCTTTCTTTTTAAATCTAGTATTGTTTGCAATTTATAGAAGAGGAAATTCCGGCTTGGAGAGGTCACATCCTCGTGAGTAGTAGTGCCAGGAGGTAAGCCTGAGCAGTCAGATGCCAAGACCCCCTTCTTAACCATTTTCCTTTAGGACCCCAATGCCAGGTCTGGCTGGCACTCTTCCGTATCCATCCAAGCGAGGAGAAGAGCCCTCTAGGGGGGATTCAGCAATGGCACTTCCTAGAGGTTGAGAGGCTCAGATGGGAAAATCAATGGATATCTGTGCCAGGAATTTTGGGAAAATGCATTTCCTGAGTGGACAGGGACATTTGTAGATGAAACTCACCAACCATCAGGCAGTGCCTCTCACAGCAGAAACTATGCTCAGCTTCTGACATTAACCCTGGGGCAGGAAGGAGCAGCTCATTAAGCTCTGGTGGGGTTGCTGACAGCCGCCGATGTGCGACCATGTTTATAAACGACTTACAGTGGGGACCAGTGACACCTCATTACGGGCACCCATCAAGGGCCTGCTCTTCCCTCTTCATCTCCCCCCATCAATCTTCCAGTGTAGGGCTTGTAATTAGGACCTGTATTGACTCTTGATCAATTTGTTTTGTTAGGCCAAGGAAGAACACTGTCGGTTATGTGTACACATTGAGAAGGTTGTCACATAAAGTGTGTGGGTGTGTTGGGGGGTGTGGGAAGAGGTGGTGGAGGGACATCTGGGATACTTGGCTCTGCCTGCAGCCATAGACATGCGCCTAAGGGACTCATTTCTTCCGGGGCTGCCATGGCAGCTAGGGCCCAGCCTTTCTGGGGATGAGCTGAGACAGCCGGTACTGTCACTCGTGGATCATATATGATGCCGGCTGCTGTTGAGCAAGTGCCTCCTGTGAACCATGCCCTGGGCTGTGCCATGAAATTCTTGCATCAGCCCCACCAAGTCTCTGCAATGGAAAAATGGAGGCTCAGTGTGAAAAAGTAAGTTTCCAGGGTCAAGATAGCCCTACGGCTATTTGGGAGGTTGCCTTAAGTATGTGATGTCATGTAGACCAGAAGTGGGAAAAGATCTTTGGCACAGTCCAGTAGGTGACACTGCCATATCTAAAGAAAGCTGTCCTCAACTGTGCAGGAGAAGGGGGCTAGGATTAATTCCTATCCTGACGAATGAGGAGCCCTGGAGCCTAAGTTGGCTGAGGATGTGTATCCCTTTGGGATATGGCTGCCTAGACTATCCGAGATCTTGTCTGCTCCTAAGAAAATCACCTTCTTGGGAGATAGACCATCAGGCCCTCTCCATCCAGCCTGTCACACATCCTGACGACATAGCCAGCTCCCTTGCATTGAGCCACAGTCACATGACAACTGGTGATGAATTGGCCTCCAATGCAGATTCTCTCTGGATAGGTAATGGTTGATTTAGCCATTGCAGTTCAGATGGTGAATTCAAATGTTGGAACCTGGGGGTATACATCAGCTTCTTATAAGCTTGGTAAATGTGAGTCTAGCCCCAAGGGATGGCTGCAACATTTAATTTAGGGCAAGGGCAAGATAAGATCCTGAAATTTGGAACTACAACTACACAGCTACATTTGATGAATTCTTCTGAGAAATCTGTCTGTCACCTTCTCTGGGTAACACTGGGTCCTTGTGGTATTATCTAAAAACCTAAGGTCATTTTCTTGTAGTATTGAGGGAAGCAGGACAGGATATTCTATTTGCTGACTGTGTATTCAGTACTCTCCCCAATGCTCCACATCACCTTCCTCATCTTGGTCCCTCAGTGTATATAGTCAGTAGCTAGGGCTCTGGCCTGCAGAAGATGGGTGGGCACAGAGGTGGGGAAAAGAGCTTTAAGACTTTCCAAGTTTCATTCAGGAGAGGAAAACAACAGGAGCCAGGTTCTTTGGTCTGCTCACTGGGTTCACAGGTTGGGGTTCAGAGTTCTGACCAGGTCCTGCCTTTTCTCTCCAAGGAGAAGCTCAGAGACTGGGCAGGGCTAAAGGGTCTTCAATCCAGTCCCTAAGGGAGATGACAAAAAGCCCAAGATGCGCCTCTGACTAATATGATTCATGATAAAACTCAGGCATGGTGTTTTTCTTATGGAAAAGTCAAGTTTTCCTGAATCTGGGAGGAGCACAGATGGAGGCTCAGAATTTACTTGCAGATTATCTGATGGTCCTCCTGTTGAGAAGTAGGGTTTGTGTCCCCATTCTTTGAATCTGGACTTCCCTTAGTGACTGGATGACCAGTCAAGTAGGATGGAAGTAATCCTGTGTGGCTTCTAAGGATAAGTCAGAAGAGGTGATCCTGCTTCCTCCTGGTTCTCTTGAGATCCCGAGCCACCACATAAGAATACTGATCTGAAGCTGCATATTGTGAGGAAGCTTAGGACACATGTAGGGGCCACATGGAGGTGTTCTGGCTGACCATCCCAGTTGAGATCTCTACCAACAGCCAGCATCAACCATCACATAGGCAAGAAAGATGATACCAGCCCCTTAGCCATGAGTTACCCCAACCTTTGAATCTTTCCTGCTGAAAATCCAGACACGGAGGACTTATACAAGCCACCATCCCTCTGCCCTGCCTAATTCCTGACCTACAGAGTACATGAGCAGTATAAAATGTTTGCTTTATTTCACCAAGTTTTAGGGTAGTTACTTATGCAACATAATATAACTAGAATGGTCACTAGTTCTGTGGCTTGGAATTAGACCTTTATCTGAACCAAACACAGGATGGTGATCTCCACTTTACAGAGTATGAATGCGATAATATATATTGAAGCTGCTGGCATGCAGTAGGTGCTCAGGAAATCATGATTCCCTAACCTTCTAGAAGGCTCTCTGCATGTCTCTTGGCCTCCCCATTGGGGAATACTGGCCTTTATTGCCAAGTCAAAAGGAAGGTTTTACAGGGGCTCCACTGTCTGTTTCTAATTAAAATCATAAAAACCCTCTGTTAGCACCGTAATAACTTCTGCCAGGCTGAAGGCTAGTTTCATAAACAGACTTCTTCAAGGGAATCTGAAGCAACTTTTGTAAAATAAAACAAACAAACGAACAAAACCTGCCCTCAGGGCTTAAGCCACCAAAACAAAAAATAACAAAGTATCCCCATTTCTAGGGTGGTGGTGGTCAAAGTGCGTTGGAATCTTGTGGGAGAGCTGGCTGAATATGCAGATTTCTGGAGCCCAACATAGAGTAAGCCGTTTTGTGTGGTCCAGAAATCCTAATTTTAATAAGTACCCCCATTCTGTTGAATTTTTAAAGCAATGGCTTCATTGAGATATAATTCATATATCATACAATTCACTCATTGAAAGTGTACAATTCAATGATTTTTAGTACATTCATAGAGTTGGGCACCCATCATCACAATCAGTTTTAAAACACTGTCATCCAAAGAGAATCCCATACATTTTGGTGGTCAACACCCCTCCCATTCCTCTCTGCTGCCCCAGTCCCAAGCAACCACTAATCCACTTTCTGTCTCTATGGATTTACCTATTCTGGACATTTCATATAAGTGGAATCATACGATAGATGGTCTTTTGAATGATTTCTTTCACTTAGCATAATGTTTTCATGGTTCATCCATTTTGTAGTGTTAGCACTACTTCATTACTTTTTATTGCTGAATAATATTCCATTTCATGAATATGCCATGTTTTGTTCATTCATCCATTGATAGTCATTTGGATTGTTTCTCGTTTTTGGCTGTTACCAATCGTGTTGCTCTGAACATTCATTCATGTACAAACTTTTATGTAAATATGTGCTTGTGTTTCTTCTGGGTATATATTTCTAGGACTGGAATTGCTGAATTCTATTGATACTCTACGTTCAATCCTTTGAATAACTGCTAGACTATTTTACAAAGTGGCTATACCATTTTATATTCATATCAACAGTGTACAAGGATTCTAGTTTTTCTACATGACTGCTGATATTTGTTATTATCTGTCTTTTCCTAGCCATCCCAGTGGGTGTGAAGGGGTATCTCATTGTGGTTTTGATTGTATTTCCCTGGTGGCTAATCATGTTGAACATCTTTTCATATGCTTATTCTCCTTTTCTCCATCTTTTTGGGAGAAATATCTCTTTAGATACTTTGCTCTCCCTTTTTTAAATTATAAGAACACTTAACATGAGGTCTAGCCTCTCAACAAATTGTGCAGTAAACAGTACTTCAAACATTGTTTCATAACAGATCTGTAGAACTTACTCATCTTCCATAATAGAACCTTTATACCCATTGAACAGCTACTTACTATTTTCCCCTTGCCCAGCCCCTGAGAATGACCATTCTACTGTTTCTATCAGTTTGTCTATTTTAGATCTTCATATAAGTGGAATCTTACAGCATCTGTTCTCTGTGAGTAGCTTATTTCACATAGCATAATGTCTCTCAGTTCATCCTTGTTATTGCATGTGGCAAGATTTCTTAATTTTAAGGCTGAATAACATTACATTATATTTATGTACTGCATTTTCTTTATCCATTCATCTGCTGATGGACATTCAGGTTGTTTTCACATCTTGGCTATTGTGAACAATGCTGCAAAATCATGGGACTATAAATAGAGAAGATAAAAACAAATGAAGTGACATCCCATGTTCATGGATGAGAAGATGCAGTATCGTTAAAAGGTCTGTACTGTTCAAAGTGATCTACAGATTTGATGCACTCCCTATCAAAATCCCTTTGGACTTTTTTATAGAGATGGAAAACTTTATATAAAACCACAATGGTGACCCTGAATAGCCAAAACGATCTTGAAAAAAGGAAGAAAGTGGGAGGCATCACACTTCCCGATTTCAAAATATATTACAAAAACCACAGTAATTAAATCAATATACTACTGGCATAAAGATAGACATACAGAGCAACAGACACAAATAGAGGTCCCGGAAATAAACCCATGCATATGTGGACAACAGGTCTTTGATGAGAATGCCAAGAATGCACAATGGGGAATGGATCGTCTCTTCAACAAATGATATGGGGAAAACTGGATATCCACATGCAAAATAATGAAATTTGACCCTTGTCTTAGGCAATACACAAAAATCAACTCAAAATGGATTGCATACTTGAATAGAAGACTTGGAACAATAAAGCTCTCAGAAGAAAACATAGGGGAAAAACTTCAGAATGTTGGTCTTGGCGATGATTTTACTGATATGACACCAAAAGCACAGGTAACAAAAGCAAAATTAGACAAGTGTGATTACATAAAACTCAAGAGCAGCACAGCCCAAAGGGATCAATCAACAGAGTGAAAAGGCAGCCAATGGAATGGGAGAAACTATTTGCCAACCATGTATCAGATAAGAGGTTAATATCCAAAATACATAAGGAACCCCTACAATTCAATACCAAAAAACCCCACAAAAACCCAACCCAATTTAAAAAGGGCAAAGGACTTGCATAGACATCTAAAGAAGATACACTAATGGTTCAAAGGTAAATGAAAAGATACTCAACATCACTAATCATCAGGGAAATGCAAATCAAACCCACAATGAGATATTATCACACAGATTTTTTTGATAATGGCTACTATTTTAAAAAATAAGGATATGTCATAAATTACTGGTATGAATGTAAAATAATGTAGCCACATGGGGAACTGTACAGAAGTTCCTAAAAAAAAGATTAAGAGTACAACTACCATATGACCCAGCAACCCTAGTCCTGGATATATAGCCAAAAGAATTGAAAGCAGGATCTTGAAGAGGTATTTATACCACTACAGCATTGAATTTTGGCGCTCTCCATCCTGGGTTTCAGAGCTCAAGGGAACCTGTAGGAAGAGGAGGGCTGGCTCTGGGAGGGGCTGAGGACATGATCCCTCTGGGAGGTGACTGGGGAGCACCAACAGAGGTCTGGCTGGTGTTCCGGTGTGGTGTTCCTTCTAGTTCATTGTCGTAGCCCAGATGCCTCAGTGTTCCTCCACTGCCCTATGGATGGGCAGCCTCATTATAGTCCCACCCATGTGGAAGAGCTCTGGGACCCCGTTGGCACATGGACTAAGCATTGGACGCCCCTGGAAATACTCCTGAGAACTCCAGGGCTTGCTTGTACTCACAGCCTGAATATTTCCACTGCAAGTGTGGGTCTCAGCGATGTCTGCTTGTAGTTGCTGAATTTAGCAACTGCCTTGTAAGCAGGAGGGAGTCCCTAAAGCATGTGGTTTCTTGTGTATAAGCAGAGTTGCTGCTTGGGATCATTCTTTTTGTCTTGGACACTTGGCCTCCTTCACTGGAGAAGTAGTTTACTGATGATTACTATTGGCCAGACCCTGTTTTAAGCACTTTACACGAAAACCCCCATATCTGGATTCAAGGGCTGAGGCTCAGAAAGGCTAAGTACCTTGCCCAGGGTCACAAAGCTAGGAAGGGGGGCAGAGCCTGGCTTTGAACTCAGGAAGTTGGGCTCTGAGTCTGCTCTCAACCTCCCTGCCCCTCTGAGTGCTCAGCCCAGCACACTGCATGTTAGGATGCCTCCCCCATCAGACCGTGTGATCCCAGGGGCACTTCCCTCACCCGCATTCTCAGTACCCCCAACACTGAGCCCAGTGTCTGACACACTGCAGCCCAGGAGCTGTTCCTTGTGATGGAGTGTGCGTGCCCCATGGTGTGAGTCACAGCAAGGCTGTAATTGCTCAGGGAGATTTTTGGAGGCAGCCATGGGAGCACCAGCTGGAGTGGGAGGACTCACTCAGGTCGTGAGTCATGGAGGAGAGAAGGGAGCGAAGTTCTCTGTTCTCTCCGCCCGTGAGGAGGAGCAACGGCAGAAGCCGGTGCCTGACTTGGTCCCCCTGCCCCTGAGAGGGACCCAATGGCTATTACTGATGTCAGAAGTGGGGACAGGAACGTGGGTGATCCCCAAAACACAAATTTATGAAAATAGCACTCCCTATGGAGAAACGGGGGCTCACGGAGGAAAGGAAATCCAGCCTCAGTGCCACCTGCTGAAATCTAAATGGAGGAAAATGTGTCCTCGCCGCTGTAAATGCTTTCCCTGGGAGAGGCTGCAAGACGACACGCCAGGGGCTGGGAGGTGCATGGGAGTCTCAGCACCACCCCCACGAGGCCGGTGCAGCGGCTTGGCTCTCTAGTCGGCATCCCGGCTTGTCACTCTGGCCGGACTACCAAAGCTGGGCCTAGCCTGATTCTTCCCCAAGCTCTAAAAGCAGATGGGACCAGCAGGTTCATTTTGGTGGTCTGTCCTAGAGACCAGGAGAGGAAGGGGGACGAGGTCCCAGTCTCTCAGCTGGGCTTCCATGGAGTAGATTCAGACAGGGATGGGTACAGTGATTTATTGGGGTGGTGGTCCCAGAAAGCTTGCAAGGAAATAGGAAGTGAGACAGGGAAGGAAGATAATTATGAGAATTCATGCCCACCTTGCCTTGAGGAGCCTAGTGTTCAGCCACCACTGCCCCAGCCTCCTGCAGTGGGTTAATGTGACAATAGACACCTGCAAAATCTAGCTGGGTGCCCCAGGGAGGGTGGCTTGAGGAGCAAGGTCTAGGCTGAATTGGCAGTCAGAATGGGTGTCAGACCTCCCGGAAACTGGGCATAAACCTCCTTCTGAGGCTGGGGAGCAAGGGAGAGGGAAGCAAGAAACGAAGGTGCACTGAATACTGAGATCAGCTTCCGGAGTTCCGTCTAGGCCGGCCATCAGTACGTGGGCACAAATAACGTTTGTCTCGACACTGACATCACAGTTAAGTCACAGCTTTCCCTGGGACTAGTGCAAAATCGCAGAGAGTTCTTCTCAAGTCTGAGTGACCTGGTGTCTTCTTTTGTGGGAGGCCACCTTTCCCAGACTCTTCCCGTGCAAGCAGCTATTTCTAGATACAACTCCCGGATTGTTGAGCTCCGGGTGGATCTGTTTGATCTGGAATTTCCCCAAGGCCTTGTTCCATTTGCCAGCTGAACAGATTATATTGATTGGTGTGTGTGTGTGTGTGTGTGTGTGTGTGTGTGTATTTCAAATCATTTTTAACCCAAATCTGCCTACGCTCACAGCACTGACTGTGGTTTGTTCCCGACATGTGGGGTCGTGGCCCCGGGCGGGCATGGAAGCACCAGCAGAAGGCAGGCCTGGCCTGGCCAGTTTCAGGGAGGCCTGAGAATAGGAATAGTGCTGAGCTCCTGCATGCCCAGCCAGGCACTCTGTTATCCACAGCCCCGGGGAATCTTGGGCTCTGAGTGGACTCTGCTGGCCCCTGTCTACCTCTGAGCACACGACGGGCAGATTTGCCTTCCCAGGCCCCAGAAAGTGACTGATAAGGCAGGTGGCTAAGGCCACGATTGGCCTGGGTGGCTTCTTTTACCCTCAGAAATCCTGTGGGTCCAGTGATGTCCTGAGCTCAGTAATTCTACCTGCTGATTTCCCAAGTTTTAGAGAATTTGGAGCCTTGAAGGGCTGCCCCCCACCCCCCCAGACTGCTTCCCTCTTTCCTTTCTCCTCTCCCACACTTCCTTTCCACCAGGCAAGGCTTGAACAGAAGGGCAGGGGTGTGGGAATTTAAAGTCAAGGAGCTAAACTCAGCTCTGTGCACACCCTTTGCACTCACCTTACCAGTACTCGAGTTGCTGAGACCCAGAGCTTCGTTCTCAGACCGGCCTCATGCTCACCTTAGCCTCCAGTTCTCATCTTGCAGGTGCCCTCCCCTCCATGTGGCAGTGCAAGCCTCCATAGCAAGGCTTTCCCCATGCCATCAGCCTCTGAGCTCCTGCAGCCTGCTGCTCTCCTGCTTTCTTCTAGTGCAATGCTCAGAAATAACGTGCTTTCTCTACTGAAAACCCTGGGCCAGCATCAGACCCCTCATCCTACTTATCTACTAGAAGCTCCTGTAAATTATAGCAGCATTTGGCAGACTTCTTCTGTAAGGGGCCAGATAGTAAAGGTTTTAGGCTCTTTGTGGGTCACACGGTATCTGCTGCAACTGTTCAGCTTTGCCATGGAGAGTGAGAGCAGTCATAGATGGTATGTAAATGACTAGGCGTGGCTATATTCCAATAAAACATTATCTACAAAAATAAGCAATGGGCTGGATTTGGCTTGCCTTCCATATTTCGCTAACTCCTGGATTTGAGCTTAGTTCTGAGAATAATTATATCGGTTGCAGGCATTTATTGAGTGTATGTCAAAAGTTCTAGGTCCCCTATCTGGAGGTTCTGCATTGGTGGTCCAAGGGTGGGACCCAGGAATCTGTAGTTTTTCAAACTTCATGGGTAATTTGGCAGTGCAGCTAGAAGCACAGGCCAGGCCAGCTCCTGCTGGAAAGTGACAGCAGCACAGTTGGACCGGAGGCAAAGCTGGAAGTAGAGCTCTGGTCTTCCTCCTAGACCAGGATCTCTTCTGTTTCCACCTGTTCCTTTGGGGACTTCTGGGGACCCTTCCTGGAATAGAGAGGTGTGATGAGCTCAGCTGTGGGAATCAGTGGGCTCAGATAATGGGAGCATTTCTCACCTCATTAGTTTTCAATTGACTGCCATTTAGCTCTGGAGGAACTGCCCACTGCACATTTAAGCCCAGTGACAAGAATATTAATAAGTCACACGGAGAAGAGCTTGGAGCCTTCCAGACTGGACATGAGAGAGGGATACCTTGAAAATAAACCCATCTCCTTAACCCCATGTCCTTGAAAAATCAACCTGAGCCATTTCCAACCCAAACCCGCTTACTCATTCACTCATTCATTCATTTAGTTTTTCCTTTACGTGTTTGATTAGCATTTATTTAGCACCATTTGGAGCCAGCTCCTGTTCTGACATGGAGGAAATAAAGCTGAGTCAGCCATTATCATTTTTTTCACTTTACTGTGACTCATGTGACCAAAGGAATCCATTTATGAGTGGCTGTGGAGAAAGGGAGTCAGTTTTCTCAGAATCAGGAATTAATTTGGGGCAGGAGTCTGGTCTATATCAGGAAGTCAGTCTGGGGCCCAGGATCAGGGTTAGTTTTTGGTCAGGAAACATAGAGAAGGTCATAGGACACACAGGTCCATTTCCTTGAGCTTCATTGTCATAGAGAGGCCTTGGATATGGGTGGACATCCTGGGTGGTCTTTCTCATGACCTGCATCATTGATCTCAATCGTGATAAGATCTGTTCCCAGGCAGCAGGGCCGTATGATCTTGAACATGGTGGGGAAGGGGCTCAGTAGGATCAGAGTGTCTTCTTACCTTCTCATTATTCTCTACTCATTGGGGTGAGGGTAGGGTGTAGTCTGGTCAGAAAGACCATTTCTGTAGAACTGGCTTTGGGATGAGAGCCATTGTAAGATTTAAAGATCAGCTCATCTTAAAGGTTGAATCACAGTTCTAAAGCAGAAAGATATTTTGCACTTTAGAGAGGCAGTATTTTATTTCATAAAAAAGAATTGCTAAGCCTCCGCCTAACCATGTCACTGATTTTAGCTGAATATTTTTCCACGTTAAACCCACAGAATGTCAGAGCTGGAGGATTGTTCTGGTTAGTTGTCTTTAAATTGCGCTCTCTGGACTCATCCATTTCTCTCCTGGTGCCTGGGGAGATGCTGGAGTTGGGGTGTGGGTGTCCCTGTATGGTCTGACAGCAGGGCTGTCAGAGAAGAGCACTCCAGCCCGTCTCCCCTCCCCCACCTCCCACCCCAGTCCTGTTCTGCCCGCATTCCCTCTCTCCCTTGGGAATTAGCATTCCCGCCCACTCAGAGAAGACCTACTGGACTTTTCACTGGTGTCCAGGGGCACTCACCTGAAACAGGTGCATAAGAAGATATTCAGAACAGGTGTCCTTAAGCATCTTTCTTATGGACAACTGGGCGGTGAGGGGCATAGACTGGCAGAGATCTGGTACCTGGAGAAATGATGTGGTCTTTCCATTTTCCAGAGACTATACCATGGAAAAGGGATTATTTTAAAGAAAGTTCTGTCCACAGGAGTTACCTTGCTTTTCTCTGGTATTTCAATGGGAAGGTGCGCTTAAGGTGAATATACAGGTGAGACTCCAGCATTGTCACGTTCTGTTAACCTTCTGTTTTTCCACAAAACAAGTAAAAGAACATTTCCAAATGGCACTTAACATTTTGAAAGATTTTCTTCCAATTTTTGTTATCTCCCCCTTGAGGTAGGACCAAGAACTTGGTTTATCGATTCTTCTTGTTTTAAATTTATTCATTCTTTTGATGATTTAATCTTTTGTTAGTGGTGCCAAGGGCTGGGAGCATGGATATTGGGGAGATTGGATTCCTGTCTTGTCTTTAAGATTCTTGGAGGTGAGAGGAGGAGGGGAGAGAGAAAGAGAGAGGGAGAGATCTGGAGAGAGGGAGGACAGAGCTGCAGAGTATTTGTTTTTTGAAGAGCAAGTTGGAATGCCTGAGCTCTGGTGGTGGCAGGTGAGGGTGGGGTGGGCACCATTTACATAAACCACCATGTGAGCCGCAGCCCTGAGGCAAACAGTGTTGCCCCTTCTCACAAGAACTGTCTCTCCTTCAGGTTTTCTCCTGGACACATTTGGGTTCCTTGCGTGATTCCTGGACATGGTACCAGGGCTTGCAGAAAGGCATGGCTTTTGGGGCTGGGGGAAATGGAAGGCATTGTAGAAAAATAAGAGAGAAAGAGGTGCAGAAAGAAGAAAAGAGAATTTGAAGCAGGAGGAACTGCGTTTATGGAGGCTTGGAAGCTCCAACTGGATAGGAACACACCTTTTCTTGGCCCTCAGTGGAACCAGAAAGCACAGAATAGTGGGTGAGTGACTTTGAGGAGCCCAGTGATCTGTTCAGCCATGTTTACTCCCCTGTGTGGGGGGCCAGCTGATCACTCTTGATCAAAGAGTGGTTGGATTTCTGCTCCGCATTCTTTATACTGCCTTCCAGAATATTCCGCCCTTCCCTCTCCTCCTCTCAGTCCTCCGACAGTGCTGTTTATTGTCCTGTTGAGGTCCTGATATTCTTGGAAGATTGTTTCTCTCATTCTTATTGAAGTTCTAATTGTGTTGAGAGGAATTTAGGTTGGTGTGACCTGAGATGGACTTTTAGAAGCCAACGAGGGTGTTTCTCTTCAGATATTTAGCAGTAATTGTCTCATGAAGTACTCTCAAGTCCACACTCAGAGAACAAGCCTATAATTTCTATTCAAATGGCCTCTAATGAGATGACGCTTTTGTCAATTTCTGAGGCCAAGTCAGGCCATGGAAAAAATGTATTTCAGATCCCTTGGCCTCTGGACAAGCTCAAAATGTGCACCAAATATGCTTTGGAACATTGTGGAGGCATGAGAAATAGACAGCTGAGGTGAAGGGGAGGGCACCAGAGGTCTGGGAATTTTTAGAAGCCTTATCCCCTTAATCAAAGGGATATATTCCCTTAATCAAAAAACATCCGCCAGACGGTGACCATATGTGTATGTGCAGGACATCAAAGGGCGACTAAGACTGAATTCTGTGCCACCACTATGACCCACAGCCCTGTGTGGTGGGTGATTGCACATGTGCCCTTGTGTGACATGGAGTCAGGGACAAAGTGCATCATTCACCCAGGGACTATATCATTTGTCATCCAATTTCAGACATCTGTGGGACAAACGCTACCCCTGGACAATAAGCATGTACTGGGGCTGTCCTAGGCAAACCAAGACATGTGGTCACCTTACATAATGCCTGGCACAGGGAAGAGCAGAGGACTTCCTGGAAAAGTTCCCCCTGGACCTTCCAAATGGCTTCTCCTCATCCATTCCTATCTGCCTCAGTTACTGAGGTCCCAGGTCCATCATCCCTTCCTCTGGGAAGCCTTCCTAGACCTGTCCCCACTAGACCAAATCCTCCACATTCACGTTCATAGCCCCAAAGAGCTCCCTTTCCAAGCACTCACCCCTGAGATGGCTTTCTGTGCATTCGTGTGATCATTTCATTGTTTATCTGTTTCCCTCACACCATGAAGATGGGACCACCCATGATGGTTTCATTGGCCATGTATGGGTATTCAGTAAATACTGGAAGAGTGAGTGGTCTGAGCCTTGAAATGCTGTCCTATTGAGCCAGGTGACCAGGCACCTGAAGAGAGAAGGGGAGGAGTGGGGTGGGAACTGGAAGCATAATATTCAGGCGGAGAGCCTGGGGGGTGTGAGGTCTGGTGCCAGGACAGTGTGCATGGGAGGTGGACACAGCTCAGCGTGGTTGTATCATAGGGTTTGGGGGTACTGTGGGGAAGGGCCATGGGGAGGCTAGGCCACGTCCTGTGGGGCTCGTGAGCCACACTATAGACCCTGGTCTGTGGCCGCCTCACCTTTCCCTACTCAGAATCTGAATAAATGACCTCTAAGGCATGTGCTGACAATCTTCCTTGTCATCCCTTCACTGATCTGGCTAATTGTTTAAGGATATTTCTCCTAATGACCCCTACCATTTTATACTCCTTGCCTGGGTCAAGCTTTCCCTTAGTGTTAGAAAAGTTGAGCAACCCAGGAAACCCATATGAGATGTTGGGGCTGACTGAAAACATGTCAGAGACGTTGGAAATGGACTCACACAGTCAGTCTCTCCCTCCAATGAACACCGGGGTAGGGGCTTTGTGTGATCAGAGCACCTCAGGAAGGCCGCCTCTCTCCCACACGCCAGGTACTAACTAGATGACCAATGAGCACTCTTGCTAGCCCAGAGAGTTCGCAGGCTTATTAAATATGCATTAGACAGATGCCACCTTCCATTTCTGTCAGCCTGCAGGTGTTTTGTGGAAAGTGTGTGTGTGTGTGTGTGTGTGCGCGCGTGTGTGTGTGTGTTTGCCACCAGTAAGGTTCTCTTGGTTCAAGTTGTGACAGAGCCATCCACTGGGCCGCTGGAGCCTGTGTTGCTCTAAGGACACTCAGTCGGTCCCAGAGCACAAATGTGCCCAGTTCCACAAAGAGGTGCTAACCCAAGTCATCAGGTCCCAAAGCCAAGAAGCCATTTCCTTAAGTGTACGATTGGTTCTTTTCAATCTCAGCCACTCTCGCAGCTTCTGAGTCCCCCACCAGCCCAGAAATTGCATCAGATAACAGCTCCCCAGTCCCCTTCCCGCCCCTTCCCTCACCATCTCGGCTGACAGAGTCTGTAAAGGAAATGAGAACAGAGGCTCATTTCCAGCAGCAGCGACAAGAATTTGCTAATTAAAATGAAAAGCCTCAGTTCCCTGGATCAGTGAAGGAGGCCTCTGAGAGGCGCTGAGAGGAAATCTTTCTCCAAACGAAATGGCCTTCCAGCTGGGCCCTGATGGAGCCCAGGCATCCTTCTAATGGCAGGGGGCGGGAAACTGGGGCTCAGCACACCCGCTCCAAACTCTAATGAGGCCTTGGACCCGTTTCCAGGAGTGCCTGTCCCTTTGTCTTCCCCAGTCCTGGATCTTCACGAGGATTCACACACTTCTTCAGAGACTTAAGAAATGTGAGAGTCGGGGGGCCTTTGGATCATCCAGTCAAGTGGTTTTCAACCTGGCTCCACACTAGGATCACCTGGTGAGGGTTTAAAAGATCCTGTTACCCAGACAGTCTCATGAAAAATGAACCACTGGAGGGGGTCTGAGCACCTGCATTTGAAAAAAGCTTCCCAAGTGATTCTGCTGCCCAGTGAGCAGTGGGGGCTGTGGATCTCATCCTTATGGTCTTGTCTCTGGGCGAAGAGGATTCTGAGGATGAGAGAAGGAGATGAAGTTTCCCCAGGGCACACAGCAAGGCAAAAGCCGAGTCCTGGTTTCCTGACTTGCCTGCCCTTTCCAGGACACAGGACTGCTCCCTACTCTGCCTTCTTCACCCCCTGGGTGTGAATACAGTAAAATGAAAGGGGAATGGAGAGGTGTTTAGCCTGAGGAGGGCGCTGGTGGGACAAAGCATGCTTGGAGAATAGCCAGCAGGAGTCTTTTTGCATAAAGGCCAAAGAGCCTCATGGGAAATGTTCAGCCTAAGGGAAAAGGTGCGGGAGATGTATGAAGGTGGTCCAAATATCAGGGTCAGGTCCAAGGTTGGGAGAAACACTGCAGGTACCTGACATGCAGCACTGTATTTTATTAGGTTGGATCATGAAATTGTGATATCTGGTCACTTCTGACCTACAGAAATAGCAGTTTCCTATGATTAGACATCGTTGTTCCAGCAGCAGTGAGGAGGGCTTGAGACCCAAGGCCGGCTCAGGTGGGAGCTGAGGTGTGTCCGATTCGAAGTCTTGGAGCTGCCACACTGCCATCCTGGCCTCAGAGCTGCGCTCTCCCACTTGAAGGAAGCCAACTGAAAACTTTGCGATGAGAAAAGTGATGTCTAAGTGGCTAAAAGCCTGGTGTCATCGTGCCTGGTGGTTCTTTCACTTCCCCTTTATTACCATTATTGTTGTATTAGGGAACAGCCTTAACTCCACGGATCCTTTTTATTCTTGGGCAACTTGCCTCAGTTTTCCCAGGGAAATGGGGGACAGGATGTAGGAGGGACATCCCATCTCCTGAATTCTGACGGTCTAGTAAAAGTGATGATTTGCATTTGCCAAGCATTTTACAGCTTCCTGAAGCATCACTGCAGGTGTGGTTCGGTTTGAACTTTCCATAACCCAATAAGATAGAAGTCCTCATTCCCAAATTTTAGATGGAGCCACTGAGGCCCAAAAAGACATTAGGCAACTGTTCAAATTATGCAACGTTTTACTTGTAGACTTGGAACTACAATTCAGGTTTCCTAACTCCCGAGAACGAGGGCCTTTCTGGACATGAAGTGGCCTCTGTGGGTCCATGCTCCCTTTGCTTTATCACAAAGGGATTGGCCGGCTTATCCCAGGGGGATGGGAAGAAGGGGTTAACCCTTAGTTTACCTTTCTAGGGCTGCCCTCCCTCCTTACTCCCCTACTCTGCCCTGTCTCAGCATCCCCAAATCTTCCATAGAAGAAGGTGCTTGGCCATGAAGTCCTTTGAATTTTCCTTTGAGATACCTCTATCAGTGAGAGCCAGCCCGGCATAGTGGTTAAGAACAAAGTCAGCCCGGATTGGAATCCCAGCTCTGCCACTTACCAGATAAGAGACCTGAAAAAAGTTCTTAGACTTTTCTCTGCCTCTCTCCCCCTAATGTGGATAGTCATGATGCCTATGTTGTAAGATCATAAGGAGGATTCAATGAGAGAATTATAAGCACTTGTATTAGTCCAGATATGCCATAGTAACCAACCTCCCAAACTCAATGGCTTAACGCAACAAAGGTTTGCTTTTCACTCACACGGAGTCTGACGGGGCATTCAGTAAATTTCTGGGGACCTCCGCGTTCAATTCAGTGATCCAGATTCCCCTCATCATGTGAAACGTCTTCACACGTGGTTTCCAGAGCCTCTCCAATAGCTCATACGGTCACCCCTCAGCGACTACTGGCCAGAATTAGTCATGTGGGCTCAAATACAGTTACGAAGGATCCTGGGAAAGGCAAGAACAATTTTGGCTCTGCCAGTAGATTTTAGTTTTGTTAAATATGAAATAAATGTTATTTTTAAAGAAGTCTCATTTTTATGTGTTGATAGTTTAATCTTCTTACTGGAATCATGTGTTTTATTCCTGCTTCTTATTTCTTACTTTACTGTCAATTTCACTTCTTGTTCTTTTATGCTGCTCATTGATTTTACTTTATCGTTATAACAACCAGTAAGAAGTAGTTTGGCAGGGACAGTAGGAGCGAGAAACCCTACCCACATCTGGGAAACCTAGAGGCCACCATCCTTCCCATCCCAGCTACTTCACTAGCCACCTCTTTGGGTCCCCTTGGGTAGGAAAGTCTTCTAGTTATTTCAAACATCTCACCCTGGGTGCTTAAGGGATCCATGGCTCAGCCTCCCCAGGGCTTTGACTGCACCCCTTCCCCCCTAGAGAGGTGTTACTGCTGACATTTCCTCCAGGCCTGAGGTAAGGTGTTGCGTGTTTTAACTCCAGTCTCTGACACTTGTAATTTTGCCTTCTGGGATAAACAAGCCATGCCCATAGTAAGCCACAACCCGGGGTGGGTTGGCCAACAGAGGGCTGATGCAGGGAGGTGTCCCAGCCCAGTGCTGTGAAGAGCCACATGGTGGTGACCTTTCCTGCAGATGCCCACAGCTGGGTGGTACTACCTGGCTCCTAAGACTTCCTCCTGAGTTACCCACCTCCCATCTCAGCAGTTGTTAAGGCACCTCTTGCTGTGTGGGCTCCTTAATTCCCTTCCTTTTCGGGAAGTGTCAAGCAGAAGAGGGGCAGATTGTAATTTTTTGGAATGCAGTCATCTGGGAGGTCAACTGCATTTGTCAGGAACATAGTAAGCAATGTGAGCTGGCTGCAAATTCTAAAATCTGAAAAGAAGGGACACTTATTCCCCTGAAGAGTGAGGGCCTGGAGTCCTCCTGGGAAAGTTCTTGAGCATCAGGGAAAAAATCAGGATCGAGGTTCTCTGCTCTAGATCCATCGTTTTAAAGGTTGGTAGATGCCTTTCTGGGAAGCTTGGGGGTGGTGTCTCTGCAGAGGGACTTTATCAGCTTGCAGAGTGATACCATAATGACAGGATGCCCCATGCCCTGCCTGTCTCATCCTTCCCTCTGTCCCTGATGAACTCTAGGAATGGTATTTCTGTCCCACAAATGTGACCTCTGATCCCACAAGTGAATGAGCTCTTGCCTAGCCCCAGAAAGAGGCCTCTCTCCTGTCTTTCTTTGTTTTTTGTTTTTTAAAAGTTTTAATTTTAATCACAAGTGCCCTCCCTAATCCCCGTCATCTATTTCACCCATTCCCCCTCCCTCCCCTCTGGTAACCAGCAGATTGTTCTCTATTAGTAAGAGTCTGTTTCTTGCTTTGTCTCTCTTTTTCTTATTTTTCCCCTTTGCTTGTTTGGTTGGAATCTTACATCTCACATATGAGTGAGATCATATGTTATTTGTCTTGCTCTGACTGGCTTATTTCACTTGGCATTACACTCTCTAGCTCCATCCATGTCATTGCCAATGGCGCAATTTCATTCTTTTTATGGCCGAATAATATTCCACATATCTTCTTCATCCATTCATTGATCGAAGGACACTTGGGCTGCTTCCATATCTTGGCTATTATAACTAATGTTGCTATACACATAGGGATGCATGGATCCCTTTGAATTAGTGTTTTTGTATTCTTTGCATAAATACCCAGTAGTGCGATTACTGGATCATAGGTAAGTTCTATTTTTAAATTTTTGAGAAACTTCCAACTGTTTCCCACCATGGCTGCACCAATTTGCATTCCCTCCAAGAGTACATAACTGTTCCCCTTTCTCCACATCCTCACAAATACCTGTTGTTTCTTGTGTTTTTTATTTTAACCATTCTGACAGGTGTGAGGTGATATCTCATTGTAATTTTGATTTGTATTTCTTTGACCGGTGATGATGAAAATCTTTTCATGGATTTGTTGGCTATTTGGCTGTCTTCTTTGGAGAAAATTCATGTCTTCCGCTCATTTTTAAATTGGATTATTTGTTTTTGGGTGTTGAGTTTCATAAGTATTCATATGTTTTGGATACTATCCTTTATGGATCTATCTTTTGCAAATATCTTCTCCCATTCAGAAGGTTGCCTTTTAGTTTTTTGGATTGTTGTCCTTGATGGGCAAAAGCTTTGTATTTTGAGGTAGGCCCAATAGTTTCTTTTTGCTTTTGTTTGCCCTTGCCTCAGGGCACCTATCTAGAAAAATGTTGCTAGGGACAGTGTCAGAGAAATTACTGCCTATGCTGTTTTCTAGGTTTTTATGGTTTCAGGTCTCACATTTAGGTCTGTCATTCATTTTGAATTTATTTTTGTCTGTAGTGTAAAAATGTGGTCTAGTTTCATTCTTCTACATGTAGCTGTCCACTTTGCAACACCATTTGTTGAAGAGACTGTCTTTTTACCATTGGATATTCTTTCCTGCTTTGTCAAAGATTAATTGACCATATAGTTGTAGGTTTATTTCTATGTTTTCTATTCTGTTTCATTGATCTATATGTCTATTTTTTTGTACTAGTACCATACTATTTTGATTGCTACAACTCTGTAATATAACTTGAATATGAAATTGTGATGCCTTCAGCTTTTGTTTTCTTTTTCAAAATTTCTTTGACTATTTAAGCAAAGTCTTTTGTGTTTCCATACAAATTTTAGGATTATTTGTTCTAGCTCTCTAAAAACTGCTGTTGGTATTTTGATACAGATTGCATTAAATGTGTACATTGCCTTAGGGGTTGGATTAAATGTGTACGTTGCTTTGGGTACTATAGACATTTTAACAATTTGTGTTCTTCCAGTCCATGAGCAGAGAATATCTTTCCATTTCTTTGTGTCATCTTCAGTTTCTTTCATGAGTGTTTTATAGTTTTCAGAGTACATGTCTTTCACCTCTTTGGTTAGGTTCCTTCCTCGGTAACTTATTTTTTTTGGGTGCAGTTGTAAATAGGATATTGTTTTCTTAATTTCTCTTTATGCTGCTCCATCATTGGTATATAGACATGCAAGGGATTTCTGTCTGTTGATTTTGTATCCTGTGACTTTACTGAATTCATTTATCAAGACTAGCAGTTTTTTGGTCTTCTATACATAGTATCATGTCACCTGCAAATAGTGAAATTTTTACTTCTTCATTACTGATTTGGGTGCCTATATTTCTTTTTGTTGTCTGATTGCTGTGGCTAGGACTTCCTGTAGTATGTTGAGTAAAAATGGTGACAGTGAACATCCTTGTCTTGTTCCTGACCTTAGGGGAAAAGCTCTCAGTTTTTCTCCATTGAGGATGATTTTGCTGTGGGTTTTTTTACTAAAGACCTTTCTTATGCTGAGATATATTCCCTCTAAATCTACATTGTTGAAGTTTTTTTTTTTTATCATGAACGGTTGTTGTACTTTGTCAAATGTCTTTTCTGTATCTATTGAAATGATCATATGGTTCTTATCCTTTTCCTTATTGATCTGCTATATCTTGTTACTTGATTTGCAAATATTAAACTGCCCTCGCAACCTGGGAATAAATCCCACTTGTTCGTGGTGAATGGCTTTTTTTTTTTTTTTTNATTTTCTACTTCTTCCTGTTTCAGTTTTGGTAGTTGGTATGTTTCTAGGAATTTATCCATTTCTTCTAGGTTGTCCAAATTTTTGGCATGTACTTTTTCATCATATTCTCTTACCTTTGTATTTCTGTAGTGTCAGTTGTTATTTCTCCTCTCTCATTTGTGATTTTATTTGAGTCATTTCTCTCTCTTTTTTTTTGATAGTCTGGCAGCAGTTTACCAATTTTATTGTTTTATTTTTCCAAAGAACTAGATTCTGGTTTCATTATCTGTTCTATTGTATTTTAAGTTTCTGTCTCATTAATTTCTGTTCTAGTCTTTATTATTTCCATCCTTCTGCTGGTTTTAGGTTTTGTTTGTTGTTCTTTTTCCAGCTCCTTTACAGGTGAGGGTAGGTTGTTGATTTGAGATTTTTCTTGCTTCTTGAGATAGGCCTGTATAACTATAAACTTCCCTCCTAGAATAGCTTTTGCTGCATCCCAAAGGTTTTAGACTGTTTTATTTTCATTTTTTGTTTCCATGTACTTTCTAATTTCTTCTTTTATTTACTGGTTGATTCCTTCATTGTTTAATAAAAAGTTATTCAACCCTCATATATTTATGGTCTTTCCAGATTTTTACTTGTGGTTGATTTATAGTTTCATAGTGTCATGGTCAAGAAAGATACATGATATGACTTTGACCTTTCTGAATTTGTTGAGGCTTGTATTGTGGGCTAGTATGTGATCTATTCTGGAGAATGTTCTATGTGTAGTTAAAAAGAATGTGTATCCTGCTGTTTTATGATGGAACATCCTGAATATGTTTGTTAAATTCATCTGTTCCAGTGTGTCATTCAAAGCCATAGTTTCCTTGTTCATTTTCTGTTTAGATGATCTGTCCATTGATGTAAGTGGGAGGTTAAAGTCCCCTACTATTATTGTATTACTATTGATGAGTTCCTTTGTACTTGTTATTAACTGTTTTTATTTACTTGGGTGCTCCTGTGTTGGGTGCACAAATATTTACAATTTTTATCTCTTCTTGTTGGATTGTCCCCTTTATTTTTTTATAGTGTCCTGCTTTGTCTTTTATTATGGCCTCTGTTTAAAAGTCTATTTTGTCCAGGGGTGCCTGGGTGGCTCAGTTGGTTAAGCATATGACTCTTGATTTTGGTTCAGGTCATGATCCTAGGGTTGTGGGATTGAACTCTGGGTCAGGTACTGCACTCAGTGTGGAGTTGGCTTGAGAATCTCTCTCCCTCTGCCCCTCCCCCTACTCACATGTGGTCTCTCTAAAATAAATAAATCTTTAAAAAAATAAAGTCCATTTTGTCCAGTATAAGTATTGCTCCTCTAGCTTTCTTTTGACATCCATTTTCATGATAGATATTTCTCCATCTCCTCACTTTCAATCTGCAGGTATCTTTAGGTCTATAATGAGTGTTTTGTAGCCAGCATTTAGAATGGTCTTTTTTTTTTATTCATTCTGTCACCCTGTGTCTTTTGATTGGAGTGTTTTGTCCATTTGCATTCTAGGTAGTTAGTGATAGATATGTATTTATTGCCATTTTATTACTTGTTTTATTGGTTTTTTAATGAAGATTTTCTCTGATCCCTTTCTTTCTTTCATGTGTTGTGATTTTCCTTAGTGATATACTTGGATCCTCTTCTCTATTTTTTGCATATTTGTTCCTGACTTTTGATTTTTGGTTACCATTAGTCTTGTATATAACTTCTTCTGCATATAGTGGTCTGTGTTAAATCGATGGTCATTTAAGTTTGAACCCATTCTTTACTTCTCTCCTCCCCACCTTTTAGTGATACATTGCCATATTTTACATCTTTTTATTTTGACTGATTTTTGACAGAAATATTCATTTTTCAATGCTTTTGTGTTTCCTACCTTTATATTGTGACTTTTGTTCTCTCCTTTCCACTCAAAGAGTCCCCTTTAACATTTCTTGCAGAGCTTCTTTAGTGGTCGTGATCTCTTAGTTTTTGTTTGTCTTGGAAACTCTTTATTTCTTCTTCTATTCTGAATGATAGCCTTGTTGGATAGAATATTCTTGTCTGCAGGCTCTTCCTATTCAGCACTTTGAATTGCCACTGCTTTCTGGCTTGCAAAGTTTCTGCTGAAAAAGCTGATAGCCTATTGGGATTTCCTTTGTATGTAACTGTCTTCTTTCACTTTGTTGTTTTTAATATTTTTCCTTCATCACCATATTTTGCCATTTTAATTACAGTATGTCTTGGTGTAGATCTGCTTTTGTTGATTTCGATGGGGGTTTTCTGTGCCTCCAGGATCTGGATATCTGTTTCCTTCCCCACATTAGGGACATTTCCAACTATTATTTCTTCAAATAAATTCTCTGCCCCTCTTTTCTTTCTCTTTTCCCTTTGGATCTCCTATAATAAGAATGTTATTACAGTTGAGGGAGTCACTGAGTTCCCTAACACTATTTTCATTTTGCATAATTATTTTTTCTCTGTCTTGTTCAGCTTTATTACTTTCTATGACTTTGTCTTCTAGGTCACTGATTTGTTCCTCTGCTTCTTCCTGCCTGCTATTCATTCCATTAAGCATGTTTCCCATTTTGTTTATTGAGCCCGTTATCTCTGCTATTATTCTTTTTTTTTTTTTAATTTTATTTTTATTATTTGCCCAAGGGGTACAGGTCTGTGNCAAGCATGTTTCCCATTTTGTTTATTGAGCCCGTTATCTCTGCTATTATTCTTATCTCTGTATTAATGGTCTCACTGATATCTTCCATCATTCTTTCAATTCCAGTAAATATCTTTATGATCATTGATTTAAATTCTCTATCAGGCATGTTACTTATACCTGTTTGCTTAGATCTCTGACTGTGTCCTTTTCTTTCATTCAGGACAAATTCCTCTGTCTTCTCATCTTGTCTAAATCTCTATGCCTACTTCTGTATTAGGAAAGTCAGCTACATCTTCTATTCCTGAGGCCAATGGTCTTATGAAGAGGAGGTCCTGTAGTGCCCTGCAGTGTAGTGTCCTTGTCCCCTGTAGTTCCTGCCACTTCTGGGATTGTCTCCACTGTGTGCTGCATGCACTATGCTATTGTGTCCTGGTTGCTCTATCCTTCAGAACAGTCATCTGTGAGGCTTTCTGCCTATTATGGGCAGCATATGGTTCCTGGCCTGAATGTGGCATGTTTCAACTGGATGTGCTCTGGTCTGCTTGTGAAATGAGACCTGTTGCTGCTGCCACCAAAACCAAGACCTTGCAAAACTCCCAAGTAGGAAGATGTGGTTTTGGCTGGGGTTTAGGCCAGTCTTCTGGGGGAGGGGACCCACTGCACTGGGACAGGCAAGTGTGACTGGGAAGGGCAGGTCCACCAGAGTGCGGGGTGGGGTGGGTCATGGTGTAAGCCAGTTAGGTAGTGAGTGTCCGTACTGTGCTGGTTCCCACAAGTGGCCCTGTGTTTATGCTGGGGGGCTGTGGAGGAAAATGGCACCAGCCAGTTCCTTTATTCCTTGAAGGGTCTCTCTGTGAACGCTGCTTCTCTGGGACATGCTCTGAGATGAACAACTAACCTCTCACTGTGTACCCCAGGTGCTCTTCAGTTTGCTATTTACAGGCTGTGTGTTGTGGGTTGTTTGCCTATTTTCTCTCCAAGAGCAGCACAGTGCCTCTGGGCTCTATCCCAGTCAAGCCTACTGACCTTTAAAACTCCAGGCTTTAAGCTCTGCTGGTTGCAAGAACTCGTGATATTCAGGCCCTCTTACTTTCCAAGCCAATTGCTATGGGGATTTGTTCTGCCTGTCAGCTCCCCTGTGTGCTCGTCTGTCTCTCACCCTTCTCTGTGACAGTGGCTCCCTCCCCACTACAGCAGCTATGATCCATTTCTCTCCCAACCTGTGTCTCTGCGCTTTCTACCTTCTTTGATTTGGCCTCTTTTCTACCTTTAGTTGTGGAGTTTGTTCTCCTAGTCTTCAGATAGATTTCTGAGGTATTTAGGATGATTTGATAGTTATCTAGTTGTTGTATTCATGGCATGAGGTGAGCCTAGGGTCTTCCTACTCTGCTGCCATCTTCCCCTCACACTTCTCTCCTGTCTTTTCTAGATGTAGTACATGAACTCATAGGCCCTCCTCTGCCTATGGCCTACACTACCATTTCTGGGAATTTTTTTTTCTAGTTGGCTGATTCTCCAATAATCCTCAGTCCAGTGTAAAAACCCATAACTTCTTTACCTGCTTCAGGAACTGGTAAGCAGTGCATGACTTTGGACCAGTTAGCTGGGTTTGTAAGATTCTAGATGAAGTGCTTCTTGGGTATTTAGGACTTTCATAGGTAACAAGGCCTGCTTCTTCAGATGCAGTGAGAAACCTGGGGTACACTCCTTAGAGACAGGGCATTTCTTCTGGACTTATTTGGTTGGGATTATAAAGGCATAAATCCGGATGCTTTGGCTTTAAAAGGTTTTAATAATTTTTTTCAAGAGGTCTGGAATATAAAATATTCATGTGGTCACATTCATGGTTTCAGATACTGTATTTCTCCAGTGGCATAGATAACAGAAAATTGGCTAACACTTTCCTCTCTGCATATATTATGTGGCTCTCTTTGGCTCTTGTGACCAGGACCTTCTGTCTTTCTGGTTCTGACAAGCAGGACATGAATTGCCTTAGCTCATTTCCCCTCCGAAGGCACCCAAAGTCTGTTTGGACATCTGGTGCCTCTCTGAGGATCTTTTAGCTTGCACTTATTCCACAACCCCAGGGCAGAATTCATTATCTCTGGGGAACTGGATGCCAGAACTGTCTGGATGTCCCTTGGGGCCCTACTTGGAGCCATTAGTGATGGCTGATTACTCTCCAAGGCCAATCTTTTAGAGACAGATGTATTCACCTCCAAGGAAAATTCCCCCCCCCCAACTACTTATTTTGCACACAACCTGCTGGAGCTGAATTGTGGAACATGGCATAAACCCTGGGGGAAGCTTTGCCCATCATCCCAGCCCAAGAGTCAATATGTTAAAGTTGGCCCCTCTCTCGTTGCTTCTATTTTCAGGTGAGGTGTTCTCAACCAGGTAAAGCCATTTCTTTTCCCTGGGGTAGTGCCTGGGAGCCCATTCGCCCTCACAGTTGCCTGGAGACATTGCACCAGAGTTAGTAAGATGGATCAAAGGCTTTTCCTTTTCTACTGGGGAGGGGCTGGGGATTGGGGATGGCAGGGAAAGAGGGCCTAACTTTATTGGTAAGGTTCTGATTATTTTACTAGGGGAATGTCTTTGTGTGTTATTTGTATAATTAAAAATTAAGCAAAGGAATAATGCGAACACTTTAGGTCTTCGACATTAACATAAATGGATGTCCTGAATACAATAAAATTTACTGAATTGAACTAAACCTGAAAGACAACAAACACTCGCTTTGGTGTTTTGTCAGAGAGGTTTCCCTCTCATTTTCTCTTGCCTTTGATCAATGGATTCTTGATAATATCAAACCACTTTTATTCAAATTGTATCTTGACAGATGTGAAACTTGTCTTCCTAATATCTAGTGTGACAAGAAGTCCCAAGGAATTGATTAGATGTATTCCTGCACTGGTAATACATAGTTTCAATTACTGTAGCTCATTTAAAGATTGGATATTCTTGTGTGTTAATTTTTTTTTCAGATAAACTTTAATATGAATTTTTTTCATGTTACCTGCCTACTAAAGGACTCATTTGGATTTTGATTGAAGTTGAATTAAATTTATTCTTTTAATTTTGCTAGAATTGGCATTTTAACTATAATTATTCTTTCCCTCTGCTACATCTCTTCATTTATTATTGTCTTCTTTGAGGTCTTGAGATAGGACTCAGTAGTTTTCTTTATGTGAATCCTACACATTTTTGAAGTTGATTCCTAGGTTTTTAATACTTTGTGCTGCTGTTGTGAATACAATATTTCTTTCTCATTATGTTTCCTAACATATAATTTATGCTAGATCAACGAATTAATTAATTCATTACTTCATTCTACAAGTATGAATAGGGAAACCATTTATTCTGCATACTTATTTTATAACTTGTACCTTTGCTGAATATCCTTACTATTTGTAATAAATTTGGGGTTACTAGGCATACATCATTGGTTGTGATAATTTTGAACCTTCATTTACAAAGTAATTGTGGCAACTTAAAATCATGTATGAAAGTTATTTGCCACTTCTTTTATGAAGAGTATGATGTCCTCTTCCTTTGAATCAGGGTTGACGTCAGTGAACCCATCACAACCAGTAGAATCCAACAGAAAGGATGTGGTATAACTTTGAAGGTGAGGACAGAAAAGGTCACTTAGTTCCCACCAGAAATTGTGGGATACTCCTCTGGATGAAGGCAGGGTCTAGGTCATGAGTCTGACTACCCTGAGACCACCATGCTAGAGAGGTCCCCTGTAGACACCTTTAGGTGATAGCCCGACTGATCTCCCAGCCAACAGCCAGTATCAGCAGTAGCTATGTTTGTGAGCCATCCAGAACATCCTGCCCGGTCAAGACTTAAAGATGACTACAGCCCTAACTGAACATCTGATTGTATCCCTAGGAGAAATCCTAAGCAAGTACTGGCTAGATGATCCCTCCCTGAATTCCTGACCCAGAAATCATGAATGAAATAAAAATGGTTGGGATGAACTTTTTGTACAGTAATGGAAACCTTGGTAGTAATCTCTTTTTTTTCTTGCCTAATTGCATTCACTCCATTGGCATCAGCCAAAAAACTAGATAATAGCAACAATGTAGGCATTCATGATTTTAATAGAAATATACCTAATTTTTATCTATTACTGAATATGTTGACTATTTATATTAAATATTCTGTAGAGCTCCAGACACTCATTGGCTTAGTACCACAGATCTCTGTAGGTCCAGGTAACCCCCAGGAGCAACAGTCCTCCTTGTGGTGATTCAGTGATCCAGGCTGATGGAGGTTCCTCCTTTCTATGGCCATCTGGATCACAGGACCTCCTTGACTGATAGGGTATGGAAGAAAATGCTGTAGAGTCTCTTACCAGCAATTAGATACTTTGGCATACACATTGATACACATTATTTCTGCTCAAGCTGATTGGCCAAGACTTGTCACACAACCCAACTAATTTCAAGGAGGGAAGGAAGGTGTAATCTTCCTTTATCTGGATGAAAAGGAGAAGTAGATATGGGTAAATTCTAGTAATGTCTACCACTCATTATTTTAGCTTCTAATGCTAACAAACTGTCTTATAATTACTAACTTACTGAGACTATTATATTTAATCAGAAATTGATGCTAGATTTTGTTAAATGCTTCTTCAGTATTAAGATGATCATATGTCTTTCTCCTTTTATCTGTAGACTTACTAATACTGAATTACTCTTGGATTCCTGGCATACAGGCTACTTGGACATGGTATATTATTTTTAAAAAGCAGCTAAATGTAATAAAATTTGGTAAAAATCTTTACATTTATAAATGTGACTGGTTTAAAAGTTTTAGGTGCATGTGTACGTGTACTTTTTCAGATTTGGAATCTATGCCATATTAGCTTCATAATATTCATAATGTAAGTTGGGAAGCTTTCCCTCATTTGCATTGTTCTGGAATAGTACATACAACATAAGAATTATATTTTTGTTCAGAGGTTTGACCAAGTACACTCATAAAACTCTCTGTTCTTGTGTCTTTTAGGGAAAAATTAACAACATAAATATTTTTTTCTGATAACTGGTCTACTCAGCTTTTCTATTTCTTGAGCCAATTTTGGTAATATTCATACTTTTCCAAAATGATCCACTTGATCAAGATTTTAAAATTAGTCTCCAGGGTTGTTCATAATACCCTTTTATAATGTTTTTTATAATGTTGTATAATTTCCCTTTTCACTACAATATCCCTTTTCTATTTCCTAATTTTGAATATTTGTGTCTTATTTTGGTTAGCATTGTCAGCAATTTGTTTTGTTGGATACAACAACAAAAAATTTCTTGGACTCAGTTATGAAATCTAGTGTTTTTCTGCATTTGTATTCATTGTACAATGTCTTCCTTTCCCTGGCAAGAACCTTGATTTCATGGGCAGGCACTTCCTCTGATTTCTCAAAGTGAACCTTGGCTTTGAACTCCTGCATCTTTTCATGTGTCTGGTGATGTTTTCCTGTTTGTTCATCCTTATAAGTGGAGTTCTGAGCTTGCTCAGAGCTGGGAGCTGCCAGAGAACATGGTGGGGGAAGAAGGGGGAAGGAGAAGGAGGTGGGACTTGGTTATTTCTCTCTGACAATTGAGAAATCTGACAGCCTGTGAGGGCAGGGGGCTTAGCCAGAGCTGAAGCTCTCAGTATAGAAGCTTCATCAGCCCCGAAGAGGCTTGTATCTGTGTTTAGTTTTGGCGGGACACCCTTCCTCCCTACTTTTTCCTGGCGCAATGTCCCCCATTAGGAACTAGCTGCCTAGGGTTTGTCAGGAGCCATGTCCTGTCGAGGGCAGGCTGGAAGGAAGTCTTGCTGCAGGCTCCTGGTTCCATGGGCAAACATTCCCCCGCTCCACCAGCCAACTCACCCCATTATGCTCGTGCTCCCAGTAGGGCTCCCTTGGGGCCACTTACGGTCCTTCTTGCTGTCTATTGGACAGGCTTACTATTTTCAGCAAAAATATGGGGAGGCAAATCTGAGTAGTGAATTAACATGACACATAGGATGAACCTAGGAGAGGACTATAGATTCTCCCGTATGAATCACTTTACACCAAGTCCATTTTTGTCCCTGGATCAAAAGCTTAACTGGACAGCTGGGAGCCTTCTGTGTGTGTTGGCAGGGTCCCATTTCAGATTAGCAGCTGGAGGGTGGTGTACTGTGCATAGCTTAGCCCAGTTTCCCAGTAAGTACTCCCCTCAAACCCAAGCCAAGGATAAGGTTTTATTTGGAGATATGATTCCAAGCAGCAATGAGAGTAGGAGGTGTAAATTAGAGAAGGAGGGAGGGAGAAGCAATACAAGGTTGTGTTAGGGAGTTGGCTATTCCTGCAAGGGTCTGTTTGCTTGTTCTGCAACCATGTCATGAAATAGAGCTCAGAATTGCCTTCAGAGGCAAGAAAGGAGAAAGCGTTTGTTTACAGTCTCCCATTGGTCAAGGTTTGCCCCAAGGTGGCAGCAGGTGGGGTGGGGGCAGTTAGCTCCCCCACACTTCTGGGGGGCACGCACATGACTAAGGGTGTTCCTGTGGGCATCCGAGAGCACACGTCAGAAGCTGTGGGGCAGGAGCAAAAGGTGCAGAGCAGGTCTGAGGGGATGCCCCAGGGCTTCCCCTGAGTGGACTCCATAGAAGGCCACTTGTTCGCAACAGTCACGGAGGGGATCAGAGGTGGGGCTGAGGATATTTGAAGTGACAGAGTAGGCATCTGCTTTACCCTGTCTCGTACATATTCAAATGATAGCATGCTCTCCTCTCCCTGCCTCTGTCTGGGCTGCTCTGAACAGACTGGGGGCATGAAAGCACAAATCCTCAGCACGCCAAGTCTCTCCCTGCCGTTTCCCCTCCCAAAGAGGTTTTTATTAATGTCATTTCATCTCCCAGGGGATAGAAATGGACTATTGGCCAATTTTCTGAGTGAGCGCAGACCATCTGGGGGGGAAGAACCGCTTCATCTTCTTTGAGTTTCCTTCACATGGTTTAGGTAGCAAACCAGGATTCAGCGGCAACCACCAATGATGATTCTCGTTTCAGATCCTCATGTCTCGTAATCAGAGGAACCCCCCCGCCCCCCGCCACCAGATTCACTCAATGGCAGTCCTGGTCAGAACCTGGCATGAGGATGGCTTTTCAGCCCTGCCCCACCCCACCCCATAGAGGGGTGAACCCACCTTTTGTCTGGACACATATGGTTGTTAGGGTCCTGATCACTCAAAAGGACATGTTAATACCTATACCTGGCTCAGGTTGACCTGCAGAGGACTTTATAGTTGGGCCCCTTCAACTTGGTCGTCCAGTAAAGAGCTTTCACCAAGTTGTTCCATGGCAAGAGGCCATCAGCCTTCAGGGAGGGAAATGTTGCATTCTGCTAAGCTGTTCTTTTTATTAAGGGGACTCATGGAAAAAAAATTACTTCTTGCCTCTGTAGCAGGAGCACTTTTATTTATGCTGAGCAACTGGTTTATTTTTCCCTTTTGGACATTAAGTTAATGGACTGTGTTCTCCTCCTTGGGTGGTTGGGCAGTGCCAAGGTTTTGAACCTCTTGCTCCGGATGTATGGCAAGCCTTTTGGGTGTGATCCCATTCCGGCTATCATCTTGTCTACCCTGCTTCCATTTTCCTATGTTCTGCTCTCCCCACCTTTTTATGCAGTTGGGTTTTTCAAGTTATGAGAATAATATAATATTTAGAAAGTATAGAACATGAAGAGCAAAAATTACTCATGTTCTCTAGGATGAGAGGTAATTGCTATTAACATACTGATACAGTCATTTATTTGTACATTCCATTTATTTTCTCTATGCATCTATTTTTCTCTGTATGTTTCTCTATCCTTCCATGCACTCTGGATGTCCTTGAATAATTAGTTCAACTTTGTTCCAGTGACTAATCCAGGGACTGTGGAAACTGAAATCCTCCTCAGTTCCTCCCAATTTCCATGGATTTATTGCCATGCTCCTGCCTCTGGTTATGGGTTTGTGGGTGTCATCTGTCTGTGAGTGCTAGATCTCTACTGCATGCCCTAGCCCTGCCAGAGGAAGTCAAATTCCCCTTCTCACCTCTTGCCTTGCATGTTGGTGACCTCGTGCCATGTTCTTAAGGGTCTGAGGGCTTTTAGGTCCCCCGGAGTCCACGTGGAGAGCCAAACCAGAGCGACCCATCAGTGTCCAAGCCAGCTGTTTAGAGGTTTGATGTGGACCCACAATCCAGGGCCACCCGGAAAGGAGGGCCAGGCCAGGCCCCACCTGGACAGCTAATAGCTGTGGAAAGAGGATTGTGTTAACTGTGGCCAGGCTCCAGGTTGGAGCACACAGGGGTTTGTGTCCCTCCCTGTTAATGATGGCTCAGAGACATCACTGTGAGAGCCCCTGAGTCTTGACATACTCAAACCTGTTAACCCCAGGTTGCAGGAGTACAGGGCGGGGGCCAAGAAAGATAACAGCTATTTAAGCAGAGGTCCATGGAAATGGTGGCAAGCATGTATCTAAGCCTGTCCACAGCATGATGTTAGGTGGCAGGAAGCCTATCAGCATGCATATGTAGGTATATATGTTTATATATGTGCAGAAAAGTCTGGAAAGGCATGAAAATATTAATAAGGCACCTTTGAGAAGTGATGACTTTCACCTTATGTCACAATTTTGTATTGAGTTCTTTCAAGTGAGCATATGCTTTTATAAAAACTCTTAAAAATAAATTTCCATTGGGGAGGGAAATGATATGCCCCCAAAGTATTTTTGTTATTAGGAGATACGTGAGATTTTTCCTTCTTTATTTTATTTCCTCAATGTCAACTACTACATTTGTGGCAAAGAATATATAGCAGGCAGAGTCAGTGAGATTAACATGACCAAGGATGAAGGGACAAGGCTTACAAGCTGGCTGGCCACCAACCAGCTTCCCCACTCAGGACCCATGCCGGGAAGCACCTGTTCTCCAGGCTCTGTGGCTTGGGGGCGGGGGCTGGTGGGTACCACATGTTGGTCCCTTGGATTCAAGAACCCTGCCAGGGTTCCAAAGGCTGAATGAGAACAAGGGAACCCTTGCTCTGGCCCTGTGGCTCATGCTTGTATCTGGCTATGCATAAAAAACTTGGGAACCCGTCAACTCCGGTGAACTAGCTGCAGCTGTTTCTCTTGCTTACCCGGAGAGATCTTTGTGTCCAGCTCTAGACTGGCCACCTCACACCCTAGTTTGGGAAGGGATTTGTCTCCTTGCGTGCTCGGGCCCTCTCGAACAGCAACGGCATTGGAACAGTGCTGGCCCAACTTCGGCATGTGTTCCCATCGCGTGGGGCACTGTCAAGCGTGCAGACTTGCGGGACCCGTCCTGCACTGACTGAATCAGACTCTGCGTGTTTCGAAGTTTCTCACGTGAGCTTATGGAGGTGATCTGTGGACCACACTCCAAGATGAGCGGGTTCAAGTCTACACCTGGCACCACGGTGTGACACCTTATGCCACCATTTACTGGAACATTGAAAAGCAGGTTCTATATCAAGAAGTAGAGTATATTTCCAGTCCCCTTGATGCCAGGTAACTAGCTTTCTCCAGGGGGATAGTGCAGACAGGTCTCAAAACAGCTTACGGATTAGACTTTGTTTGTTGTGCTCCTGCTATCACCATGAGAAGAGCATGTCCAGGCTAGCTTGCTGTCCCCAGGGGGAGGATGAGAGCTCCATGGAGCAGAGCTGCTCTAGCCAAGGTGTCCTAGGCAAGCCTGGTCCAGAGTAGAGCCTGACGCATGGGTGGGCTGGCTGAGATCGGCTGAGCTGGGTCTAGAGCAGTCAGAGCCTGTCTGACCACCACAAACGACTGTCATTTCACGTCAGTAAACTTAGGGGCTGGTATATTATGCAGCTGTAACTTCTGTATCCAGGCAGTTTGTTACTATGCAGATCCTGAAACTGCGAATCTGCAGGGGCTTAAAAATTTGTCTGTTAATAAACTGCCTGAGTGAATGTGGTACCATTGCTCTATGGACCAGACTTGGGGAAAAAACTTTTAGGATCAACCCTTTTACTAGCTCAGTATATAAGCATGGAAAATCCCTTAACATTTATGAACCTCCAGCTTTCTCATTTGCAAAAAAAAGGGGCTAATACACATTTCCTGCATTGTAGATGTGAGGATTAAATGAACACAAAGAAATCCTAGGTTTTGCTCCTCCTCCTCCTTCCACTTGTCTTCCCTTCGCCCCCACCCAACCCCAGGAAGACACCAGTGCGAATATCTTAGGAAAACATGAATCTCAGGGTCACAGGTTTATTGTATAGATTTTCAACACAGCCATATTACAAACATTGTCAGGGAACATTTACAAGAATAAATAAGATGGACTTGCAGGTGTAAAAAGATTACACTTCACTGTAATGTACAGTCAAAAAATATATCTGATATTCATTGACCTGACATTATTTACCTTCTGCTNAAAAAAAAAAAAAAAAAAAAAAAAAAAAGAAAAGAAAAAGAACATTGACAGCACAGTGCTGGCTTTTTTTTTTTTTTAAGTTGATTTATTTTGTTTTCTCTTCTCATACGTGCTTTATCTATCAAACACCCAAACTGTACAAGCGCAGGCCATTGGGATTCACGGAGAAGGCTGCAAACAGTGTGGAGACTTCGGTCTCATGCAATATCATATGCCCAGTAGATGTGACGAGGTCAGTCTCCCTAGAGTCCAGTGGGAACCCCATGATGGCCTTTAGAGGGCGGTGATGGCATCCAGGAGCCAAGGCAACGTTAGAAGCCCTGACTCTGCCTTTCACTGGCTAGTTGATGTTGGGTGAAAACAGAAGGTAGAAAAGTGCTTTTGAGTCTGACTGCCAACATGGGATAGCCTGGATTCACCTGGGCTAGCCCAGGATCCCCCTGGCAAGGAAACAGATGCCCTGGGGATGATTTTAATTACGCGCCAACAGAGTCCCTGTGCTTTTGCCTTTGCAGTCTGCTCCAACAGGCCTCAACTGGGGAGTGGGGAGAAGTAACCTCTGCAGATACTGTGTGTGGTAAGCAAAGTCCTGCTCTGGGTCCTGCTTGAACCTTTACTAGTTCTGGCTGTCACTGATGGACCTGATGGCCAGTGGGCCTGACCTAGTGTTCGTCTCATCCCAGATCTTGGTGGGCATTGGGTCTATGGCAAAGCAGAGCAGCTGTTCTTTCTGGACTTTTTGGTGATAATCAGCCTGGACGAAGGCTGGATATGGGGCCAGAGCAGCGTCTTGGCGTGCATGGTGGGAAGACTTGGGCAGGAGAGTAGGGGACTTCAACCTGCACAGACCAAGCACAGCCTTGGCTTTGTGCTCTACAGAAATGAAGGAGTTCAAATACAGTTCCAGCTCCATAACAGATCACCCATCTAGGGTGCAGGAGAGGTCAAGGTCACCTCAGCAATGCTCTTTCTTCCCCTTAAAGTCTGGTCTCTGCTGGACCACTGCTGAGGTGGCAGCTTGTCCTCTCTGGCACATAGCAAGTTTTTCCTTACAAACATCAAGCTTTATGCATTGATCTAGTTCCACTCAAAAGAGTGACCAGGGACAAGCAAACTGTGCTTTAATTTGTCCAATGACCTCTAGGCTTATGAGCACTAGCATTCTGCCTGACCCTTTGGAAGTCTGATTTGATCTGGGATGACATCGCTTGGCCCTCTGAGCCTCCAGACTGCCCTGGGGCTTTGACCCAAGGAATACCTTCCATCACTGATCTTCCATGGGAGGGGCAGGGGCAGGGACATGGTGAGCACTGAGACCTTGTCAGGTCATCCCATAGGAGGTCTACAGGTTTGTATCCAGAAGCCCAAGTGCACTGAAGTATGCTTACAGGGGCTCAGTTGTATCCTGTTGGCAGGTTATTGCACATTCCCCTTCCTCCCCCAAATCTGAGTTCCACTCACCAAGGAACTGTGAATTATATGAATTACGCTGAGCTTCAGGCTTGCACACCTTGCAATACCTTCCTGTCCAGTGTTCTATTGCCCCCAGACTCTCATTCTCTGAACATCCCAACCAAGGATCAGGGTCCAAATCCCATCACCCAGAGCAGCTCTGAAGGATGTTCCATGGTGATTCAGCCCCCAAAGGGTCTTCCCTACAGACTCATCCTGAGTCCTCTCACATCCCTTGTATCAGCTCCAGTGGACCACCCCCAAGCTCTTAGATAGTTAGGATGCCAGGCATACGATCTACCACTGTGGGTGCTGACTCCACATCTTGGGGACCTAAAATTTATGAGTGGATTTCATGGGGGTGAATGTGGCCCTTTTGATGACTTTTCCTGTCTTTTCTGAGGGTGGCAAGAGATGGTCTTGGTCTCTACAAGATAGTTTCACAGCCAGTGGTATGCAAAAGTCTATCTCTGGTTACCAGTAAACCAGAAGAAAGTCTTCTCCTGTGCATTAATATGGCTTAGACATCTCTTCTGTGCTTTCGCGGGTCATATCCTGAAATACGCGTCAGAGGAAATGAGTACAATAGCCCCCTTTACTCTTGGCCATGAACTTCTGTCCCTGCTGCTCAGATTGTACATGACCTCAAAGTCAGATCCCTGCTAGGTGAGGCCAGTGCCATATATTTTATCACTTTCAGTTACATAGACATGGAAAACCTCCAAGTTTGAACCCTTGCATGGGAATATAGGAACAAGGATGAATCTCCTCTGGTATCCTCTAGTTGGATTCTCTTTGTCCTTTTCCTGTTTTACTGGGCTGTGATTTGCTGCTGGCATCATCAGCTGAGAAGGAGCTCAGACTAGTTAGATGATGGGGAAGGCAGGTCAGGGCTTGGAGACGAAATGGCCATCCGTGGGGCTCACGGCTCATCTTCTGATATGCCCTGCAGCTGGGGTTGACTGTTGGTCCCCACAGATCTGGCCCAGCACAATCTGTTAGCATCCTGCTCTTCTTACTCTTGGACTGGTTCGTGTTTCCATGGCATTACTGTTGACTTAGTTGGGTGTTGATGGCCTGTCTGTCTAGTCCAGGGGTGGCCAGGTACAGGCTCAAGGAAGGTGGCTTTCTTCATTCTGTTCTATGGCAGTGAGGTGTAGGAGAATTAGCATTTTCTTTGAGGTCTTTGGGTTTGGGTAGGGCAGTCACTCCTGCTGAGATGACATGGTGAGCCCCTGGCTATTCCCCCCTGGGCCTGACTTATGGCTGCAACAACCTAACTAGACTTATACCTATATGCACACAACGGGGGTTCATACCAGAGTGGAGGAAAGTGGATCCTCATGAGAACATACAACAGGAGCTAGCTTAGCAACGGGGAACAGATGATGAATAGATACGATTTGATTGGTCAGAGGGAAAATTATCATCTTTTCTCCAGGACACCAAGACTTGTTATAAAGCGACATCCTTGCTCCCAGTGGTCCTGGCCAGCCTTCCCCATCCCTTGTCCTGCTGGACCACAGAAGTGACCACTTTGCCCTGTAGTCCACGTGCATCCTTGAGCATTTCTGTTGGGTCCCCACTTCTTGGCCTTGCCTTCCTATTTTCCTGCCCAAAGCTCTCCAAATCTATGCCTTCTACCTGGTTGAAGCTTCTTTTTTCACATTTTTTCCCATTAACTGGTTGGCCCAACATTATACCTAAGAAATGGCCAAACTGACATGTGAACTGAAGACTAAGCTCTTCCAACCACAACCCCATGGCTCACCAAGGGATGAACTGGGGTGTAATAACCTGTGCTTCCTGTAAGCACCCCTTCCGGGGCCCTGGCATGTTGCAGGAACCCAGTAGGTATGTGTGGTTGAAGTGAGAAGCCTTTCAGACCCCAGCCCCTCATGTGGAGCATGTCCTGAGATTTGCCCATATTAGCAACTGTGTGACTCCCCCTGGACAAAGGGCTTAACCTTCTAGAAGCCCCAGAATTCAGGAATCTGCTCAGAAAGGCTGGGTACATCTTTTCCTTTCCCTTTAGGGTATTATGGGCTCAGCCTTCACCATGTCAGATGGGGACATCTTCAACATTCCAGGGTATGCCAGTGGGTTCCTTCCAGCATCCAACTGGAAGAACTAGAGTTGAGATTGACCCATGAATGGTGAGGTCATGGTACTCCCACACCAAAGCATCTTTCTAGGGGAAGTTGAGCTGGTCTTGAGCTGGAGTCTGGACTTGGTCTTGGGAGGGAGCAGTATAACCATACACCATGCCTCTCCGCCTGGGATATGATTCCCTAGGGTCTCTCACAGGGAGTTGAGGAGACCAAAGCCACTGGAAGGACCAGGGCACATCATTTAAAAAATAGTCCTATTAAAACAAATCAGGCAAATTAGAGTGGCATGCAAGTCTTGCATGAATTGTTAAAGTAAAACAAACTGTGAAGGAATTTTAAGCTTGTCTGCTTTGGGCTTTATGAGACCCACCAGGTTTCTGTTCCACTCTACTCTTTGCCATTACGGGTAGACCCATGGGAAAATCTGAGACACGATGGTGGAAAAATAAGGTTTTTGAGGCCTGAAGAAACTGAATTCCTGGCTCCCCTGTTCACTTAACTGGGGAACTGTGGGCAAATGATTTCTCCCCTCTGAGCCTCCGTTCCCTCATCTGTAAAATGGCGACGATCACAAACACTTTTTAGGGATGTGGGAAGAACTGAGTGCGCTCACTCCATCGGGATTAGCGTCCCCAACATAGGCTCCATGGGAAGGCTAGCATTTGGTAGTCATTGCTCAGGCCATAGACAAAGAGCAGGCCTGCGTGAAAAGCCATAGGATCCCTCTGTCCCCATGAAGGGGACGGTCAACCAGAAGCCCAGAAAGGGTGAAAGGGCACATGGAGGCACAGCCAAGATATTTCCTGAAGCCGTCTAGGCCACAAGGGCATGCAGGCAGGCGATGGTTCCTCACATCTCTGAGCAGGGTCCATAGCCAGAAGGTGACCACGAGGCTCTGTCCTAAGTGGGGGTGTTCTCTTGGGCACACCGGAGACGCAAGGCTGGCTCCTACTCTAGAGGCTCAGAGAGCACGGATAGGATTTTCCTCGGCCTCGTGAAGGGTAGCCGACCCTCTAGGTGGACTGGGGTGGGAAGATAGCTTGGGGGGGGTGGTGCTCGCTCTTGTTTCCCAAGGACTGGATCAAGTCCAAATTCCAGGGCACCAGTGCCCCATCCCATCCAGGCCCCACCACACGCATGCCGCGTGGAATCTTTGGGAAGATATCCCCATCGGCAGCCTTAGTTTCATCCCTTGTGAACTGGCCCAAGACCCGTTCGCTGCCCTGACAGCTTTGGAGAGTGGTTGGGTGTGGAAGAAATGGAGGGCTTAGCTGGGGGATCCGTCGCTGACCCTTGTTGGGTCAGGTCCCCCACCGTGGGCTGAGTTTTTACAATTTCCCCTCTCCCTGAAGTCGCATTTTGGATTCCCACTGTTTGAATGATAGAAGCCAGTGTCATTTTCATGTGCCAGCTCTGTCACCCCTTCTGGAGCAGAATCAATCTGAGGCTTTGTGTTGGCTAGCTCCCCTCCCCCGTTCTCCAGGGATGAGCCAGGATCTGAGAAAAGAGTGGATGACAGGCTGATTTTCTCTGCTACCGGTTCCTTGCAGGAGGCATGAGGGCTGGCTGGAGCTGTGGACTGGAGCCGGGGGACCTGCTCAAGCTCACGGGGAAGGGACCCAGCAAAGGAGAAGAGTGAGTTCGCTGTGGAGGGAGGGGGGTTCCTTTGCCTTCCTTCCCTTTGAGATGCTTCCTTTTGAACCTCCAAAGTGACAGCCCTTCCGTGATCAAGTCCGGTGTCCCTGGACTTCCAGACAGCTCCAGAGCCCAGGCCAATGGCGGGTTCCTTTCATGTCCCAGCCTCGCGGGTCTGGAGGCCCGGACTGGTCACCCTGCTCCACGGTAGAGCAGAGACCCTGAGTATCTCACAGAAGATGGGTCTCACGATCCACTGCGTATTTTGTTCCAGCAACAAAATAATGAGCAGACAGACAAATAGATGTGATATTCAAAAGCACGCGCTACAGGGAATGTTTTCACAGTGTCTGATGAAAGGAGAAGAGGCAGCCCCCTTGGCCCCAGAGAGTCTTCTCTAACGCTGAGCAGAGCCCATCACTCAGGAGCTCTGCTGGCCCCCTGTGGCCCACAGGGTGGTCTCTACTCCAGAGGCTCTCTTCTCCTGGACCCTGCTCATCTGCCACCCCTCCTGCAGTGCTGTGCTCGGGCTGGGCTCACCTCCCACCCTACCGCCTGCCCCCCACCCCGGCCCCATCCCAAGGAGTTGTCACACCTCTGTGCCACTGTACATCCTGATCCCTTGGGCTGATTTCCTTCCTTTCCTTCTTGTACCTGTTGAGACCCAGCTGGGATGGATGCCATCTCTTCCAGGAAGCCCCTGGCAGGCAGTCTTGCTCCCAGGTTCCTATAATACTTGCGTGCTCTGCCACCTCAGCACTGGGGGCCAATCTCCCCAGTACTGTGAGCTCTTGGGTGCAAAAACTGTGCCTTATTGAATTCTGTGCTCCTCATCCCCTGTCTGGGGCTAGACCAGCCTCCAAGCGGAGCTTCCTAGATCCCAGGCCACCCCGAGGCTGCCAGATACTGTGCTTGAACACCCAGCAGAGACCAAGATAGGGAGCGTGTCCCTGGCTGGCAGACTTCACGGCCAGAGGGAACAGGCAGCTGTTTTCACTGGTGAAGAAATGAGAAGGGACTAGCTTTTCTGGGGAGCCGGGAAGGAGTTACTGAAATACATCTAAAATGCTGGGCTTCCCAGAAGAACTCACATCAGAAAGAAAGAATTCAATTTCTACCATGGAGTTCTCTGCTCGGAAGTTTCTAGCCTTATTTTCCCCTCCATAAAATAACTGCTTTTTTGAGAAAGATGAAGACAACAGTATGAAGAAGTCTTATCACCAATGTCTGCCTTTTCAGAACGCAGAATTTCATCACTGAGGAAGATGCCTCAGTTTTCCCAATCGTGAAGCGGAGATGACGACAGGTGGGTAGCTCTCTCATGGGGGTCTAGGAACATGTGAAATGTCACATGGAATGTGCCAAGCCTGGCCCATAGGAGCTGCTTAGCCAATGCTGGTTTCCTGTCACTCACCCATACTTTGGATAAGATCCTAGATCTGTGGTGTGATCTCCTTGGCCTATTTTAAACCAAAGCCTACCTGGGTCCACCGGGGCCTTTCTCACGATGGCAGCTAGGGGTTTCTCTAGGAGGGAGTTCAGATTTGGAGATTCACGATGATGCACAAAGCTGGTATTCTATCCACCCCAGAAACAGAAGGGACTGTCCTCAGATTAGCCTGCCTCCCTTGCTCAAACGCAGTGCTGTTTGGAGTGGGGGATATTTTAAGGACATTGCCAGGAAAGATTACAGGCCTGAGAGATTGGTCTTAGAGTTACACATCCAAACTTCCCTCCCCGTTTTATTTTGACGTAACAGACTAAGATTTTACACCCCTAAAGAAAGGTTCTTTTCATATACACTTTGGAAAATAATCAAATCTTATCCACCACCCAAAAGACACAAGGTCAGCCAGGGCCCTGCCCCAGAGAGAGGGATCCTTTTCACGAGGACAAGGAAGAGCAGCAAAATTCCACACTCCCCCTTCCCACTGATTACAGAAAAGCAAAGAGAACCTTTACCAAAGGCTGTGGACACAGTGGGCGGGCCAGTGAGTGACAGGTCAAGGCCTGGGCTGGGGGAGGGGTCCAGAATGGTATCGGGCCAAGCCCCATGCAGGTTAGGTGTGAGAATGGGGGCCTCCGCCCTGGTCTCGGGTGCATTCCCGAGGTGTCCAGTGCCAGAGATCCCTGGAGGGAACTACAAGGGGCAGCAGAGCAGGGACCCCCCCCCCAAGAGCCCAGTCATTTCCATGACAGCATGGAGGAGTAGGACACACCCCTCTCCTCCCGGGGACGAGTAGGGCAGGGAGGTGCTGCTGAGGCTGTCGCTCCCCAACACTCACACAGTCGGTTTGCCAGGAGATTCACGTACTTGAAAAGAGCAAAAGCAGGAGGTCTGGGAACGGAGAAATCCAGGGCCTTGCCATGGGTGCACTTCTACACGGGCTCGTGGCCGCAGCTGGTTGGGTGTGGGAGGGGAGCCTGGGCCTTTCAGAGCAGCTACAGGAGACCCCTCAGAAGGTGCAGAGCCCACCATGGAACACAGGACCACCAGTCTTCTCCTTGGAGATGGGCAGGGGGCCGCCTCTTAGCCCCTGAGCCCAGTCAGTGCCATTCACAGCAAAGGGGGTGTGGCTGCAGCAGCCTCTGGGCTTCGGCAGGCCTCCCATCCCATCGGGCTAAAAGGAGCTTAAATATTCCAGTGCCGCCTCATATACAAATTTATACTGTTCCTGAGAGGGGGAGAGGCAGAGAGGGAGCAGAGGAGGCGAGAGAGAGAGAGAGAGAGAGAGAGATGAAAAGGAAAGGGGAAATGCATTTAAGTTAGAGACACAGATTTTGGAGGACACTTTACCTACATCCATACTAACAGTCATCACAAAATTATCCATATAATTATCCCTATCTGGACCTCCCCCCACCAAGTTCTTCCCGGTGCCTACTTATACCCACGCCTTCCCAGATGCCCAGTGGGTCATTCCCTTCCTTTTCACCATTCTGGACTCTGGTGCCTCTCAGGCTGTAAGGTGCATATTAAGGACAAAAGAATCTTTCTAAAATGCAGACTCTGACGGATAAATCTGGAGTGGGTTGGGATTCTGCATTTCTAACAAGTGCCTCAGTGATGCTGACGCTGCCGGTCTGCGGTCCAGAGTTTGAGTAGGACCAGGCTTCGAGTAGGTTAAGACTCGTAGGGCGAAGTTCCTTGTGTATGGTCTCTGCAGTGGGCCTGAGGACCTGGGCTCTGCCTGCCCACATGCTCTCCATCCCTTTCTGCACAGCATCTGAGCCCCGTGCTTACACCGTGCAAGTCGCATACGTTAATTAGAATAGGGTTGGACTGAACTGAAAGTAGAATTCACACTCTCCTAAGCCAGAATCCATTCCCCAGGATTAGTGTATCAGGAAGAATATTTGGGCGGCCCGGCAGGAAATAACTGTACGCAGAGGCTGTGGCTCATCAGGACCCAGTAAGCAGCCAGCTGCTGTGTGTTTTTATTATCTGAGGCTATCTTCTCCAGATCAGGGGAACGAGGGTCAGCCCCCAGCTGGGGGAGAAGCCTCCGGGGACACTCACCAGGGTCTCCACCATGTTGGACTTGTTGTTCCGCAGTGTTTTCACGATGTGGAACACGTCGATGATGTTTTGCTGCTGGATCATCTCACACACGCTGCAGATGGCACAGAAGGTTCCACTGCGGCCGCCCCCATTTCTAGACAGAGTGAAGAGGTAAGTGATGTGCCTGGTTTCCCCCCAGGCACATGCTGATCCTGAAACCACATCAGGAGTAGTGGGGAACAGCCAGCCGCGTACGTGCAAAGTCAGGCTAGGGCAGAAGCCTTCATGGTTGGAGTCCCGTTGGTGCCATGAACCTGCTTTGACTTTGGGCAAGTCTTTTCCTATTCATATAATAGAGGGGTTGGACTAGATGCTCTTTGAGAATTCAATTAGCCAGATCCTTGTCCAAAAGGAGGCTCTAGGTCCACCTACATGTCTAGTGAAGAACGTGGAAGATTCCAGGTGGTTTTCATCCTAGTTCTTTCCATCCTCTAAGGACAAAAACAGCGTCGGGTCAGCCAGCCTAGGTTTGGAGGTGGGGCTGGGTGGGTCTGAGATGTTCTATCCTGAAATGATAGGTCTCTGGGCACCTTGGTGTAAGCAAGAGTTGCTGATCGGGAGAGCAGAGCTCGAGGGCTCCTGGCAGGTCATCTCTCTGTCTCTTCTTTCTGGTGCTCCATAATTCATGTTCGCGGAAACACCCCTCCAACTATTTACAGAAAATCCCTTTGGGAATCTGCCTGATTCGGAACTCCTGGGCGTGTTGCCAAGAGCAACTAATGATTTCATGTAATGGCCTGTGTCTAAAGAACATCTGGGTGGAAACCAAGGCGCTCGGTTTCCCAGATGTTTTATCTACAGGACACCCAACAAGCAGCTGTTTCAGGTACAGACAGTTGCCCTCCGTTCGCTGGCCAGTGCCTGCATTTTGGTGTCTGTTGTGTCTCTGACCTCCAAGGATGCCATGGTCCCTGCTGATTGGAGGACATGCCTGTGCTTTCCTTTGGTTCAAACTGCGGGTCACCTTGGTGAGGGGGACTTGGATAAAAAGGTATTCCTTCCAAAAAGCAGGCTAAAAAACAATCACCTGTGGAAGAGGAAGAGGAAGAGGGAAGCGCCCTCAGAAGGAGCGTTCAGTACTTTCTGAAGCAAGAATGGCAGAGTCGAAGAGGAGGAGGTGAGTGGGCACAGGTGTTCCAGGGCCTGGTGGAGTGTGCCTGTGTGCCAAAGGGGAGGCCCCCTGAGTGTGTGGGAGGGACCTGGAGGGGGCAGGGGCTCCTTGGCAGGGAACCAGGTGCCAGGTTCTGGGATGTGGGCTGAACCAGCTTGGTTTGGCTGACTGCCCCATCAGCGTGACACTGACACCTCATGGCATCTTCCCAGTCCCTGGTTTGGGATCTGCGTCCTTGGGGAAGAAAGGATCGTGATAGGCAATGGCCTTAAGCTGTGTGTGTGTGTGTCTGTCTGGCTTTCCTGACATGTGCGCATACCACCTGCTTGAAAGAAGGGAACAATAAGCTGGTTTTGTAAAGACTGAACTCGATTCTGAGGTCAGTAAGGTGTTACTAATGCCTTCACTAGCTCCAGAAATATTTACTCTGAAAAGGGAAGAGCCTGCTTGCATCTCCTCCGACACAACATTTTGTGGGAGAAGGGCCCGCCCCACCACCCTGCCCCGACCTCCACCTCCTAAGCAGCAAAGGCAATGTTGCCAGTCCGATGCTGCACACACACCGCCGTTAGGGCTACGCGTGTGTTCTGGGTCCAAGATCTTGGCAGGGTCCTTCTCTGAGGTCACTTTACACTCCTCGGGCAGGCCCTGACACAGGTTCTCAGAAGTAATTACTCTTACAACGTGTGCATATTTGCTACCATATTGCGGACCTGAATGTTGGTAGATGAACTGTAGCTGTTCAAAATATTTCCTACCAAAGCACGATAGGATCTTAAGATGACCTAATTCAACATACCCACTGGACAGATGAGGACACTGAGGCTCGCTCAGTTAAGTGACTTTCTGGATGACAGCCTGTGAGCCCCAGTTCCCGAAGGGTCCTGACTTCCACCAGGCATTATGACACCGAGGGCTGTTTGGGAACCCTTGTGCCCCAGCCACGCTCATTCTAAGACAGGTGGTAAAGACTCCAGTGTGCCCCAGGAATAGAAGTATAAGCACAGCCCATCTGAGCCCACTGAGCCGTGGGAGACAGTGTTCCCAGGGCCCTTCGCATCCATTGATCGACCCTCAGGATCCTTGTGCCCCTGCATTCCCACTATGCCCAAAGCAAGAGATGCCCCTAGGGGCTGTGGCGGCGGATGGGTCCTTTGGTTTACTCAGAGGTGGTGTGGGGTAGCAGGTGGCATGTTAGCTTAGAGGCCAGTGGATTTAAATCAAAGCTCTCTTAACTGACTGATTCCTTCCCCTGCCTGTGCCTGTTTTTCACTACATGATAACATCTACCTTGCAGATGGTATTTTAATTTTAAGGTTCACTTAAAATGTCTGGCATCAAACTCAATCAACGCATGCCCTTCTCCTTCTTCTTCAGGAAATAAATGGAGGATCTGGTCAGTGGAAGCCACTTCATCCTAGCTTTCTTGCAACTAACAGGACACATTGTGCTTCCTGTGGGGGAGTGGAGCTTACCCTCCTACTGGGAGTGCTGGGAGCGGCCTGTCCACCCCCGATATTTGCAAAAGGCCACCTGGTTTTGGATCAACAGCATGTCACATAACCTTAGCTCAGGGCAACAAATGGGCAACCCCAGTCCATGAAAGATCGTAATTCCTCGAATACACATCCCTTGATTTTAAGGGATGTTGAGGTATGGTATAGCCAGACATGCCTATGGCCAGTGGCATCCCCAGGACAGACAGCAGTCACCCACCCCCACAGAGCCCTCCATGGTACTCACAGGCAGTGGACCACGGTGCGCCCCTCTCTCCCATCATACTGCTCCTGCCACTTCTCCAGCCGTCGGACCACTTTGAGCAGAGAGCGCTTGGAGGGGGGTGTGTCCCGGTAGGCAGGCCAGCCGATGTACTGCAGGTGCTGGACTATCCGATACCCATCCTGAGGCTGAGAACAGAGAGGCCGTCAGGGCTGTTCTTCCAGGGACGCAAGCCCTTCCCAGGCCCCGGGGCTGTGGCATCAGAGCAGGACACAGACCAAAGGCGGTGGATGCTGTGTCGTCACAGGGACACACTCCTCTTTCTCCCTTTCTGCATATGGATTCTCCTGCCACGACTTCCTTGCACCTCCTTTTTCCCTGGAAAACTACTATTTCCAAAACCCAATTCAAATGTCCCTCTCTCTAGAAAGAGCCTTCCTTGACTCTACTGGGCAGAATTCATCTCTTCCCCTGAGGTACATGTGCCAGAATATAGCTCATCTTCCCACTGGACAGCGAACTGAGGGCAAAGATGGAGTTCTGTTCACCCTGGGACCCCCAGTAAACAGTAAAGACCAAAGCCATTCTTCAGCCATTTCATGGACTACTCATCTGCTCCTTCCCACCCAATATTCCTCCACCTGGCTGGTGAATTTCCCCCCTGAAGCAACTAATTATCTTCCATCTTGGTGTTTTCAGGGTCTACTCCGAAGCTTACTGGATCCAATCAAAGACCCTGTCAACTCTTGCCCAAACAAGATGGCAGTGGGGAAGCACCAATTTCTGAGAAGTTCTGACTACAAGGCAGCAAGTGTGTCAGCAAAGAGGCAGATGTCAGGCTGGAGGTCTCCCTGTGCGTCTCCGAGTGTCGGAGCAGCTGTTGGGTCTGAAGCCGGATTTGGCAGAGGCTTCACTTCCCCAAGGATGGAATGATCAGGAGAGCACAGCACAGCCTCCTGGCTGGATGCTTACCCGGGCCATGTTACAGATGCGGAATATTCTGTGGATGATGTCCTCGTCGATGTCCGCAGACACAAACTCCACTTGGATGGGCCCGTAGCACCCGGACGTCTTCTCAGGCCAGTACTGCATACAGAGCTGGGGCAAGAGAGAGGTCAGAGAGACAGGCCAAGGGAGGGCTAGGGGCCATTGGGCCAACCTATCAGCAGGTCCTTTCTTACTGCCTGCAGAACATGCTGGCTAGGAAGGTAGAGTAGTAGGGGGAAACTTGACCCCCTTCCCCGCTGGGGAGCAGCCACCCAGGTTTGTTGTTGAAAAGTCAAAGCTCTGAACACAGAAACGCTGGACTTAAAAAATCTTTGCTATGCTGATTTCAAACCATTTGTTAGGGTTGCTGGGCTTCAGTTTCCTCTTCTATAAGCAAGGGGGAATAATACCTCCCTCGAAGTGCTGGCAGGATTAGACAGACCAAATACAGTCTCTAATTTAACGCAAATCAAGGCAAATGTCCCCATTCTGGAATAACATTCCCAGTGTCCCTCTCATCATCAGATCATCAGTAGTTTAAGAAACACACAGGCCTTGGCATCAGACTGGTTTGGGTCCCTATCCCAGCTCTGCTGCTCACTTGCTGTGGCCCAGGCCTGTTTTCTTCCACGTAAGATGGGGACCAGAGATCAGGTGACATGGTGCCGAGAGATCCTGCCTGTGATCTTTCCTAGTTTTCTGGAATTGGGATTTAGGACCTACAGCTGAGGGCAAAAGGCAATGGTTGCCCTCTGACCAAAGACAGTGGTTTTCAGCCAGAGGTGGTTTTGTCAGCTGGGGGACATTTGGCAATGTCAGGAGACATTTCTGAAGGTCACACCTGGGGGATGCTATGGGCCTCTAGCTCGCAGAGGCCAGGATGCTGCTAACCGTCCTACAGTGCACACAATAGCTCCTCGGAGAGCAATCCAGCCTCAAATATCAATAGAGCAGAGATTGAGAAACACTGGTTTAAGATCCTAAATTGTTCCCCACATTTATAGCGCCATCAAGGAGAGAGTAATTTATTTCCTTGTATCTATTGAGCTGAAGATGACTTCAGCTGGGGAAAGAATATTCAGGTAGGTGGCAGGAGTTGTGGCTCAGAGAGGGGCAAAGCATGCTTCCTCTAACCCCCAGTTTTGAAGGGGCATGGAGATGGGCCCTGTACAGGTCTATGGGCCCCGGAGTTGGGGCACAGAGGGGAGCTAAGATTGCAGCTGCAGGTTTTCAGGGGATCATCCTGGCATGGACAAAGAGGCCATCTGTTAGACCATTGGGAAGTTACCAAAAAAATGTACCCGAGACTCACAAAGACCCACTAAGGCTCCTGAGAGCAGCTTGGGATCAAGTCTTTCATCAGTGGCCACAGCCTATACTGAGCTTGCAGACAAGGAGCTAGATTGACAGGTGACCCATGGAAACCTGATGGCCCCCTGAGGCCACTGCGGATGGAGGATCTTCATGAGAATGATCCTTCTCCCTCTTGTTGAGAGAGAACAGCCAACTCTCCCTGGGAAGTCACATGCAAAAACATCTTTTCTTCCAGCCTTCCTCCAGAACTAGAACCAGAATGGGAGAGCAGGGAGAAAGGAGGATACAGGAGAGAGAAAAGAACCCAAATTCCAGCTTGGGAATAACATGTTCATATGACGGCTTACAGGCTAAACCTGACCAGTTGGCTGATTTTGTAAGTACAGTTTTCTGAAATACAGCCATATTACTCATTTATGTATTGTCTGCAGTTGCTTTCAAACTACAGTGGCAGATTTGAGTAATTGAGAATACTTTGCATAACCCAAAGTTGCCTGCAAAACCTAAAATATATCCTGTCTGGTCCTTTCCAGAGAAAGTTTGCCAGCCCTTGACCTACCGGGTTGTTCTAAGGATAAAGGAGATGATACATGTGAAGAAAGCACGGCGCCAGGCACGGAATAAGCATCCGCTAAATTCCAGTGATTCACATTATTCCAGAACCTATCAGTGTCCAGGAAACAACCAACATAATGGTAATAGCTAACATATACATTTGAAGGATTCTTTTTATCATTCCTCTTAAATAGCAAAGATGAGCAAGGCTAGGTTTCCTAATGCAGTGGTGCCTTGCTTTCCCATGTCCATCGTGGGTTAATTGAGCACATTAAGAAAGGAGCTGGGTGTGTGTGTGGTGGGGGTGGTGGACAGTTATCTGCTGAGCTGTGCAATAATGACAAACCCACAATCTGAACTTCATTCTCTTTGCCATTGGCTCTTCTGGCTTGCAACCTTCACAGTAATGAGGGACTGGGAGAGATAAGTCGGTGGCTGGCCAAAGAAATCAGAATTAATCAGAACTGCCCATTAAAAAAAATAATAGCCTTTATCACTTGCATTGAATTGCGCTTTGCCAGAGGTTGGCTGTGATCCTGACATGAGGTACACGGGACATAGGCATCAGGGAAAAAGTCTATTACCCCCAATATTTTCAGTCCAGAGAGAAGGCAGAATGATTTGTCTCTTAATAAGATTTCCAGACCAATTTCTCAAGCGAATAGGTTCTACTATGCCTCAAACAAGACTCCTATATTTCTGGACACTTCTCTGCATTTGATTTTCCAGGTCACTCTCCCGTGATGCCCAGAGGGCTGGGGAAGGGTACAGGGTCCTTCTAATCCTAAATCGGAGCCATCCTTTCACTTGAATTCCCTGATTCATGAGATTGGAGCAGCAGCAGCAGCAGGAGCACGGTGACATCCAGCCCAGTGATGTATATGGGCAGATGGGCTGTTTGAGCTGCCAAGCATCATCAGGTCTCCCCAAGCCATGGATGTCCTACATAATCCAGGTATGGGAAACAGGAGATAGACGGGGGAAGCCAGTGTTCTGTTCCCACTGATCCTTTAGGGCTCAGAAATGATTCTCACCAACAAGAAATATCCTCTGTGGTTTAGCTCAAGGCTGTTCTGGTGTCCAAGTACTGGGATAGTGTCTCAGTGGGTGCTGCCATTTTGGCCTGTGTCCGTAGAGTAGCTAAAGGTATTAGAGCTCCCACTTGAAGCACACTGGGTTCAGATCCCAGCCCTGACGCCTTTCAGAGGAATGACTTGGCCAAATCTTATAGCTTCTCTGGGTTATGAGTGGTTGGGAATCTTAATGTGTTACTTGATCTTTAGAGAGCACTCAGTCAATGTGATTATTAGCAGGCAGTGCAGGGGATGATCACTCAAAGCAAGGGGGATAAAGTGAAGTCCCCTCCCCCCCACTTAGTATCCCTTATGAAAATTTCTCCTTAGGCTAATACCCACAGGCCTGACCTTGTGAAAATTCCTGCTCAGCCAGCTTGGGATAGCAGTGGGGGTGGGCAGGACCTTGGACATGGGGACACTATTGTTCATGTCCAAGGAGAGAGAGCTGTGGGCTATTATTAAGAGGGACCCAGGAGATGAGAAAGGTTGGGAGCATAGGAGAACCAGTGAAAGGGTGGAAGGTGAATCTCTGTATCATGCAGTTTCCCCCAACCTCCTAAATAAATATTCAGTAAATTTATAATAACATGTACAAGGATCAATGCACATGGCTGTGTCTTGTGGAAACCAGTGAGGGATTGAGCTTTGCTAGTAGGTGACACAGGAAGGGAGCAGAGGCCACATATGTGAGCTGAGGAGCCTCACTGTGAGCACAGAAGCACCAGCGATTTACAGAAATCTTGGGGAGGGAGGCTTATGGTTTCTTTTTTTTTTTAAGTGGTTAATTAGTATTATTTTTTGAAGTTTTTTTTTAATTCCAGTTAGTTAACATACAGTGTTATATTAATCTCAGGTATATAATATAATGATTCAGCACTTCCACACATCACCCAGTGCTCATCACATGTGGCCTCCTTAATTCCTGCTCCCCATTTCAGCTGTCCCTCTGCCCCGCTTCCCTCTGGTACCATCAGTACTCTGTAGTTAAGAGTCTGTTTCTTGATTTGTCTCTCCCTCTTTCTTATTATTTTCCCTTTGCTTGTTTTTTTCCTTAAATTTCACATATGAGTAAAATCATATGGCATTTGTCTTTCTCTGATAGCTTATTCTCCTTAGCATAATACTGTCTAGCTCCATCCATGTCATTGTAAATGGCAAGGTTTAATTCTTTTTTATGGCTGAATAATAATCCATTGTATATCTACACCACATCTTATTTATCTATTCATCATTCGTTGGACCCTTGGGCTACTTTCATTATCTTGGATATAGTAGATAATGCTGCTATAAACGTACAGGCCCACGTATCCTTTGGAATTACTGTTTTTATATTTTTTGGGTAAATACCCAGTAGTGTGTTTCCTGGATAATAGGGTTGTTCTATTTTTAACTTTTTGAGGAACTTCCATATGTTTTCCACAGTGGCTGCACCAGTTTGCATTCCTTCCAGCAGTGCAAGAGGGTTCCCCTTTCTCTATATCCTTGTCAACACCTGTTGTACCTTGTGTTGTTGGTTTTAGCCATTCTGACATGTGTGAGGTGATATCTCATGGTAGGTAGATTGATTTGCATATTCTGGATGATGAGTGATGACGAGTATCTTTTCATGTGTCTACTGATCATCTGTATGTCTTTGGAGAAATGTCTATTCATGTCATCTGCCCAGTTTTTAATTTTAATTTATTGTTTTTGGGGGGTTGAGTTTTATAATTTCTTTATATATTGGGATACTAAACCTTTATTGGATAAGTCATTTTCAAATATCTTCTCCCATTCTGTAGGCTGCCTTTCAGTTTTCTTGACTGTTGCCTGCACTGTGCAGAAGCTTTTTATTTTGATATAGTCCCAGTAGTTTCTTTTTGCTTTTGTTTCCCTTGCCTCTGGAGGCTTACCTAGAAAGAAGTTGCTATAGCTGATGTCAAAGAGGTTATTGTCTATGTTCTTTCCTAGGATTTTTATGGCTTCCAATCTCACATTTAAATCTTTAATCAAACTTGAAGTTGATTTTTGTCTATGGTGTAAGAAAGTGGTCCAGTTTTGTGGTTTTGCATGTGGCTATCCAGTTTTCCCAACACCATTTGTTGACGAGATTGTCCTTTTCACCACTGGATATTCTTTCCTGCTTTATTGAAGATTAATTGACCATATAGAGTTGTGGGCTTACTTCTGGATTTTCTGTTCTATTCCACTGATCTATGTGTCTATTTTTGTAACTGTACTGTACTGTTTTGATTATTACAGCTTTGTATAACTTGAAGTCTGGAGTTGTGATGCCTCCAGCTTTGCTTTGCTTTTACAAGATTGTTTTGGCTATTGGGGTGGGGTCTTTTGTGGTTCCATACAAATTTTAGGATTGTTTGTTCTAGTTCCGTGAAAATTGCTATGGTATTTTGATAGGGGTTGCATTAGATGCGTACATTGCCTTGGGTAGTATAGATATTTTAACAACATGTGCTCTTCCAACCAAAGAGCACAGAATATCTTTCCATTTCTTTGTGTCATCTTCAGTTTCTTTGGTTTTGGTTTGGGTCTTTCAGTTTTAAGGTTTTCAGATGATAGGCCTTTCACCTTTTTGGTTAAGATTCATTCTTCCTGATACTTTGTTATTTTGGGTGCAATTTTAAATGGGATTGTTTTCTTAATTTGTCTTTCTGCTTCATTATTGGTGTATAGAAATGTAACAGATTTCTGTCGATTTCATATCCTGTGACTTCGATAATTTATTAGTTCTAGCAGGTTTTTGGTGGAGTCTTTTGGGTTTTTCTCTATATAGTATCATGTCACCTGCAAATAGTGAAAGTTTTTCTTCTTCCTTACAGATTTGGATGCCTTTTACTTCTTTTGTTGTCTGATTGCTGTGGCTACGACTTCCAGTACTATGTTAAATAAAAGGGGGGAGAGTGCATTCTTGTACTCTTCTTGACCTGAGGGGAAAAGCTCTCAGTTTTTCTCCATTGAGTATGATGTCAGCTATGGGTTTTTCATATAAGGCCTTTACTGTGTTGAAGTATGTTCTCTCTTAGTCTACTTTGCTGAGGGTTATTATGAATGGTACTTTGTCAAATGCTTTTTCTGAGTCTATTGAAATGATATGTTTCTCATTCTTTCTCTTATTGATATGTCACATCAGTTGATTTGTGAATATTGAACCACCCTTGCAACCCAGGAATAAATCCCACTTGATCATGGTGAATGATTTCTTAATGTATTGGTGGATTCAGTTTGCTAGTATTTGTTGAGGATTTTTGCCTCTATGTTCATCAGAGATATTGGTCTATACTTCTCTTTTTTGTGGTGTCTCTGTCTGGTTTTGATATCAGGGTAATGCTGCCTGATCAAATGAATTTGGAAACTTTTCCTTCCTTTTCCATTTTTGGGTAATAGTTTAAAAAGAACAGGTATTAATTCTTCTTTGAATGTTTGGTAGAATTCTCCTGTGAAGGCATCTGGTCCTGGGCTTTTGTTTGTTGGAAACGTTTTAATTCTGATTCAGTTTCTTTGCTAGTTATGATCTTATATATACTTTTAATTTTTCCTGCTTCAGTTTTGGTAGTTTATATGTTTCTAGGAATTTATCCATTTATTTTAGGCTGTCCAATTTGTTGGCATATAGTTTTTTAATATTCTCTTACGATTGTATTTCTGTGGTGGTGGTTATTTCTCCTCTCATTAGTGATTTTATTTATTTGGGCCCCTTTTTTCCTTGATAAGTCTGCTTAGAAGTTTATCAATATTATTGATTTTTTTAAAGAATCAGCTCCTGGTTTCATTTATCTATTGTTTTTTTTTTAGTTTCTGTAAGATGTGTTTCTGTTCTAATCTTTATTTCCATCCTTCTGCTGGTTTTTGAGTTTTGTTGTTCTTTTTCTGGTTCTTTTATGAATGAGACTAAGTTGTTTATTTGAGGTTTTTCTTGCTTCTTGAGATAGGCCTGTATTGCTATAAACTTCCCTCTTAGAACAGCATTTGATACATCCCAAAAGTTTTGGACAATTATGTTTTCATATTTGTTAGTTTCTATGTGCTTCTTGATTTCTTCTTGGATTTCTTGGTTGATCCATTCATTGTTTAGTAGCATGTTATTTAACCTCCATGTATTTGTGCTCTTTCCAGATTTTTTTAAAAAAGATTTTATTTATTTGACAGAGAGAGAGAGAGAGAGAGAGAGAGAGAGAGAGAGAGAGATCACAAGTAGGCTGAGAGACAGGCAGAGAGAGAGGAGGAAGCAGGTTCCTGGCTGAGCAGGGAGCCCGGTGCAGGGCTCGATCCCAGGACCCTGAGATCATGACCTGAGCTGAAGGCAGAGGCTTTAACCCACTGGGCCACCCAAGCACCTGTATTTCCAGATTTTTACTTGTGGTTGATTTCTAGTTTCATAACATTGTGGTCAGAAAAATGCTTGATTTGTTGAGGCTTGTTTTGTGGGCTAATATGCGATCTATGCTGGAGAATATTCCATGTGCACTTGGAAAGAATGTGTATTCTGTCATTTTAGAATAGAATGCCGTGAATATATCTGTTAGATACATCTGGTGTAGTGTGTCATTCAAACCCACTGTTTCCTTTTTCATTTTCTGTTTGGATGATGTGTCTATTGATGTAAGCTGGGTGTTAAAGTCCCCTACTATATTGTAGTGTTATCAATTAGCTTCTCTATGTTATTGTTTGATGTACTTGGGCCGTCCCATATTGGGTGCATAGATATTTACAACTGTTATATCTTCTTGTTGGATTGTCCCCATTATTTAGTGTCTTCCTTTGTCTGTCTTCCTTTTGTTTTAATGTCTATATTGTCCAAAATAAGTATGGCTACCCTGGCTTTCTTTTGACATCTATTTGCATGATAGATGTTTCTGCATCCCCTCACTCTGAATCTGCAGGTACCTTTTGGACTAAAATGAGTCTCTTATAGGTAGCATATAGATGGGTCATCTTTACTGTATCCCTTCTGTCACCTTGTATCTTTTGATTGAGCATTTAGTACTTTGGATTCACATGCAAAGTAACTACTGATAGATATGTATTTGTTGTCATTTTATTACTTGTTTGGTGGTTGTTTCTGAAGATTTTTTCTGATCTTTATTTCATGTGGTGTGATTTTCCTTAGTGATATACTTGGATCCCTTTCTCTTTATTTTTGCATTTTTGTTACTTATTTTTTGATTTTTGGTTACCATTAGGCTTGTATACAACCTCTTCTGCATATAGTGGTCTATATTAAATTGATGGTCATCTAAGTTTGAACCCATTCTTTACTCCTCTCTTCCCCACATTTTAGTTATATGTTGTCATATTTTACATTCTTTTGTGAGTCCCTTGACTGATTTTTGACAGAAATTTGTCACCGTTTTTGTGTTTCCTACCTTTATTCTGTGACTTTTGTTCTCTCCTTTCCACTCAAAGAGTCCCCTTTAACATTTCTTGCAGAGCTTTTTAGTGGTCATGATCTCTTTTAGTTTTTGTTTGTCTTGGAAACTCTATCTCTTCTATTCTGAGTGATAGCCTTGCTGGATAGAATATTCTTGTCTGTGGGCTCTTCCCATTCAGCACTTTGAATTCATCATGCCACTGCTTGCTTGCTTGCTTGTAAAGTTTCTGCTGAAAAAGCTGCCGATAGCCTTTTGGGATTTCCTTTGTATGTAACTGTCTTCTTTTGCTTTGTTGTTTTAATGTTTTTTCTTCATCACCATATTTTGCCATTTTAATAACAATATGTCTTGGTATGTATCTGCTTTTGATTTTGTGGGAGTTCTCTGTACCTCTAAGATCTGGATATCTGTTTCCTTTCCCAGATTAGGGAAGTTTCCAGATATTACTTCAAATAAATTTTCTGCTCTCCCTTCTCTCTTCTTCTGGGACCCCCACAATATGAATGTTATTATGTTTGATGGAGTCAGTTCTCTAAGTTTTCTCATTTTGTGTAACTCTTTTTGCTCTTTTTTTCAGTTTGATTATTTCCAATAGTCTGTCTTCTAAGTCAGTAATTCATTTCTCTGCTTCTTCCATCCTTATATTTATTCCATCCAACATGTTCCTCATTTCATTTATTTAGCCCTTTATCTCTGCTATGTCATTCCTTATCTCTGTGTTAAATATTCCAGTGATGTCCTCCCTTCTTTTTTTCAAGTCCAGTGAGTATCCTTTTGATCACTGCTTTAAATTTTCTATCAGACATGTTTCTTCTATCTGTTTTGCTTAGATCTCTGGCTGTGGCCTTGCCCTCTTCTTTCATTTGGGATAAATTTCTGTCTCCTCATTTTGTCTGCCTGTTTGTGTCTGTTTCTTCATGTTAAGAAAGTCAGCTGTGTCTTCTGCTCTTAGAAGTAGTGATATTATGAAGAAGTAGTCCCAGAATGCCCCACAGTGCAATGTCCCCTGTTCACCAAAATCTGGCCCCTAAGGAGAGTTTCCTATATTTGTTTCTTGTGCCCTGCTCTTGTGTCTGAGTCACTTTTCCTTTCAGTGCAGTTGTCTGCGCTGACTCTCTGCCTGTTGTGGTCTGTGCCTGCCCTCCGGTCTTAGTTCCAAGGGAGTGTGCTGCTGGGGAACTTGGGAGTGGGCCAGTGGTAATAGCAAAACTTTTGCTGGGCCACCAGTCCTATGCTGGATCTCCTGAAATGCTGTGGCAGCTTGGGCCTGCATGCTGGGGCCAGGGGGCACTGTGTGTTAGGGCTGCCAGGTGTGTCAGGCTGGGAGTGGTGCATGAAGGTGGCTGGCAGCAACGGCCTGGTGCATAGATAGTGGCTGCAGCAGGGCATGGCATACGACAGCGGCTGGTTATGGCACAGAGTGGCAGCTGGGGGCACAGCGATGTGCCTGCCACACTGAGGCTGCTATGCACCTATTGGCTGGTCAGGGCACATGTGCAGCTTTAACAAAACTTGCCCTGAGCCTAGGGTGGAGGCCAGCAGGTGTGGAGTGGGTGAGTGCTCAGGAGAACTCAGGGGTGTGGTGCATGACCAGCAGGTTAGGCAGAAGTGTTGCTGCAGCTCTGCCTCTCACAGGTGGCTCTGTGTTTATGCTGGGGGCAGGGAAGGAACATGGTGCCTGCAAGGTCCCTCACTTTCAGAGAAGCCCCACAGCACGCTCCAAAATCAGTATGAACAGATCTGTTTCTCATTTGCCCTGGTGGTGTATAAAGTGTCACTTTAATTTGCCTTTCTGTGCAGGCTGCTGTCTCTTTAAGGGTGGTGACCCAGCTGACTTTTAAAGCTCACAGAACTCAGCCTCTTTGGTTTTTATTTTATTTTACACACACACACACACACACACACACACACACACATATTTTATTTTTTATTTTTTAATTTTAATTTTAATTTTTTTTTATTCTTTGCCCAAGGGGTACAGGTCTGACACACACATATTTTAGAGTGAGAGCACGAGCAGGGATGGGGAGGGGCACCGGGAGAAGCAGAATCTTAAGCAGGCTCCACGTGTGGAGCTTGACTCAGGGCTTGATCTCAGGACCCTGAGGTTATGACCTGAGCTGAAATCAAGAGTCAGATGCTTAACCAATGAGCCATCCAGGTGCCCAGCCCCTTTGTGTGTTTTTTTTTTAAGATTTTATTTATTTATTTGACAGAGAGGCAGAGAGCACAAGTAGGCAGAACGAGAGGGAGAAGCAGGCTCTCTGCAGAGCAGGGAGCCCGATGTGGGACTCGATCCCAGGACCCTGGGATCATGACCTGAGCTGAAGGCAGCGGCTAACCGACTGAGCCACCCAGGTGCCCGCCCCTCTGGTTTTTAAAGTCAAATGCTATGTAGATTAGTCTTTCCTGGATGAGTTCCTTAGTGCAATGGCTCATGTCTTTGCATTCCACACATGCAGCTCCCTCTGTCCTGAGGGCCACCTTCCTAATCTTTCAGATGCAGCTTCTTGTCTATATTTAGGTGTGAAGTTTGTTTTGCCAATCTTTGTATCACTCTCTGATTTGTTGACTTGGGATGTGGAAGATATCTAGTTGAAAATGAGGGACAAGGTAAGCTCAGGGTCGCCCTACTCTGCGATCTTGCCTAGGAGACCTGTGGTTTCTTAAGGCCCTAGAAAATGGCAGGGGTTCAAGAAGACCCACTTGCCTCTAAGACCATGAGAATCCAGCTGACCTAGGGTTGCACACACACTCAATGCAACTCGGGCATTTTTTAATTTAGTTGAAAACCTTTTGAAGTAGCTTTCTCCAAGAATAGGTTCTAATCCTCTAGAGTCTGGATCGATGGCCCTTTCCCACTTCATGTTCTGGCATCTGGCCCCCTTTCTTACCCAATAGTCTGGGGAGGGATGGTGTTGCCATCTCGAAGGAAAGGCTTTACCACTGCAGACACACACAGCCAAAGTTGCTGATCCCACCTGGGAGGGGAAGCCAGTCTATTTGCTACATATGATTTAGAAACGCCCGTGCTTCTTCCAGAAAAGCAGAGGGGTTTTTGCTATTTATTGTCAGAACAAGTTAAACCAAGCATGTGTGGCTAGCCCTGGAACAGATGCCACACATTATTCCACCTAGTGATCTCCATAGCTGTTTGGGCCATGAAGAGATGTCCTTTGGGAGTGCAAATTCGCACGTGAAACATAACAAATGTGGAGGTAGCCTCACTGTTGAATGTCATTTTCTTGCTGATGGAATCAGAAAGCTTGTTAGTCACTGGAATAAATATGCTCTGATGAGTTGAATGAAAACTAGCATATGGGTCTATTTTTGGAATAAACAATTTAAAAGCACATTTCAGTGTACCTTGGTTATGCATTTTGTTAATTAAGCAACACTTTGATAAAATGGAAAGGCCAAGTAATATCACAGCTTCAGAAATGAAAGGCTAAACTTATTAAGGTTCATAGTAGGAGAAATCAGTCCTGGGCCACTTAAAGGTAAAGCTGAATTAGTATTTTCTAAGAGAAAAATATGAAGGTCATCTGAATTGGTTTCAAAATTTGGATGAGTGATTATAAGATTCCCTTACTTTTTAAATTAAATTTATTTGACACAGAGAAAGTACGCACAAGCAGGAGGAACAGGATGGTAGAGGGAGAGGAAGAAGCAGGCTCCCCACTGAGCAGAGAACCCAAAGTGAGGCTCAATTCCAGGACCCTGGGATCATGACCTGAGTGAGTCTAAGGCGCATGCTTAACTGAGCCACCCAGTTACCCTGATATAAAATTCCTTTAAATTATATAAAGAATTAAAACATAGAATTGGCCAGCTAAGGAAGACAGATTGAGGGCGAGGTGGCAGGTACAGAGCAAGGGGCAGAGAGCGAAAGGCACATGGCTGTGGTCAAAGCACATCTTTCTCTGTTCTGCCTCTCAACAGCCCCACAGGGTGAATAATGGAATCTCTCTCTAGTAGGGGAACTTGTGACAGTTGCACTGGAGTCTGTGTCCAGGAAGGAAGGGTAGAAGTTTAGAAGAATATCTACAAAGGACGGTAGAATGGGAGGAAGGCAAAGTCTCAGGGCAGGTGTGAGAAAGAGCTCAGAAAGGACCTCTGGGGAAGATGGTGTAATAGGAGGACCCTAAGCTCACTTCATCCCCCGGATACAACAAGATAATGCTCATATTGGTGCAAATAATGCAGAAAACAACCTGAAGACTGGCAGAACAAACTCCACAACTAAATGTAGAGAAGAGGCCATACTGAAGAGGGTAGGAAAGGTGGAAATGTGGTAGGAGCTAAATCGATTCACAGGCCAACCTTGGGAGGGAGCTGTGGGTGAGGACAGGGGAGAGAAACTATCTCAGCAGGGAGTCCACATGGGGAAGGTGAATCCTCATAGCATTTGGCTGTGAAACCAAACTGAATTTTCTGAGTTCTTACAACGAGGGGGACTTAAAGCCTGGAATTTTAAAAATCAGCAAGCTTGGCACTGGGAGGGCCCAGAGGGCATTAGGAAGCTGAGTCCCCAGGCTTAAAGAGACAGCACAACAAACAGTCCACACAGATCCAGCCTAGAAGCAGCAGTTAGAAAATGCCAGGGCCCTATGGGTTAGAGTATTATTTACTCACCTCAGAGCATGTCCCAGTGGGGTGGGATTGGCAGGTAGACCCCTCAGGAACAAAGGAGCTGGCAGGTGCTATTTCCCTCCCCCACCTCCCACCATAAACACATGGCCATCTGTGGGAACCAGCACCCACGTTAACTACCTAACTTGCTTACACCAAGCCCTGCTCCCTTGTGCTTTGGCATATCTGCCCTTTCCAGTCATGTCTGCCTGAGTCCCAGTGCTATGGTGTTCCTCCCTGAGGAGACCCTGCAAATCTTGCCAACACCATGTCTTCTGACTGTGTGCTTTGCAGGGCCTCAGTCTTGGCAGCAATGGTGGCAGCTGGTCACCTTCCACAGAGGACACATGTACCTTGTTAAAACTGTATGCACCACCTGCCTGCACTTTGTGGAACAGCCCCAGCCACCCTGGTTTCAGCAGCAACAGCTCATGGCCTGTGGAAAAGAACCAGTTCCCACAACTTGTGGGTATGGCGTGTCCTGCCAGCATGTGCTTTGTGGATTGGCCCCAGCTGGCCCTAGTCTTAGCAGTGGAGGCACATTCCCTTTGGCAAAGGACCAGGGATACCTTGTTAAAAGTGCTTGCCCTGCTCACTACTTTCAAGAACAAGAGACATAGCTGACTTTCCCAACACAGAAAAACAGACATAAAGAGGCAGACAAAATTGTGAGTATGAAACAGAGGAGTATGAAAAAGCAGGACAAAACCACAGAAAGAGACCTAAGTGAAACAGATAGGTAGTATGCCTGAGAGAGAATTTGAACTAATGGTCATAAAGATACTCACTGGATTGAGAAAAGAGTGGAGGACATCTCTGAGATCCATAATAATGGGATAAAGGAAAAGAACCAACCAGAGGTGAAGAACACAATAAATGAAACTAAAAGTATACTAGATGGAATAAATATAAGCTAGAGGAAACAGAAGAATGAATTAGTGATCTGGAGGACAGAGTCATGGAAAGTAATCAAGCTGAGCAGGTGGGAGAAAAAATTATACAAAATAAAAATAGAAAAAATAGACTTAGGAAACGCAGCAACTTCATCAAGCTTAATAACAGGGACCACAGAAGAAGAAAAGAGAGAAAAGGGTACAGAAAATTTATTTGAAGATAAAATAAAAACTTCTTCACTCATCTGGGGTAGGAAACAGATACTGAGACCCAGGAGGCACCGAGATCCCCAAAAAAATCAACCCAAAGAGGACCACACCAAGACACCCAGTAATTAAGACAACAAGTAGTGATAAAAAAAAATTTAAAGGAGCAAGACAAAAGTAGTAGCTTACAAGGGAAAACCCATAAGCCTACCAGATTTTTCAACAGAAACTTAGCATGCCAGAAGAAACTGGCATAACATATTCTAAGTGCTGAAAAGGAAAAATCTGTGGCTCAGAATACTCTACTATCTAGCAAGGCTATCATTCAGAGAGAAAGAGTTTCCCAGACAAACCAAAGCTGAGGAGTTCATGACCACTAAACCAGCCCTAAAGAACTATTAAAGGGGACTCACTGAGTGGAAAGGGGAGAACATAGGTAAGAGGAAGAAAAGTAGGAAGCACAAAAGCAGTTAAAATAAGTATATCTGTAAAAATCCATCAAAGGATTCACAAGATGAAAGGATGTAAAGTATGACACGTAACCTCCAATGTGGGGAGGAAAGGAGTAAAGAATGTATTCAAACTAAACAATCAGCACCTTAATATAGACTGCTATATGTAGAAGATGTCATATATAAATCTAATGATAACCACAAATAAAAAAAATCAAAAACAGTAATGGATACACAAAAAATAAAGAGAAAGGAATCCAAATATATCACTAAAGAAAGCAACTTATTGTAAGAGATGAGAGCAAGGGAGAAAAGAAACAGAAAATCTATAAAACCAACCACAAAACAAATACAAAACGGCAATAAATACATACATATCAATAATTACTTGAATATAAATGGATTAATGATCCAATCAAGACACAGGGTGGTGGAATGGATAAAGAAAAAAGACCCATCTATAGGCTGCCTACAAGAGACTCATTTTAGTCCTAAAGACACCTGTAGATTGAAAGAGGATGGAGAAAAATCTGTCATGCAAAATGGATGTCAAAAGAAAGCCAGGGTAGCCATGCTTTTATCAGACAAAATACACTTTAAAACAACATTAAAAAGAGATAAAGAAGAGCACATTCTAATAATAAAGGGGACAATCCAACAAGAAGATATAACAACTGTAAATATATATGCACCCAACAGGACCACCCAAATACATAACAAACACAAAGGAAGTATTAGATAATAGTACAGTAATACTAGGGGACTCTAACACCCCACCTGTATCAATGGAAAGATCATCCAAACAGAAAATGAATAGTGGATTTGAATGATACACTAGACCAGATATATCTAATAGATATATTCAGAACGTTCCATTCTAAAACAGCAGAACATACATTCTTTTCAAGTACACATGGAACATTCTCCAGAACAGATCACATACTGGCCCACGAAACATGCCTCAACAAATTAAAAAAGATCAAAATCATACCATGCATCTTTTTTGACCACAATGCCATTAAACAAGAAATCAACCATAAGTAAAAATCTGTAAAGACCACAAATACATGGAGGTTAAATAACATGCTACTAAACAATGAATGGTTTAACCAAGAAATCAAAGAAGAAATCAAAAAGTACATGGAAACAAACAAAAATGAAAACATAACAGCCCAAAACCCTTGGGATGCAGCAAAAGTTATTCTGTTATTCTAAGAGGGACATTTATGAAAATACAGACCTACTTTAAGAAGTAAGAAAAATCTCAAAGAAATAACCCAAACTTACAAGCTAAAAGAACTAGAAAAAGAAGAAAAAACAAAATCCAAATCTAGCAGAAGGAAGGAAATCATAAGTAGTAGAGTGGAAATACATGACATAGAAAGTAAAAAAATGAAACCAGAAGCTGGTTCTTTGAAAAGATCAACAGAATTGATAAACATCTAGCCAGACTCATAAAAAAAAAAAAGAGGACTCAAAACTAGAAGCAAAAGGTGAGAAAGAACAACTGACACCACAGAAATGCAAAGGACTGTAAGAGATTATTATGAAAAATTACATGCCAACAAATTGAACAATGTAGAACAAAATGGATAAATTCCTAGAGGCTTGTAAACTACCAAAACTGAAGCAGGAACAAACAGAAAATTTGAACAGACCAATTACCAGCCAGAAAATTGAATCAGTAATCAAAAAACTCCCAACAAACAAAAGCCCAGGACCAGATGCTTTTGCTTGAATTATACCAAACATTTCAGAAAGAGTTAATACGTATTCTCAAACTATTCCAAAAAGTAGAAAAGGAAGGAAAGCTTCCAAATTCATTCTATGAGGCCAGCATTACCCTGATACCAAAAGCAAATAAAGACACCACAAAAAAGTACAGGCCAATATCCCTGATTAACATAGATGCAAAAATCCTTAACAAAATCCTAGCAAACTGAATTCAACAGTACACTAAACTACGACAATACACTAAAAAAGTCATTCAAAAAAATCAGGTGGGATTTATTCCCAGGATGCAAGCGTGGTTTAATATTTTCAAGTCAATCAATGTGATACATTAATAAAAGGATAAGAACCATATGATTAAGTAGATGCAGAAAAAACATTTGATAAGGTATAATGTCCATTTATGATAAAAACCCTCAACAAAGCAGATTTAGAGGGAACATATCTCAATATAGTAAAGGCCTTATATGAAAAACCCATAGCTATCATCATCTTAAATGGAGAAAACCTGAGAGCTTTTCCACTAAGTTCAGGAACAAGACAAGGAGGTCCATTCTGACCCCCTTTCCTCCCCCCACTCTCACTACTTTTATTCAGCAGAATACTAGAAACCCTAGCTACAACAATCAGATAAGAAAAATGAATAAAAGGCATCCAAATTGGTAAGGAAGAAGTAAAAATTTCACTATTTGCAGGTGACATGATCCTATATATAAGAAAAGCCAAAAGACTTCACCATAAAAACTATCAGAACTAATGATGTACTACTATACATTGGCTAATTGAATTAAAAAAGACTATTAGAACTGATAAATGATTCAGTAAAGTCACAGGATACAAAATCAGTGGCAGAAATCCAGTGCATTTGTATACACCAATAATGAAGCAGCAGAAAGGCAAATTAAAGAAACAATCACGTTTATGATTGCACCCAAAATAAGAAGATACCTAAGAATGAACCTAACCAAAGAGGTAAAAGACATGTCCTCTGAATATATATGTGTGTGTACATATATGTACACACACACACACACACACACACACACACACACACTCTATACTATAAAATACTCATGAAAGAAATTGACACAAAGAAATGGAAAGACATTCTGTGCTCATGGACTGGAAGAACAAATATTGTTAAAATGTCTATAGTACCCAAAGCAATGTACACATTTAATGCAATCCATATCAAAATACCAATAGCAGTTTTCAGAAAAATAGAACAAGTAATCCTAAAATTTGTATGGAGCCACAAAGGACCTTGAATAGCCAAAGCCATCTTGAAAAAGCAAAGTAAAGCTGGAGGCATCACAACTCCAGACTTCAGGTTATATTATACAACCATAGTCATTGAAACAGTATGGTACTGGTACAAAAACAGACACATGGATCAATGAGACAGAAAATACAGAAATAGGCCCACAATTATATGGTAAATTAATCTTCAACAAAGCAGAAAAGTATATCTAATGGCAAAAAGGCAGTCTCTTCAGAAATGCTATTAGAAAAACTGGATAGTAACATGCAAAAGAATGAAACTGGACCACTTTCTTACACCATAGGCAAAAACTAACTTCAAGTTTGATCAAAGACCTGAATGTGAGACCTGAAACCATAAAAATCCTAGAAGAGAACACAGGAAGTAATTTCTCTGACATCAACCACAACAGTATCTTTCTAGATATGTCTCCTGAGGTAAGGGAAACAAAACCAAAAATAAACTATTGGGACTACATCAAAATAAAGAGCTTCTGCACAGCGAGGGAAACAACCAACAGTCAAAACAACTGAAAGTCATAACTGAGAAAAAGTTAGTGTCCAGGGGCACCTGGGTGGCTCAGTTGGTTAAGCGTCTGCCTTCGGCTCAGGCCATGATCCCAGCATCCTGGGATCGAGCCCTTCTCCCTTTCCAGCTCTCCTGTGCTTGTGTTCCTGCTCTCACTATCGCCCTCTGTAATAAATAAATAAAATCTTAAAAAAAGAAAATCTATTTAAAAAATAGTGTCCAACATATATAAAGAATTTATACAACTCAACACCGAAAACATAATCCAATGGGCAGAAGACATGAACAAACATTTCTCCAAAGACTTTCAGATGGCTAACAGACACATGAAAAGACGCTTAATATCACTTATCATAGGGAAATGAAATAAACAGCGCAATGAGCTATCACTTCACACCTGTCAAAATGGCTAAAACCAAAAACATCAGAAATAACAGGTGTGGGCAAGGATGTGGAGAAAAAGGAATCCTCACACACTATTGGTCAGAATGAAAATTGGTGTAGCCACTGTGGAAAACAGTACTGAGTTTCCTCAAATGTTAAAAATAAAACTACTCTATGATTTAGTAATTGCACTATTGGGTATTTACCCAAAGAATACAAAACAAAATAATTCAAAGGGATACATGCACCTGATGTTTATTCTAGCATTAATTATAATAGCCAAATTATGGAAGCTGACTACATGTCTACCAATAGATGCATGGATAAAGAAGTAGTATATATACAGAATATTATTCAGTCATAAAAAAGAATGAAATCTTTCCATTTGCAACAACTTGGATGGATCTAGAGAGTATAATGCTAAGCAAAATAAGTCCAAGAAAGATAAATACCATATGATTTCATTCATATGTAGAACTTAAGTTACAAAACAAAGGAGCAATGGAGTAAAATATCATGTAACCCAGAAGTCTGCCAAGTCCACTCTGTGTTTGAAGATTCCACTGAAATGGGCTCTGCTTCCTCTTCCCCATCCTGTGACCAAGTCCACTGTCCACCCCACAGATTTCTGGGAATTGTAAGGGAGTCCTGTTTGCATGCACGCTTCCTAGTTCCTGCTCAGGCCTTACTGGGGGCAAGGTGGGACTGGAATTCCAGTAATGCCCCCCTGACCAAAGGTTGAACATTGCACATGATATTGACAGATGATCATGTTGAGACTTGGGACAAGTTATGAAACTGGTTTAAGGCAGCAAGTCAGCGGCAGGGCTAGAACTTAGGTCTCACAGCCCCAGACTACTTATACCGTTACCCCCACTGGAACAGAAACACAGACCCTTACAAAGTCAGACTTGAGGTTCGAGGAGACAGAGGCTTGGGTGTTCTATGGGTTTTGCCACCATGTTAGGCTGTGTTTTCACAAGCCAAAATAAAAATGGGATATCAATGCTTGCTATTTGCCTTGCATGCACAATGACAAGAAAAGACATCCCTGAAACATCACCCCTGCTTTTCTCCTGGGAGAATGATGAGCTTGCTTACCTTTGTCACTTCTAGAAGCTCCATGGGAATGCACTGTTCTTGGTCTCACCATCCCTTACCTTTCTACCTGGCCTAGCATCATCTGAACTCTCAGACTTTTCATGGTGGGAGCCTCAGAACTGGGCAACTCAGTTTTTATAGAACTCCTGTTTGTTTTAAACCAAAGAACATTCCTTCCTGTTCCATATACCCAGGTACCAATCAGGTATTACCAGGCACTGGGGCCCTGGAAATCCTATTGTTTAAATGGTTACCCAAATTTTCACAATCCCTGGTAGAGGGCCTTGGCCTAAGTCAGTGATGGGTTATGGGACTTTGGATAAATCCTTTTTCCTGACTGGACCTCAGCTTCCCAATGTGCAAAATGAGGGGAAATGGACCCTAGACAGATGAGTGATTTCCAAAGTGGGGCCCATAAAGTTGGCAGGAGAAGCCAATGAGATCTCTCCAAAGTCTCTAAAAACCTAAGGGAATCATGCTGTTGTCTTGGAGTAGAGGACCCTGAAGCTCTGGATTTGGGCTGGAATTAGACCATCTCATGTTAGCTCTGTCTGCCAACTGGAAATTCATTGGGGGTGGTTATGTTCATGGAAAAATATATGAGTAAAACTAACAAATGATTAATTAAATACAGTTCAGAAAACAAAAGCTTCTAAAATAGCAGCTCTATTGAGGAAAAGAATGGGGAAAATATCAAAGGTGTTCAGAGAACATACAGATGATAAATCTTGAAGATGTAAGCAAAATAATGTGTCCTCCCGAGAATGAGTGACAAGTGAAACACTGAGAAGCTCAGGGACGCTGCAAGCACAGGCAGTGTAATTAATCAGTAGGATAGTCAAGGAATCCTAAACACCTTGCACTGACTATGTGGAGACAACCAAAGTGACACGTGGTCTTACTGACCCCAAACCTGATTCCAGGCTGGTGGGGTGATATGTGGTGGTCATCTCCTGCTGGATTCTTCCAGAGCTGCCCACAGAGCCCGGGAGCAACATGACATGCTGCCAGAACACTGGATCTTCCCTCTCTTCTGCTTCCTGGTCAGCTTCTTCCTGCCACTCGGGGTCTTGGTTGAGATGGTTCCAGCTGAAGACGAGTCCATGCTGTTTGATGTCCAAGGGAGTCTGGCAGGTAGACATTATTTCACCACAATGTCTGCTCCATGGGGACTGTGGTTTTTTTGTGCCTGTTTGGTCCTGTGCTATGTCTGGTCTATGCCTGGTGCCGGGTGGGTTCTCAATCAGTGCACGGTGATGACTGAAGGATTGAATGCAACCCAGAAAGCAGGCACCTTGATTTTTAAAAGACCTCCTTCTGGGTCCACGAGAGTCCTGTGGTTGGGGAGGTGGACTTCTGCCTTCTCCTTGGCTCTTCCCATCTTGCTCTCTCGTGGTTCTTGATAGACTTTGATTCAGACGTGGATTTCTTCAGCCTGAACCACTTTCTAGTCCAACACTGCCAACTCTGTATGTTCCCATGATTTCATCTCACAGCCTGCACTGGCACTGATCCCTTTACCTCTGGGCCTGAATTCCTGTTTTCAGTTTTATTGCCTGTATTAGTTTTCTAAGGCTGATGCAACAAATCACAAATGTGGTAGCTTAACGTCACACAAATTTATGATCTGGAGGTCAAAAATCTGAAATGAGTATTAAAGGCTTAAAATCAAAGTGTTGGCCATTTGGGTATTTACCCTAAAGATACAAAGGTAGTGATCCTCAGGGGCACACGCACCCGAATGTTTATAGCAGCAACGTCCACAATAGCCAAACTATGGAAAGACCCTAGATGTCCATCAACAGATGAATGGATAAAGAAGATGTGGTATATATATACAATGGAATACTATGCAGCCATCAAAAGAAACAAAATCTTGTCATTTGCAACAGCGTGGATGGAACGTTGGGTATTATGCTGAGCGAAATAAGTCAATCAGAGAAAGACAATTATCATATGATCTCTCTGATATGAGGAATTTGAGGGGCAGGGCGTGGAGTCATGAGGGGTAGGAAGGGAAAAATAATGAAACAAGATGGGATCGGAAAGGAGACAAACCATAAGAGACTCTCAATCTCACAAAACAAACTGAGGGTTACTGGGGGGGTGGGAGGGTAGGGATAGGGTGGATGGGTTATGGACATTGGGGAGGGTTTGTACTATGGTAAGTGCTGTGAAAGGTGTGAGCCTGATGATTCACAGACCTGTACCCCTGGGGCAAATAAAAAAAATAAAAATAATTAAAAAATAAATAAAATCAAAGTGTCAACTGAGCTGTGTTCCTTTCTGGAGTCTGCAGGGGACAAGCCATTCCTCAACTTTTCCAGTTTTGTGAGGTGGCCAGCATTCCTGGGGCTGTGGCTGTACCACTCCACTCTCTGCTTCCGTCACCACTGACTCTGATCTTCCTGCATTCCTCTTACTAGGATCCTAATAATGAGCCTACCTGGATAACCCAGGGCAATGTACACATCTCAGTGTCCTTCAATTTCCCACATCTGCAAAGTCCCTTCTACTCTGTAAGACAACACGTTGGCTGGTTTAGAGACAAGGAGGTGACCATCTTTGGGGGTGGGGGGTACATGATTCTGCCTACTGCACAGCCCCACCCCATGGCTGGCACAGAGAGTCTCCTGAGCTGTCTAAACAATATGGCGGGTGTGGCATGACCATGAAGAGGGCTCCTTTTTGGTGTCTGTTCCCCATGGGCTCTGATCTATCCATCAAGCCCACAAGGATGGAAGGGATCTTGCATCAGGGCTGTTGGATGTGACCAGAAAGGTTCTTTCTGAGGTGCCCACTGGAAACCACAGTGCCATTTGCTGGATGTTGTGGTTCTAGGACATTGCCCCACTAATCTGATCAAAGGCCTTAGAGTCCTAAATAGCTAAAAAAAAAAATCTCTAAGGTTGAAGACATTTGATTTCCTTCAGAGTCTTTATCTTCAGCCCCCACTGCTTGGAATTATCTTCAAACAGAAGCCACAGTAGAGAATGGGAGAGTGTCTGTGGCCGGGGATGGCTGACAGAATGATGGGATATAGGATTCCGAGCACAGGCAGGCAGACTGGCCCACAGGGCAAGGAACAAAGGCACTCGGACAGGTCTCAGCCTCTTCTCTTCATTTTGTGGCAACTTACAGGTAGTCCTGCCACAACCCTCAACACGAGCCCTGAAAGCCTTGGCCCCCGGTCCAACCACAGGATGTGGCACTGGTCCTCTGATGACACTCGGGACTTGGGCGGACCCATCTGTGTTGCTGGGCTGGCCAGGAAGCCGAGGCCGTCCTGGCATGGGCACGCTGGCAGGCAGATGCGGACAGCACTTCAAAGAACCGCCTTTCCAGGTGCCGAGGGCAGCTTTTCTGAAGCTCACGCGATGTCATTGTTTATTTTCGTAAGGCACCCAGCTGTTGTGGTGATGATATTTATATCAATAAGTGCTCTATTCATCTGCCGATTTTAGGGGATGCTTGCCGGCTGCATATGGCAGCCAACCCCACGGCTCTTCTGAGCCTGCTGTTTTTGCATTTAGGGAAATCAATTCTCAAACACTGAACCAACATCTGGGGCTGAGAAATCTTCTTTTACCTAAGACCTGCTCCGGAAGGGGGAGCCAGAGCCAATGACCTTGACCCCTGTTTTTCTACATGTCCCAAAGTGAGGTTCTTTGAAACTCCTCTTCTGTGCCTGAGCTCTGGTTTTACGAAAAGGGGATTCTGGAAAGGGTGAACAGCAAACAGGTGTTCACAGACTCCACTTCACTCAGGGGTTCATGGAGCAGAGCTCACGGTTTTACTTTTTTAGGCCAAGGAATAGGATGGCTATGACTTCTGAGTCTGAAACTCCACAGGGGTCTTTGTGTTGTGGGAATCCATTTAATTTCATGGTTCTCTCCGATTCCAGTCATCTACCGTTTCAGCCCCAAATCTTGGAGTCACCTCTTTTCTCTCACACTCCCCAGTCTGTCAGGATATTTGGTTGGGTCTCCCTTCAGGATATATCCAGAATCCACTTCACTGCTACCCCCAGGTACAAGCGGCCATCACTCATCACCTGGAAGGGCTGCAGACACCGCCTCCTCTGTCCTTTCTGCTCCCTCCCTCAGCGAATGCCCCCCCCTTCCTGTACCAGCAGTCTATTCTCAACGCAGTAGCCAGAGGGATGCTTTTTTAAAAAAGTCACAGTACGTCACTCCTCCTCTCCTCAAAACCTGTCCGTGGCTCCCTTCTTCTCTCAGACTAAAACCTCAAGTCCTTCCTACGACCCCAACACGGCTTTCTAACGGGAACTCGGCCACACCCCGGCTTCCACGCGGTGCTGTCTCACAGTGCTCCCGGGAAGCCCGGGGGTTCATAAAGGCACCCCGAGTCCTGACTCTCCAAGAGGCATGGGTGGGGTGGAGAGGGGTAGGGGAGCCAGAAGACCGGTGTGGAGGGAGCCTGGCTCCCACCCCGGGCAGCTTCACCACGAGCAGCTCTAGATGAGAGCTGTTGCCTATACTACGCCTGTGTGAACGCTTTAGTCAAGGAGAAGGTTCTGGCGCTTAACAAAGTAAGCATCGGACACTTACCGTGCCGTGTACGCAGAGGCCCAAACTCGGCCGCAGCCCCGTACCAGCGGTGCCCTGGCACATTTTCCAGCCCCGCCACCCTCGTCTGCTCCTGACAGACCCCAGCCCCAAACCCACCGCCACCCCAGCTGTTCTGCAAACAAGCCGCACACAGTCACACTCCCTTGCCTTTGCCCTCTCCCCTCCCGCCCCAGTTCCCTCTGCTCGGAGAGGGCCTCTTCCCAGCTCCCTCGGCCCCCCATCCCCAAACCTCTGCTCAGAGAGGGCCTCTTCCCAGCTCCCTCGGCCCCCCATCCCCAAACCTCTGTTGCCTTCCTCAAGGCCAAAGTCACCTTCTTTCTGAAGTCTTCCCTCACCCTCTGGGCAGAATTAATTGCTCCCTGTGCCAGGCCAGCACAGCACTTCGCGGCTGACCTCTATTACGGCGCTGCCATGTGAGCCTGGGACAATTTGCTCATCTGTCTCTGTGGTGAGACTGGGAGCCCCCGCAGGGCTGAGACCACAGCTCAGATCCACTGTATTTCATTCCCACACGAGGCCGGCATGCACGCAGGAGAGCACTGAGGTACTCTGAGTTTCTTTCAAGACACCACTTTTCAAACACCTGAAAGGCCATTCCCACTTGTCCCACCCAGGAATGGCCGCCCTGCTATGGGGGGGTGGGGAACGCGGGCTCCAGAAGCTTTGCCATGACACGTGTTCTGAGCACGGGCACGTGCTGTAGGCACATGACCCTTGGAGCCGTCAGACCCTGGGGGGCTGAGGCATGAAGCTTGTCTGGACACAAGGGTCCTGTGTGATGACACCAGTGTCCCTGTGGATGCTAGTGGGCCAAGGGTCCAAGGTTCGAGTTCCAACTCTGTCAGTGTGGGCTGCATCACCGAGGGGGCAGGCTGGCTGGCTGGGTGGGTGTCCAGGCCCCGGGCTCTTCTGCAGACCTGGAGATGCTTGAAGCTGGGGAGGCTCTGGGAGCCTCTGGGCTCAATGTGCTCAGTGGGATTTGGAGCAAGACCCGAATCAGTGCCTGGCGGATGGAGCAACAGAATCTGGCCCCAGACTGGGGAGGAGGGCTGGGCAAAGCCCCCAAGTAGGGGGGAGTCACTGCTGGAAGTGAGAGGATGTGGAGTGGGGGTTGGCAGGGCCCGGCAGGAGACCCCCGGCCTCTGCTGGCATCAGGACGGCTGGTCTGGTGCTCGAAGTCGGCCAGCGGCCACCCGCAGGCTGATTGGGCGGCCGGCGGCAGCACTAAGCTGACTCTCAGGCTCTCCCTCCACCCCTCGGGCATGGCTGCCCGAACGCACCCGAGCCCCTGCGCAGGGGCCGCGGCCCTCCTACCTGGGCGGTGTCCATCTCATTCAGCATCACCACGGAAGAGCAGTTGTAGTCAAACACCAGCCTCCAGAAGTCTGCCGCAGTGTTGGGGAGGGGGTGCTGGGTCACCACGAAGGCAGCAGGCTGCTTGTGGCTCTGACAAAGGAATGACACAGGCTTCGTGAAAGGCACCCCCAGCCGTGATGTGGTGACCTGACGGTGAGGAGGCCTGGACGGCGGCCGGAGGCCCCCAAGCCTGCCAAACAGACTGCACAAGACACCTACCTGTTCTGGCATCTCTGGCTGCCCCCCAGTGGCCCAGGGGGCCTTCTCATAACGAACTCATCCTCCTCTAAACTAAGACATTTCATTAGGAAAGTGTCACTCGGCTGGGGATTACCCATATAAATTATTTATGTTTTGGAGCTCAGCAAATAATCGTTATTACAACATGAAATGAAAGATTCTGGATGCAGACTTGCTGCTTTGCTGCCCAAAGCACCTCCTGGGACACTAGGGATATCTGTGTTCCTGTGCCCACAATGCTGGAAGACGGGTCGGCTCAGTCCAGGGCAGAGAGCCTCCTGTCGGGCTTCTGTTGCAGAGGCTCACTCCTGCCCCACGGCCAGAACGAGGGCGGAGCTGGCCTATCAGAAGACGGGCATGGTGTGCTATGAGACAACAGGCAGTGGAAGGCGCTCGGGTTTTAGCATCAGACAGACCTGGGGTTCAAATCCAGCTTTCTGACTTGTAGGTTATCAGTCATCCATCCATCCATCCATCCATCCGTCCATCCATCCATCCATCCATTCATCCGTCCATCCGTCCATCCATCCAAGCATTATTTGTACAGTGCCTCCCCCTTTTTTTGGTACCAAGCCCTGGCAAGTTATTAGATCTTTCCAAGAGGTTCTCCATCTGGACAATGAGAATCGCAACTCCCATTTTTGGGGTGGTTGTCATGCAGAATGAATGAGAGTTGTATTTGAAAAGACCGGGACACATGAACAGGCTGTGAGCCCATTGGCAGGACAGAAACATCCCTGACGTGATTCCTTATCCTCGGCACTGGTGCTGTGGCTGGCACATGAAACCCTCCCCCCCCCATACAGTCCAGCAAACAAATGAATACACTCAGTTCCATGTTATGGATGGGGAAATGGAGACTCACAGAAAATAGCTTGTGAGAGAGTCTGGGCTACGTGGGAAGCTTTGACTGGGCCCTATTTACTACAGTATCTTGTGAGGTGTTCGGAAAGATTGGAGGGCTTCTCCTTTAGTGGCCCGTGAAACCAGAGATTGTCCACAGCCTATCTTCTTAACAAGCTTTCTCGAGAGACAGGCCCTGTGGCAGACACAGCTGTTTTCGGTAGAGTGGCGAGTCAGCAGGAAGGAAAGAGGGGCTGGCCCATCCAAACCAAGGGAAGACCCAGGCCAAAGACCCTGCCAACCATATTACATAAATGATCTCTTGATGCCCTGGTGGCAAAAAAATGCCTTGCGACCATGGATGGCATGTAGACACTAGGGTCCTGTCTTCCAAGGGCCTTCTACTGGCCAGCAGATGGTCAAAGGGCGGGGGTGGGGCTGGGAGGGCAGAATATTCTGTTTCCCCGAAAGCCAAACTCTAGCAGGTCTTTGAGCCATTTCTAGACATGGAAAAGAATCTAGATTTTAAGAGTCAAACGATAGAACCCAGACTCTGGGCTTCACCCTTCCTGAGCTCACCAACCTGGAGACAGTCACGCAAATACTCTGAGCCTCGGTATTTCATCGGGAAAGTGAGAACAGTAACACCCAAATACAGAATGAGTCAGGATAAGTCCAGGCCCCAACATGGTGCCCAACAATCAGCGGATGTTAGTTCTCTTTCCTTTTTCCCTGTCTCTGTGATAAATGCTCTATTAGGCCAGCATGCCTGACAAAGCCTTATCTGAAAATATGTTCGAGATCCACGCTCCTGCTGGGTTTCAGGGATCAGCCGGCAATCCATTTCATGGATAACATCATCCTTTACCAGGGGAAACATTAAAAATTAACCCAGAGGACTTCATATTTTTCTGCTAGGAGCAAAGCTGCTATGGTTACCAGATAATGCACAGACTGAACTGGAATACAGATAAGGATTTCTTTCTTTCTTTCTCTTTTTTTTTTTGTAAGAAAGGCAAAGGCCCAGTGATGGCTCACAGGAGAAATGCCCTGTGGACAAAGAGAACACAATCAGCATCAGAGCTTGGCAGAAGGCATTTGGCTCCAGGCAGCATCTAACCTACTAAGTAGAGGCCAGAAGCATGTTTGATCCTTGCATAGATGAGGAAGTCAAGGAGAGGGAGTTGGGACAAGTGAGAGAAAAAGCAATGAGGAACTTGGAAGTGTGATTACACCCCCAGGCTCCATCTCTTGTCTCTCTCTCTCTCTCTCTCTCTCTCTCTCACACACACACACACACACACACACACACACACGCACACACGCACATGCACACATCACATACATACCACATTGATTTTGGAGGGCTCTAAGCTAAAGCCAGAAGTTTCCCCTCCACCTCTAGCTATTTGATCTGACCAGGATAAAGCTCCCTGCTTCTGGACCCATAGAAGAGGGTCCATGGAGGAGCTGGGCCCCCCTGTGGGCCAAGGCCAGGGCAGGCCCCGACAGAGCTCATAGGCACTGAGCTCCTGTCACCTCCCTGCCTCCAATACCAAGGGCCCTTGGGAGAGTTTCGGGAGGAACAGAGGTCAGAGAGGCCGTTGGCTTTGACCCCAAGAGAAAGCACTCTACATTCCTGCCTATACTGGGGCAGATAGGAAGTCCACGTGGGCTACATGGACGTGACCTTGGGCCTGGGTGGAGAGGGGACCTGGAAGGGTTTATCTCCAATCAGACAATGGTATTCTTGGTCCTGGGCTTTGGGAGGCAAGATGTCTGTGTCTTCCTGGATTGCACAAACTGTAGGGAGGCCCATGGAGTGATTTCTAGAGGGTCAGATCTGGGTCCTGGCTCTCCCACTAGCTTTCTGGGTGACCTTGAGCAAGTCTCTTCTTCTTTCTGGTCTCAGTTTCCTTTGCTGAAAAGTGCAAGGATGAGACCAGATGATTCATGGCTCCTTCCTGCTGCAAACATCTCTACATCCAGGAGGTGGAGGGATGACCACCGGAAGGAGATGGAAGACCCAGTGGTGAAGACTATGAGTCAGGAGCAAGGACCCACTAGGGCAAGGACGTGACTTCCTCATTAGGGTCATGACTCCCAACCAGGTCAGGGTGGGAGTGCCCTTCTGGGACTTGATGCTGAAAAAGCAGGAGACAGTGCCCCTGATGACACAGTCAGGAACATCGCCTATCCCCTTCTGTGTCCCCTTTGCCACATGCCATCACTTGTCCAGTAACCACTTACTGGTCACCTACTACCTGCCAGTCTCATTCTTGCCTCTGCACAGGAGTTATCTGGGAATCTGCTTGGGAGCTCGCTGAGGGCAGAACCTATGGCTGTACCATCCTGTATTCCCAGGGCTCAGGCCAAGGCCTGGCATAGAGAATGTTTCCTGAACTGAACGGAGGCTGAGAGTCAGCTCTGTGGGCAGCAGAAGGAGGGACTGGGCAGGCCTGCGCTGTGCTGTCATGGACACACACTTTATGCTTTTGGTCCATTCTTTCCAGGCTTATATGGGAGCAAAGAGCCAAGAACACAGCTTGTATACAGGTTTGGACCAGAGCCTTCGGGGGAGCAAAGGTTCTTGGGGGCAGAAGATCGGGAGCAAGGAGAGGCTGGCTGGGGGTGGTGGCGTGGGGTGTCAGTGCCCGGGGCTCCAGCCATCTCCACCTAGAAGGAACTTCCCAGTGAGTGCCAGCCAGGGCTCAGCTTACGTCCATCAGTGCGGCATTGACGTAGTTGCTGGGCTCCCCATCCACCGAGATAAGGAAGGGCAGGCAGCGGTCTAGAGGCAGGACATCCATGCTCCGGTTCTTATCGTGATTCCGTGGAAGAAGCCCGATGCTGCAGTCCTCAGGCCGGACACGGGGGGTCACAATGTTGAGGGTCTGTAGGGCACAAGGACAGATAGGTAGGCACTACTCAGGTGGGTGCCTCAAACAGAGCAGACAGCGAAGTTCAAATTCAGCCTACCCCACCTACCTCTGTCCTCCAAGCTTGGCCCTTCAGTGCCACCCCCCGCCCCAGGACTTGTTCCTCTCCCATGTGATGTGCTGCAATGTGTTGGCTGCTCCATGCCCTGGGAGCTGACAGTCCCTGTGGGGGCTGCATGACACCCCCTGATGCCAAGGCTGCCGGGGCAGCATGCCCATGTGCACAGCAGACATGGGCCGCCAACCCCTGCCACCAGACTCATCTCGGTAAAAGGTGGGCCGGTCAGGAGGTCAGAGGGTGGGGGTGGGGCTGGGGAATCTCTAGTGAGTGTTATGCATCCCTTGAAGTGTCATGGAAGGAGGGAAAGGATTTCCCCAATGCTCCTCTCAGAGAGAGTGGTTTTTAGAACGAGCTGCTCAGGATGGGTGAGAGACCCCCAGGGGAGGAAGATCTAGGAGTGTGGAAAATTTCAGGGCTGTGCTCTGCAGACTGAGTCTTGCAAGTGTGGGGCCAGAGCTGAACTGTCCAGCCAGGAGACCAGACGCTGCGTGCACTCAAGAGGGGGCTGCGGCCTCCATCTTTCCCCTATTCTGCACTTGGTCTCCTCTCCCAATCAGTAAAGCTTCCATTGGAGGGAGCATGGGGGTACTGGCTTGGCTGGGGTATCTGCCCATGGAATCATGGGCCGAGGACTTGCCCCTCAATTCCTGCAACTACCTTGCTTCCTGATGCCTGGTTTTCAGCTCCTGTTGCCCAGGGATGACCCTGGCACAGACCTCAGGACAACTGAGCCTGGCCACTAGGCTTACTCCGTGATTCACATCCAGGTCTCCAGACCAAAGCTGCCACCACTCTGGCCACATGGGTTGCAAGGTGCAGATGTGCTATGCTTGAGCTGAGCTGAGCTCTGGGATGGTGCTTCTCAAAGTTTAATGTGCAGACGAATCATCCGGAGATCTTGTTACACTGCACATTCTGGTTCAGTAGATGTGGGTAGGAGCCAGGATTCTACATTCCTAATGAACTCCCAGATGAAGCTGATGGTGTTGGCCTCCAGACCCCACTATGAGTAGTAGTGAGGATCTGGGACACACATACTCCAATTGTTCAGAAACGGCAAGAAAACCTGAGTCCCTCTAGGGACAGTGGAGCATGAAACACACCTGTGTTCAGAAACTCGTCTCCACCCACAACTCAGACTAGTCAAATTAGTTCAAACACAGGATCACAGTTAAAAACAAGTGTCAACAGTCACTAAGTGACTGGTTCACAGCGGCTTGTGGTTGTGCATGGAATGTTATGGAATTCATTCTGCAGCTTTTTAGAGCTGCAGACACTGGAAGTGCTAGGCTTATCCATTCTCCCAAAGAAAACCCCATGAATGTGCTCAGCACCACGGAAGTTGGCTGGGTCCCTGAGCCGGGGACTTGCTCATACCTGAAACTCGTCTTTGATCTGGCTGGAGTTGGTCTGGGGGTCCAGCCTGCTGATATTGTAGTAGAGAGAGCGGAACTCGCACACGGGGATGGCGGTGTTGCCGCACAGGCACGCTTCCAGGATGGCGTCGTGCACGAACACGTATTGCTCCTGCCAAGCCATGGAGAGAACAGACAGGGGTCTGGGTGAGAAGAAGAGTGGCCTGGGGGTGTGTCGCCCAAATGTAACCCCATGGCTATGAAGGACAGGCAGGATTTACAACGTACAATCACGGCTTCCTCTCCGACCCCGAAGGGCCAAGTTTCCCTGATTCTTCGTGATCGCTTCAGCAGGGGTGAGTCTACGCTGCAGGACTGAACAGTGTAGTCACTGATGACAGAAACTTCTGGGCCTGCTGCAGCACGGGCTCTTGGTGCCTGCCTCTGTCCCCTTGGCTGTCCCCTCTACCTTGGAGCCTGCTTACAGTAAGCACCTGTGACTCATGCTGAGGGTTTTCTCCTGGTCCCAGGAGCATCCTGGGGCTGGGTGTAGGGCGAGCCAGCAAGGCTGAAGAGTCAGTGCTCCAGGATGGAGCCCTCAAGCAGTGTCTGCCAGAGAGCTGGGGCAGAAACACCTAAGCTCCTTCTGTCCCAGGTAGGATATTTGGGAGGGCATGCCCCCTACTATCTCAGCGCTCCCAGCAGGCTTGAGCTCCAGGTGTCCACGGGGTGAAACAGCTTGCAAAACCCCTTAGCAGCATCATGCAACCTGGCTTCCCTTCCTTCTCTTTGCTTTCCAACCAGTGAGTCCTGGTATCGCCTTCCAAATAAACCACATGCCTTGTCTCATGATCTGCTCCCGAGCCCTGGCCTCTCAGCCACCTGTGTCCTTTGCACCTGCTGTTCTCCTCTCCTGGAACCCCGTGCCCCCGTTGCTATGGTCCCTCTGCTTCATTGCCTCTGGAGAGTCTTCTGCAAATCCACCAGGTGGAAGCTGTTGCTATTGTCCCCAAGCCCTTAACCAATGTTTGTTGAGTGACTTGGCCCATCTCTACATCAAACACTTATCCAGATGCATCATGATGGCTGATCTGAATGTCTGTCTCCACACCAGACAGCAGGGACCCCGTGTCTAGTGCCAGCCAGTGAGCCTGTCTTCTGCAAGCATGAATCCGGGAACAGAGAAAGTAGCCTCACCGAGTATAGATGCTAGCCTGTGGGAGTTAGCTCAGAGCTCACAGCTGGCTCTTCTGTGTATATGCTTTAAGTAGGGGGATTCTCCACGGAGCTGGGAGTGACTGGTGAGGCCCAAAGCCAAAACTTCCCTTTGCAGGACTGATGAAGGATGTAGCTTCTTAACTGCCCTAGCTGACTGCCTGGGCACCCACAGCCTTCCCTAGAACCAGGCGATGGGCTTTTTTTTTTTTTAATTTATTTTTATTATTATTATTTGCCCCAGGGGTACAGGTCTGCGAATTATCAGGCTTACACCTTTCACAGCACACACCATAGCACAAACCCTCCCCAATGTCCCATAAGCGATGGGCTTGTTTTAAGAACCAGCCATGGCTTTGAGGCATAGGGTAGGCAGAAAAGGCTGCCTGACAAGAGAGTATGGTTCAGGGAAAAGTACATGCCATGGGCCTTGGGGTCACATGGACCCAAGTTCCACCCTGTCCACCTGTGTGAGGACTTGGGGATCCTTTATCTGTGCAGTGGGGATACTAGTAGGGGCCACCCCATATGCTCGTTGTGAGGAGTACACATAGCATCCTCAATATAAAGGACCTAGCATGATGCCTGACACATAGTAGGTGCTCAATAACAAAGATGAGCTCCTCGATTTCCCTTGGCTCTTGGGCTCTTTACCTGGTTGGAAGGATGTCTGAAGGTCATGCTTTTCCCTCAAGGGTGGGGGCTATGTGTTATCTCCTTTGGAATCTCTAGAACCCAGCCCAAGTACTCAATAATTTTGTTGATGAAGTCACTCTGGCAGGGACGGTGCTTGGCACACAGTAGGCATTCAGGAAGTGCCAATCTTTCTGTCTTCTTCTTCCCTCAGGGCAGGAATACTATTCAAAGAATCCTTGAAAGTTGCCATTCAGTCCCTGCTTGGATGCCCTCAGAGCCGGGGAACTCACCCCCCACTGGTGCAAGTGCTTGCACAGTGGGATCTCAAGGTTGGAAGCAGCGTCCTAGCTTCTAATGTGGTCCCATTGTAACAAGCCAGGTATTCCCTCCCTCCACTTCTCTCACCCCCGGGTCTCTTTCTATAGGATGCCCCCCCACCCACGGGTGTCTGTTCTACCCTGCTTCTCCTTGGCCAGGGCTGCAGCTGGCTGGCCTGCTCAGTCCCCAGGACTCACCTCTGTCTGCACTAGGTTGACCCTCTGGGCCCGGAGCTCGCGCACACAGTTGAAGATGTCCACTACCCCTTCATTCTCGGCCATGTCGAGCATGGTGTCGATGGCGATGAAGCAGCCGGTCCTCCCAGCTCCAGCACTAGAATAGAGACAGTGTCTGTTAGGGACCTCGGGGTGGAAGTAGCCCTGGGGAGTCTCCCTGCCCCTACCAACCACTCAACCCGGCCCCAAGAGCCCTGTAAGGGGGCAGGAGGCTGCGGAGGCCAGACAGAACAGTCTGAATCCCAGCGCTGCCGTGAGACCCTGAGCAAGTGAGTGAACTTAGAGCCTCAGCTTTCTCTTCTGTAAAATGGGACAGCAATGCTTGCCTTGGGGGCTGTTTTATCAGAACCTGCTTACTTTTGTTGTCCTCATTTAGCAAGGACTTATTTAACACTTACAAAGTGCCAGACATTGTTTTAAGTGCCTCTATAGACGTTACCTATTAACTCCCTCATGAGGTCGTTGGGAAGTTTCTCACCCCATTTTATAGGTAAGAAAAGCAAGGCACAGAGATCTGACCTTGCTCAAGGTCACAGAGCTGGCATGCCATGAGACTTGCACCCCAGCCATCTGGCTCTCTGGTCTGTGCTCTCAGACATCTCCTCCTAGTAACAGTTGTAGCACAAAACGCACGCTTGGACAGCCAGTGGTTGAAGCTCATCTGTCTATATTGAACAAGGCATGGTGTCCGGCATGCTGGAGATGCCTAATAAACATGTCTTCCCCGCCCCCCTTCTGTCTTTTTCCCTTTGTCAACAAACAGGCTCATGGATGGAAGCAAAGAAGGAGAGAGGCGGGAACAGAAGGGAGGTGGGAAGGCAGATCCTCCGAGGGGCCCAGAGGCAGAGAGTGAGTCCCAGTTCCCATGTTGCAAACCCCAGATTTGGCTCCAGGGGCGTCTGTTTTCTCAGGAACGTGAGCCAGGAGCATTCTTCAAATGGAACAGGTGACAGCCCCAAGGCCCTGGTCTGGTAGACATATTCCAATTCTGATACATACTCAATTCCGATCACTGGTGGTTTCCTTTAGGAAAATCTCAGACCAAGTACAAAATAGCAAGAGAACTCAGCATGACCCATGGACCACGGGCAGCCTTCCCCTGATCCGCATTGGGTTCCAGTTCCAGGCATGGCTCTGAACCAGAGACAAATAGAACACTGGTCTTAAGTGCACGTAGTTTAGGAAGTGAAAGCCAGACTAGCAAGGAGGCCCATGCTGACTGTGTTTTCACATCTTTCTTCCTCTAGGGAAACAAGTGATAGGGCAGGAAATGAGCAGGATTGGGGGGCCATCAATCCAGGCAGGACAGGCCGGCAGGGACTGCCACCCACAATGATCTGGAAAACAAATCTGTGGGAAGCAGTCTTGGTTCTTAGTAAAATTTCATGGTTTAGAGTGGTGAAGTGTGACTTGTATTTGTACCTTTCCATGCCCCAGTCCTGATCCCCCCAGAAGGGACGCAGCAGGCTGGGCCCCAAGGTCTAGGAGGGGCACAAATAGCCCTCATCCTCATCCTCCTGAAGCCTCCTCCTCCCCCTGTGTCAGGGAAAACGAGCAGCCTGACCTGGTTTTGCATCTTGGCTCCATCACCAGTGAACAACCTGCCTGGTGCCCGTAAGCCTCACGCATACAACCTGCCTCCCTGCTGGGTTCTCTTGAGGACTTGAGCTGTATTTCAGCCTCACAGAGCAGCTGAGCTCCTCATACTTGGGGTCAGACCCCTGGAACCCAGTCCTGGCTCAACCACTTACTAGCTGTGGGACCTTGGGTAAATGACTTCACCCTTCTGGGTTTCAATAACCGCCACCATGAAATGAGGCTGGTAATAATAAATAGACCCACCCTGTAGCATTGATAGCACAATACATGTATATTGCACAAAATGATGCTGAAAAAGCATAGTGCATGCAAATTCCCTAGCCCTATGCCGAGCTACGTTGCAATTTCTCAGTAAATGGTAGCTACTTATATTCAACAAATATTTATGGAGCACCCAGTATGCACTGGATGCTGGGACTGGGAGTTGGGGATAGGAAGATAAGCAGACATGGTTTCTGCTCTGAAGAATTAACAGTCTGGGGAGTAGACCAGTAGTAGAGGCAGAGAACGGTAGGTCCTTAAGTGCTTATTAGGTGTCAGGATTTCTCCTAGGCATTGTGTATATATCATCTTCAGAATGGCCCCGGGAGTGGGGACCACTGTGTCAGGCGTGTTAGGTGGACTGGCTCTGGAGGAAAGACAGAGCTGTCGTGCAAGGAGAGCCTGATCAATCGTCTCCCTTCCTCCCTTACCCCTGCTCTGACTGCCCTCTGGGACACAGGACTTGGGGGCTAACATTCTCCTGTCCTTGAACTTCATGAGCCGTAAAACAGAGGATATATGCAAAATGCTTAGAGAGCCCAGGGCTGCTGGTGACTATGTCCTCCCAACCCTCAGTGACCTCATCTATGAAATGGGGTCTCTAATTCCCACCCGCTCGTGTGGGGAGGATAAATGGATGCCGAGCGACAAGGGGCTGGCCCTAAGATGCCTGCAGTTTGTGCAGTCCCTCCTTGGCTTCACTCAAGACCTTGACTGACATGGTCACCGCCAGGGCAGGCCTAAGTCAAGAACACACAGGGTCTGAAAAGGTGGGCTGGGCCCAAGGTCATACTGGAAGAGGGAGGCAGAAGTGTGCAGGCCAGCTGGCCTTCAGGTCTGGTCCAATTTTTAATGCCCTTGACACGACACTTCATCTCCATTTAGGAGGATTGGAAGACGTGCCAGTCATTCCCCATGTGACTTTCTAGGTCAGGGCTGAAAATACCTCTTCTCCATAATAAGGTGAAGCCTGGCGCTGTCCATTTACTCGGTTAAGGCCCTGCAGGCCAGCAATTGATTTTTAAAATAACAGAACTGAAGAGCAGCATGCTTCCATGGAGGCTCCCTGCTGCCGTGGCAAGCAGCTGAGGCCAAGCATCTGGAGAAAAGCCTGTCAACTCCCAGTGCTGCTGGCTTACACCTGCGTGACCCGAGCAAAGGGTCCACCTTCTCGGCACCTCCATGTTCTCATCTGTAGAATGGGAAGGATGCTAACTCTCTCCCCTCTAGGCTGCGTGAGGAATGTGCAAAGTGCATGTATAGCAGACGCTCTCAGTGTGAGCCTGTGACCCCAGGGGGCTTTAGTATTTCAGGGCAACAGTCACGGTACCCGCTGGTACTGTTACTATTCCTTTGTTGTTGTTGTTGTCAGCAGACCCTGAGATCTGGGCTTGGGGAGAGGCAGGGCAGTCTTGAAGGCAAAGGAGAAGGGCTGCTGGAAAGAATGCGTCTCCCTCCCTGACAGCAGAGCTGGAGGGCAGCGCTTACCTGCAGTGGACCACTATGGGCCCGGCCTCAGGGGGGTTCAGGAACTTGACCTGGCGCACGAAGCCCAGGAGGCCGGTGGCATAGCAGGGGACGCCGTGGTCGGGCCAACTGGTGAAGTGGAAGAGGCGGAGCTCCCGGATCTCATGGTAGCCTTTCTGAGGAGAGAAGGGGCCTCTGTTCCTCCAGCTGCCACCCCCACATGCACGCCCAGTACCCACAGGGAGCATGGCTGCCACGCAGAGGAGCCAGCCTCCCTGCTGTCGGGGAGGACAAGACCCTGCCAGGTGAGCAAGGTTGCCTTGGGCGACTTCTGTGATCTGTTGCAGCTGGGAGCCACAGAAGTAGGTAACGTAGAGGTAGTGGCTTTGCTACAGGACTTCTCAGAGCCTTCAGTGGGCTCATGTACACTCTGCATCCCCAAGGGGACGTTATACCACACCCACAGTATTTGTCCTTTGGACAAGAGTGTCGTGAGACTTCTATTCAGCAGAACAGACTCAGAGAAAGATTGGTCTTAAACACCAAGTTCAAGTTATTTCCAGTGGAACACGAGGCCTTTCAGTGACTGTGGTTTCTGTCCCTCACTGTGTCCATGGCTTTCAAATTAAAAAAAGAAAACAAACGAACACGTCAGACTCCTCTATTCTTTCGATTCTTATTTAGAATCATAAGGTAGGAAACAAAAGCAGAGCTTCTCTGACTGCTGGGGGCAGTGGGGGCTGGGGCTTAGTTGCTTTCCCTTCCCCTCCTACAAATCCTCACTGACACCCTGTAGGCTAAGGGGACTTCTTTGCCCAGTCGGTAGTCAGCTGTCACCTTGGGGCCTGTGCTTATGCAGTGCCCTTACCTACTTTCTCCTACCTTGCAATCTCCTGCAGATATGCAGAGAGCACTGAATAGGAAGAGTGTTTGATCATTCTTTCAGTTAAGGAAGATTCACCGAGGGTTGTCTGTGCCAAGCCTTGTGTCAGGCACTGTGAAGGCAGAAATAAAAGCCACAGTCCCTGTCCCTGGAGCAGCTCACAGTCCAGCTGGAGAGGCAGACTCCTAAGTGGATAACCTATTGAAGTGCTTAAAGGAGCATCAGGGAACACCCAGCTGCGGAAGGAGAGATTAGAGAAGGCTTCCTACAGGAGGTGAAGCATGACCTGGGTCTTGAAATACATTAATAGTTAAAACAATAGCTAACATTTATTAAGCACGGACTGCATGCCTGTTACCCTTCGGAACATTTCAGTGTATTAACTCATTTAATCCTCATACCAGTCCTTATGTTATCTCTGCTTTACGGATGAGGAAACTGAGGCTAAGTCAGGTTAAGGAACCCAACCAGGTCACACAACTCCTAAGTTGTAACCCAGTCTGGACCCTGGCTGTTGGACTCCACATTCTGCACTCCTAGTCACCATGAGACACCGAGGCCTGAGTGCTGGCCAGTGGAAGAGATGGTGGGACTCCTAGGCAGACAGGCAGCCCAGGTAACATCACGGGGACGGGACTTAGCATGGCACACGCACAGAATCACCAACAGGACACCCCCGGGGGAAGTGGGAGACAGGCAAGGGTGGACAGAGGGACTGGGGGTGGGAAGCTGGGTGGGTGGCTGCTTACTGGGAGGCCTGGCATCCCACATGGGGTCTCGCTGGGGATCTGGGGAGGTTGCCCAGAAGGGGAAATGCATCATCACACTTGCATTTTGGGAGGATTGTGTTGGCTGCTATGCGGAGCCTGGAGTGGAGTGGGAACGCGGGGGGCAGTGCAGGCGGCACTGATGGTGCCCTCCCAGATCCCCTTTCCTGGGCCAGGGCCCCCATCTCCAGCTCCTGAGTCTGGGCTGCAGAAACCCACAGCTCCCCCCTTCTTCAGAGAATTGCTCAGCCGACCAGGAGCCACTTCCCATGGGGGTGGGGTGGGCAGCTGGCATTCAGGGGGTGGCAGGACAGAGTAGTGACCAGCTGACTTGGTGAGTCTGCCCAGGACTGAGGGTCTTCTGGGACATGGGACTTTTGCTATGAAAGCCAGGATGGTCCTGGGCAAATCAGGATGTTGGGTGACCCTAATGGAGGAACAGAGGACCTCTTTGCCTTGAGACAGGATCAAGTGTGTGGTGGAGTTCATGCCCCAGAGCTCCCACAGGAGCCAGCTGGCTTTAGTCTCTAGCTGAGAGCATGCCCTGGCTTGGCTCCTTCCGCTGACCTGACCAGCCTGCCTGCCTGCCTGCCTGCCTGCCTGCCTCCCTCCCTCCCTCCCCTTCTCAGAGCTCCTCCCCCAACTTCAGCAAGAGCACCCAAAAGCCCTGCTTCAGGCTCAGCTTCCCAGAAACCCAAACTAAGATGGGGTGAGACTGGAGGCAGAGAGTCCCTTAGGAGGCTGGGGTGGAAGTCCAGGCAGGAGTGAACAAAGGCCCAGACGAAGGCTCTGACCCAGGCGCTGAAGTAGAAGAAAAAGCTTCAGCGATATTCAGGGTTTCCTTTCATTCTCCAGGTCACCTCAGCCCTGGGAAGCCCTTGTTCAAGCCCTTACCGCCTCCACTGTGGTGACGGATCAGGGCTCCTCCCTCCCTGGCAGGACCTTGCTTTCTTCAAGGGTGGACACTACTTTCTGTTTATTATTTCTGGGTCCCCAGCTCAGGAACCGATTTTGAGCTAAGGACCTGGGCAGTGTTTGCTGAGCTCCTGCCTATGGTTCTCTGAGGCCTCTCTGCTCAGGTGTGGGGCCCAGGATGGGCTCCCATGTCCCCACTACTCATCTCACTCCCTGCACTAACTGCATCCATGCCAGACTGTATGGGGGCCCTGCCAGGTCTTCTCTGTGGTCTGCATCCCTGGACCTCAGCTGTAGGAGTGCTGGCTGCTAGTGACTCCCCTTTTCTGGAGAAGTGCCCTCAGCCCACAGGATCTGTCTTGCGCTGCAGGTGACCTCTCGGTGGCTGGTCCACAGTCAGCGGGCAGACGGAGGAAAGAGGGCCAAGTCTGGGGTGCAAGTCTTGCTCTGGCAGCCCGTGTGGATCAGGCCTGGGTTAGACTCTGCTGAAGACTCTGTCCTTGCCCAGGTCCTTCCTCTTCTCTCTCCGGCCTCCCCTGCTCTCCTGTAAGTTTTTCTTGATAGTGGTCCCTGGCTACACCACCTGCACCCAAATCCTTGTCTCAGGCTCTGCTTCTAAGTAACCCGACCTAAGGCCATGTTGGTGTACCTGTTGTCATGGAGAAGTGCCCTTCCCTCTTGGCTCTTTGACTGAGTCTGCAGATGCAGGCCTTTAGGAGCATGAGGCTTGGAGGGGTGGCTGCCAGGAGCAGTGTGCCCTGTGTCAACTATGCATGTACCTGTGGTCCTGTACATGTGTCCCAGGGACTTGTCTGAACCCCAACAGCACAGCTCTCAGAGCAGTGAATCCCCAGTGCTTCTGCATCCCCGGCTCTGTGGCCACCTGGTCATCAGTGTGGATGCTTCCAGAAAATGGCGAGTATAGAGTAGTGGAAGGGGCAGTGAGCTTCAAGTCAGGGGTTGAGGTGGGAATGTGGTTGAGTCAGCTCGCAGCTGGGAAACTGGGGACAAAGGACACACACGCTCTGTGCCTAATTTTCTTCCCCTACAAGATGGAAGCAGTGATAGTACCTCTCTCAAGAAGTTGTTGGAATGAACGAGTTCATGTATGCGAAGCACTTAGAAAAGCACCTACTTTAGTAATTGGTCAATAAATGTTAGCGATCATCATCATAGGAGTTGAATGCTAGATCTTATTTGCAATCTCGTTCCTGTTCCTCAAGCTCCTGCCAGCCCAGCCTCCTTTCGGGCTGATGGAGGCTCTCCTTCCTCCCCCTTTCGGTCCCCAGCACTTCCCAGCCCCGAGATCACTGACATTTGGGGCCAGGTAACTCTTTGTTGCTGGGGCCTGCCGCCACGGGGAAGCTTACCTTCTGGACGGTGAAGGTGCGTATGACGTACTCCGCCAGGGGCTCTGTCTCAATCAGGCTGACTTTAATGTCCCCGTAGACCTCCGTGTCGTCTGGCCAGTATCGCACACACTTCACCTGTGGGGAAGGCCAGAGACAAGGACGGATGAGTGCGTGGCGGAGCGTGAGCAGCCACCTCGTCCGGCCTTCCTGTTCCGATAAACCCGAGGGCGATTGGGGTGGAATTTCGGTCCAAGGGGGCTGTCAGCTCGCCAGGGACTGGCAAACCACACAGGGCCACGCCCTCTCCCAAAGGAACTGGAGCCGTTAGGAATAATGGCAGTAACTTCTTCGGCAGAGCTCCTTAAAATCTCCAAGTCCATTATCACACTAGGTGAGCAAATCGATCGAGGTGAGATAGGCAGGTGGTGTTACCCCATTTAGATGGAAACAAAGCTCGAGTTTGGAGGTCAGGTACCTGGTCCCGGGTCTCGGGGCCAGTTGTCTACCTCTGGCTGAGCCCTCTTTCTGCTAGATCAGGTGGGGCAGCGGGGCGGCGTCAGTGGAACAGAGATGAGGATAAAAGGTGGGAAGCAGAGGGGGTGGGGAGAGGGCCGTTACATCCAGAGGTGGTGACTGGGGGCTGGAAGGAGAAAGGTTCTCAGCTGGGAGAAGGATGCAGGGAGCGGGACCCGAAGGGGAGAGTCTGCACAACGGCTCCCTGCCTGGGCGGTGGGTGCAGATGCCAGCGACAAGCCAGTCCCACACTGGACTAGGTCACACTCCGCGGGAGGAAAAAGAGATCATTGTTTTCCCCTAAAAAGAACAAAAGCATTACCATTCCGGGGGACGCCGCACGGCCTAGAGTGGCATTTCCCACAGTGTGTTCCGCTGGGTGCTAATAGGTGTTAGGTAAAAAAAAAAACAAGAAACAAAAAAAACAAACAAACAAAAAAAGGTTTTGTGGTCAAATGAGTTTGGGAAATGCTGGATCAAACAAAGCTAAACAGGCCGCTCTGCTACAAGACTCCTCAGCTGGTTGAACGTGCTAACGCTAATGTGTTTTCGACTCTCCGAGAGGGGCAAAGAGTGCACAGCATTTCCCAAACGTATTTAACCATGGAACCCTCTTCTCACTAGGCATCCTGCAGACTAGCATCCCATGGAACCCACTTAGGGAAACGCTGGTATAGCGCAACAGGCTTGGCAGGCAAACGGATGCATGGCTTGGTTCTAACAGCTGGCAGCTTCCAAAAAGTGCTGAAGTCTAAGGCTCAACTTCCTACTCATACGGGTAGCGAACATTCACTGGCAGCTCACTGTGTCCCACACCGCTTGCTAAGTGTTCTACGAATTCCTTCCATGTATTATTTTAATCGGTTATTACTACAACCTTTGCAGATAGGATTATCACCCTGTTTTACGGATGAGGAATCAGAAGCATTGAGAGGCTAAGAAAATTGTCCAGGGTCAGGAAGGGATGGAGCCAGGATGCAAAGCCAGGCCACCCGAATAATTACCAGAAACACTCCCTCATGCAGTTGTCGGGGTCAACATGAAGTAACACGCAGGGAACGTCAGGCACGGTGCTTCGCTCCTAGCAGGAATTCTGTCCAGAGACTGCTCTCCTGTTCCCTCCCCAGATCCAAATGAGATTCATGATCTTTCCATCGAAGGAATCTGTCTCCAAGATGGGAGATGTTATAGAACATGCTGGAATTTGCCTCTGAATTCTTAAATCCTAGCCTGGCCTTTTCGTCTGTGGTAGCTGCTCCCCGGGCCTGGGTCCTTGGGGAGCAGTCTGAGTGGGACCATGATACTAGCATGGGAGTTAAGAGTCAGAGATCGTGGCCGGGCTCTGGCTGGAGGACTAAGGGGTTGGTGGTCCGGCCCCTCTGGTCCTGTTTCCTCATCTGTAAAACTGGGGATGGGACGAGGTGAGAGTGGGCTCAAGGATAAAGTCTGTCCTGGCCCCAGAACCCCATGAGGCCACAAGTCAGCCCAGATTCTCGCTTTCCCACATTCTTGGAGGCCAGGACTCTTTATTTTAATGGTCCTTTGCCGAAACAAAAACTTACCTGCCCACTCTCTGGTTAGTTCCTATGGTAAGTAGAGAAGCCCTCTCTTCCTTCTCATGTTGTGCACCCTGCCTTTCAACCCAACAGCCCACCCGCCCACATGCCACAGTTTGCCAAGTGAGCAAAATAAAGCTGGGCATAGCAGTCCCATCTCCAAGCCCGAGGAGTAGCTAAGGCTAACGTGGGAGAGAGTCGAGATAGAGCAGAGCAGGAGACCAAGGCCTGAACCCTGAGGAATGTCAAGGTTGAGAGGTAAGGGAGCAAAAGGTCGGATGCTCTGAGAGGCTGAGTTCAATGAGAAGAAAGAAGTGGAGGTTGAATTCGTCAACATGAAGGATGCTGGTGATACTGACCGTCTCACTATGGGTGGGATGGAGAGGGAAGAAGAGAACTGGAGTGGAGAAACAGAGCCTGTGTCTGAGGCTTCAGAGTCTGGCAGAAAAGTAGGGACAAGAGAATCCTTTTTGTTTGCCTGTTTTGTATTTTCAGGGGGAAGGTACTCAGGACGTTTTGTATGTTCAGGAGAATAATCTAGCAATGAGAGAAAGTTACTTTTCAAGTGAGGGGGAAATGAGAAAATTTTTGCCTAGAATCTGTAATTCAAGGCCCTGGCATTGCCTTTGAAAGGACAAGAGTCACTTCTTCCGTCGTAGGTGGCTGAGCCTTTAGGAACAGCAGAGTCTACCATTTGGGTCAACAAAAATGGCCATTTTGTTGGTTCACCCTGATAACAGAGGGGAAGAATGAGAAGATGGTCATAGATGCAAGTAGGACTGTGGCTTTGTAGTGTGAAGATGAGCGTTCATGTCTGATGGCTTTCATTTCCCCAAAGGGCATGAGATGACATCATCGACGGAGCGAGGGTGGAGGAAGGGATGACTCGAGGGAAAGGCAGTACTCCCCGAATGGGAAGCGGGGTGAGGATTTAGGGTTTCTCCCACGAGGGTTGTTGTGAGTGAAGTGTTAAGCAGGGGCACGTGCCATAAGGCACAGAACAGAGAGATGCTCAGGAGGGCAGGGCCAGCAACCTCTGTCCAGGTAACTGCGGGAGGGGCTTACCCTGCCCACTTCCACGAGGTTCGTGACCATGACGATGCTGGCCGAATTCTCCTGCCAGATCATTCTCCAGAAGTCCTTGACAGTCTCCTGCATCGGACCTGAAGACAGAGAAGGTGACGGGGTCAAAGACCTCAAATGCAAGGAGGCAGCCAGGAGGCCATCCCTCCTGGTTGGTCAGTCCAGGCTCGGCGGAGGTGAGCGAGAGTGAGGCCAGATGATCCTCACTGGGACACCCGAGTCGCTGAGACTGGGGCCGGAGCACGGAAAAGCAAAGTGGCATTCCCAACTAGCACGGTCTGTAGGACCCATGGAAATACCCACAGCCTTTCCTCTTCCCTCTGCTGTCCTCCTTCTCAGAGGCGGTCCCCCGGCCCCACTTGCCCCCCATCCATCACCTTATCAGGACTATATTATGGGTTAATACTATAGATTAAGGGAGTTTTCATAAAAACTGGGCTCCAGGACCTCAGTGAGAGACAGGGAGGAAATTGGGGTTGCAGGGGGCGGGGAGGAGGACAGAGAGCTGCCAGGAGCTGGACGCTCACGGTGCAAACGGTACAGGCCCGATTTTTGAACTTGACAAACACAGGGAGCATTCGTCTGGAGCCCAAACAGGAGGGAGGGAAAAGAAATGGACAAGGAAAAGTGAGATAGGATCTGAGAGTCCAAAGCAATTTCCTTGGAAATTTCTCTTTCAATGTCCTGGGCCTTCATTGCTTTTCCAATTACAAAAGAAATACATGTGCTTGATGTAAAAATCTGAATAGCATTTTTCTGCATATGTGTATATATGTATTTATACATATGCATTTTCTGTAATAAGCAATTATATGCATTTTTATATGCATCATTATTATATGCATTTTTGCATGCTCTTAAAAATTCTTACTAAGCATGGTACGTGGTCACTGCATAATTTTCTATAATATAGAAGTATCTTACTTTATTTAAGCAAGCTACCAACTGTTGGGCATTTAAGATTTTTCACTTTTTTCCTATTACAGATAACACTGTGACAAGTATCTCTGTATATGTCACTGTCCACATATAGAAATATGCACAGGATTTCTTCCCCAAAGGGTTTGGGAGGTAGGATCATTTTTAAGCCTCTGATAATGTACTGCCAAGTTGTTTTCCAGAACGGCTGAGTACTTCTCTCTTCTAGGCACACGCTCAGCAAGGAGGTCAGGAGCCATCAGCTCTAGTTCTCGATGCTGGATCCCTGGGGCACATGCCTGAGGCCGAGGCTTCCAGGGTGCCCTGCCTGTGACAATTTCCTAGCGACACCTCCTTCATCTCTCACTCATGTCCCTCCCCCTAGAACTGAATTTGTCACCTCTTTCCTCCCCAAACAAACGGATGTTCCCAGGGACCCCTGGAGGCTCTCCAGCCCTATGCCTGTGTGACTTCTTTGCTGGCAGCAGCCCATTCCTCTCTTCCAGTGAAGGGCAAGGACACCTCTGACGAAAAGGCGAGCACTTACCCTGAGTTGCAATGTAGTGCCGAGGTCGATGGTATCCCTGGATGACAGGAGAGAAGCAGAGTGAAGGGCCTCCAGTCAAAGCTCGCAAACACCATAATATTAATAGTTATCCTTTCCAAGACATGCTTTCCTCACAGGCAAAATGAGAATAGCATTAGACACTTCCCAGAGAAGTGGCAAAGATGAAATAAGGCAACGCATGGAAAACTCTTATTAAATCACTCATTGTTAGCCATTTTAATAGTGACTTGGGAGGGACCCATATAGGCTTGCCTTGGCAGCAAACCTGGGTGGTTGTTACGTATGCCCATGCACCCAGAAAGAGGTGGAGAAGGAATTTTGGGGTTCCTGTGGGACACAAGCCACCAAAAAGTCTTTCCTGGGTCCTAATTGTGTGGAACACTGTGTGAGTCTCTGTAAGGCACCTGACGGAAGAAAACCATTGCACTGTTGCCTTTTGCATTAGTAACAATTAGAAAAAAAATTGGGAAGAATGCCACAGTGCCTCTCTGTGCCACACGGTGGGGCTTGGAATTGGAAGTCCCACTCACCAGGGAGGGCCCGTGCAGGTGTGACCTAGAGGCTGATAAAGCCACTTTCTGATTCAGAGACCAGTTTCTGATATCCCTGTTTATTTCAGTGTCCCAGGAGGCCCTGCCGCGCTCTGGCGTGGGGTTCCTCTGTGCTCCATCACCCTCATTGTTGGGGAAGAGGTTGGAGATAGCCTTCTCTTTTGCCTGCGTTTGGCAATACATGGAGGATGCTCTTTCTAGTTCCAGAGAGGAACTATACCATACTGGGTAGAGTTCAAGTTTTGCACAAAGATTTGCACCGAACATAGTTAGCATTTATGGAATGAATACATGAGTGAGTGAACGAATGGATGGATGGATACATTTTCACACTACAAATGTCAGTTAGGGAGCCCGCTGGTGGAGAGGTCATTGACAGCCCTGAAAACCACTTTGCTTTATGGTTAACCATCTCAGGAGAAAACAAGCCTGAATGGTTGACGAATCCCTAGTTTTGTCCCCAGTGTTGGTGATCAGTCTTTCTGTCCTGTTGGGGGGGTGGAGATGAGCTGCCTCAAGGGCCTCTCACTCAGGAAATGAGCCAGAATTGCCATTTGTATGGTTTACGGTAAAACAGACGTGGCATCTCTCAAGTTCTGGATCCACTTTCTGATTCAGACTCATTTTTGAGCCTCCAGGATATTTCTCAAGCTCAGTCTTCCCCTTGCGCCATAAATATTGAGTAGGTACCTTCCAATTGTTGGGCATACTCTAGAGATGCCTGAGTTCACTGTCAGCCCCAACCCAGGGCTGGTGGCGTGGCCAGAACCAGTGGATTAACTACAGACCCCAGCAATCAACAGCCCCACCTAAACTCTTGGTTTGATAACTTCTTAGCAAAGTTATCAGCTTCTTGAGGACAAACACTGCCTCCTCTAAGTTTAAAAAAAAATTTCTATAGAGCCTTGCACAGTGTGAGACTCCGAGCAAATGTCCAATGAACAAGTGGCTGGGAGCACAGCTAAATAAGGTACGGCTGGAGGAGGTTACGTGCACACACTCTGGACCTCATGGCCTGGGTTTGAATCCTGGCTCTGACCTTTTGGAGCTGTGCAGTCCAAGCTAACACTTAACCTCCTCATGACTCCATTGATCTTTTGCCATCAAATGAGGGTTCTTAGATTTACACTGTAGTGTTGCTACTAGGATTAGATGGCAGTTACTATGTGTTAGGCACTATATTCTAAGATTTAACATGTGACTTTATCTTGTTATTTATTTTATTGGTCATCTGGCAAACATTTATGGGGTGCCTACCATGACTAAGCGCCTGGGTTGACTGCTTGGGAGACGGTGAGATCGGAAGCCCGTCCCTCCTCACTGCTCTGCCTCTAATGGAAAATTGAGCCCCTCTCTGAGACCTGAGAAGTAGGAAGGGAGGTGAGAGGGACCACGAGCTTGGTGTCCCTTCAAGAAAGATGGACAGGGTTTCCCAGGCTTGCAGGGAGAATTAGACTCTGCTGGTTTTCTTTTGTAGGGTTGGGAACAGAAAACAGTCCCCTAGAGTGTGGAAGGAGTGGTTTCTCAAGCACCCTCTTCTGTCACCCGCATCGTCACTCCTAGTTGTAGTCCTTGTCCTTCCTGACCCAAGCCACAGCTCGCTGGCCTCCCTGCCTCCAATCTGGTCCCATCGCCCATCGGCTGCCGACCAGAGTGAACCCTCCAGTGCATATCGGATTCTGTTATTTCCCCACCTGCAGTGGCCGCCCGCTGTCTGTGCAATCACGTCCAAACGTCCTAGCTCGGGACTCATCGTCCGTCTCTAGCCTCAGTGCCAGGTGTCCCTGTCCACGCCCTCCCATGGGCCCCATGTCCCTGCTTCCTTGCGTCACACCTCAAATGAGCCCCTCCTCCCCCTGAGCAGTCCCGCAGGCTTCCACACGTGCCCAGCCAACACACGTAGCACGTGAGCTGCAACACGGCTTTGGTTTTCTTGTTCCCCTGGGCCGCGGCGCCTGCACTCAGAGCTGGGGGCAGTCTTCAGCAGAGGCCGGTGGGTGGCACGCCTGCGTCGGCGGGTCTCAGAGGTGAGGCTAGGGCGCTCTTAATGGTGTTCCTGTCTCCTCCCCCTCACAGCGTGCCTGGCTCCTACCACTCTTCCCCTGGCTCACGGGTTGTCCTGCTCGTCTTCAGACACGGGAGTCGCGTTTCCATGCAGAGGCCTTCGCGCGGGCCATTCCCTGGGCCTGCGGCGTCTGGTCCCCGTGAGCTGGGTGGTTCGCTCTCTCCTTCCTGCCTGGCGTCTGCTCAGTTGTCAGTCACTTCACAGAGAGCCCCCCTGACCTCCTGTCAGCCCCTTTCACATTTCTCTGGTTCATTTTTCTTCAGGGCACTTACCACTCAGTGGCAGAATGTTCCTTGGTTATGGACATGCTTGTTTTCCATCTCTGGAGCGAATGAGCACGCAACAGGGCAGGGCTATGTCCGGCTCGTGTGTGCTCGTGTCCCTAGCAGTGACAAGTCTGCCTGGACCATCAGCCTTGGTAAATGCATATCAAATGCACGCACACGTTCTGTGTGCCTCTCTGCAAGCTGCATGGGCATAAAAAGGCCCTCTCTGGTCTCCAAGACCCATTGAGTCCCCAAAGAGAAAATGTTCTAGCCATGAGATTCCTCAGCAATGGAGATAAAAGGAAACGTATTGCTCGGCTGGGGCTTTACTGGGGATTTGCCAAGAACTGGTACAGAAAACTTCCTAACCTTAGAAGAACTTTGAGTTCATTTAAGTCCCACCTACACAGCACACAGATTGACTGCAAACCAGCACCGGGCCTGCCTCCATCCGTCTGTGAGCCATGGGAAAGAGGCTTGCATCCAAAATGCATTTATCTCACTCTGAACTCCTGCATCTGTTACTTACTGGGGACCCAGATCCGATATTTATTTCCAGACTGGTAATTTATAACAGATTCAAGTGGCCAATACATTCTCGGGTGTGCAAACAAACCCGCCAGCGGGATGGTTCAGATGGGAGCAGAACCATGGCCTCTGAAGGCACAGACAGGGCTGGCCCCATCCAGCTCATTATCCAAATAGAGTTGTTGTAATGGATCGTCAAGATCCAATTGTGGATAAATGACTCCAGTGCGGGCAGTTAGCTGTTCTGAGAGCAAATGTCCAGGAAGATTTCAGTGGGGGTGGAGAGCAGGGCGAGTGAGGACCTAGGGAGCAATCTAGGGTGTGTCTTGCCAGGAATCCCCAAAAGGACTATAGGTATTTTAGGTTTGCTGGAGTACACGGTAGGTTCACAATTCATGGGATTCCCTACCCCCCACTCCACCCCATATTGGTAACAGTGTGCTAGGAGTGTGCTTGGTGTCTTCTCCACCCCACACCCCCACGTTCCCGCTTTTCCCTTCCAGACTCTGCTCTGTGCTGTGGGATGGATGCTGACCTGTATGGACTACACCATGGGGTTCCATGCCTTTTGGTTGCCAGCTGGGTTCAGCCAATGGCGGGGCAGAAGCAGGAGCTCAGAGGCCATGGGGAAGCTGGAATGTATGTTCTTCTAGATATGTCCCCATCAGGCCACTGAGGTTGGCACTGACTCTCTGTCAGAGGGTACCGCTTCTAGCTCGGGGACACTGCACCCCACCCTGTTGGTTTCCCTTAACCTTGTTCCTACCTTGTTAACTGCCCCCCGCCACACCCCGCTTTACTCCCTTTGAGGGAGCCTATTTCCGAATGGGAGACTGACAGATACATCAGTTATCATTTCTGTTGGGATAGCATTATTATCCCACTTTACAGGTATCAGAACAAGTAAATAAGATCATAAGGCTAGTAAGTAGAAAGGTCTGGCCTCAACAGGCCCAACAACGGCTGAATTCATGACTCTGGTCTTGTGGACCTTGGACTCTGACCATTGAGATCCCACAGAGGCCAGTGTCACCTATGAAGACAGCATCTAGCAGAGGCTGTTTGGCCTGTCTGCACAATCTACGTCTTTGAGAGGGAGAAGGTGGTGGGGTGTCCTCAGTGCACAGAGCACTGGGTTCTAGCTATGCAACCTTGAGCAAGGATCTTAGCCTCGACCCCTGGTTTCTTATCCTTAAAGGCTTGAAGAATGCACTGTAATGCTAGAACCTGGCAGGAATGGGAGGCGTTTTCGGTGTTGGTGTCACAGGGATTCACCTGCATTTAAAGCAATTTCATTTGTTGCCTGTAACATACCAGAGTGTGTCTTGCCTCTGACTGTAGTCAGATGCTTGCACAACTTTATCTGGGAAGTGTCTCTCTAGGAAAGTCACTTTTGTGAGAGAGTTACCACTCAGGTGACAAATGGTATGTATAGAACCCTGGACTGGCAGACCCCATGTGGGCCTTTGGGGTTGTCACAAGTACTCAGTTGTAGACAAGGTCAAGGGGAAACCAGAAGGAAGTTCTGTTCAGTCTGGTTAACTGCAGGCTGAGTCCCCACTATGTGCTGGACGCAAGGTGCTGTCTGGGAAGGATGGGGAGGGGCAGGAGGAAAGGCCCCGCATAGGGAACTATTCCGGTATGGTTCCTAGTTGAGTTGTGCTGCTGACCAGATCCATGGCCTTATTAAAGCTCTGTAATCTCTTTAAACTTTTTTTGTTTTTGTTTTTGGAGAGGGAGAGAGAGAGACAGAGAGGTGGGGGGAAGGGACAGAGGGAGAGGGAGAGAGAGAACCCCAAGCAGGCTCCATGCTCAGCACAGAGCCTGACATGGGGCTCCATCTCAAGACCCCGAGATCATGACCTGAGCTGAAATCAAGAGTTGGATGCCTAGCCGACTGAGTCACCCAGCCACCCCAAACTCTGCAATCTCTTTCAACCCTAGCTTCCCTTTCTGAAAAATGGGGATGATTACTTACCTTGGGGGGGTATTGAGGGGTCTCCATAAACTGACTCCTTTAAAACCACCCATCGCAGGGCCCAAATATGACTCATTTAGAGCCACTGGCTGCTGCATTCCTCCGTTATCATTTAAGCCAGCAGAACATGGTGGGGAAGCCACCCCTGATTCAGACTTCTGCTCCCTCCTTCTCCACATCCTCACAATGCGATCCTGGATAAGTTAAAACTAATCGAGAGCCTCAGCTAAACACCTGGAAATGGGTAGTAATGGCACTTGCTTTGTGAGGTTGTGGTACCTAAAGTAATGTTGATACACAAGAGGTGATCTTAGGTTGCTATCAATCCTTCTTGCCCGTTGGGACTCTTACTCATTGACTAAGGCAGCACCATGTCACCTCCTCCAAGAAGGCTCCCTTGACTACCCACCCCAACCCCAACCAAAGCTTTGGTTTTCCTTTATGTTTGCACAGGCTCTGCTCTGTGAGGGTCTCTTTTCTTACCCAACTCCCTCACCAGACCTGAGTCCCTTTTCAGGTCTGGGTTTCCAGCACACAGTGGATGCATGAGGGAGAGGCCAGAGCTGTGATGGGCAGATACTCAAGAGTGCTTTGTCCAGGCTCTGAACAGGCTGTTCTGAACTGGCCATCTCCCTGTGAACTTTCCTGGGAGGGCCACGGGGACAGAGACTGGGTCAACCTTGACTTCCACTGAAACTCTAGCCCCAGGTCCTGACCACAGGAAAGCTCTTTGTAAAGCCAGGGTCCTGGTGGGGACTTGAAACCACTCTGCGTATTTCAGATGCAGGGAATTCAGCATGGGGCGCTGGTGACGTGGGACAGAGGAGCTGAGTTGCTAACCAGGGGACAGAAGGGCAATGTAGAGATTGACACCAGCAGGAGACTGTGACCGCCCCTGGAACTAGTGGACAACAGGAGACAGAGAAGTTGCCAGACCCCGGAACCGGGGCTGCCCCGCAGAGGCGGGAATTCTGGTGGGTCTGCCTGGTGGAAGCCGAAGCCCCAGCTGGGGCTGAGCTGCAGTAGCTGCCGCCTGAGGTAAGTGAGGGAGGAGCCACACACCAGCTTTCCTTTCACCCTCCAATCTCCCCTCAGTGCCTTCCCTATAGGGGTCGGCTTGCTCTCCTTCCTGCCACACACACACACACACACTCACTCACACACACTCACAGGCACACCATCATACACATACTTAGATAAGCAATGCAAAGCAGAACGGGGAAGGACAAGAAATAGATCTGAGAGCAAACAGACAAATGACTAACACCAGGCTCAATAAATATTTGTTGAATCAATGAATCATCTGGATCAGCCTAGATCAGGGGGGATTCGAATGCACACCTCTCCACTTCATAGCCTGTCTCTAGAAACACTTGGGCATCAGAGGGACCGAGGGGATCTCCACCATTCGTCAAGGCCCTCCGACTCCTAGCTGAGGTCCTGAGAAGCCTGGCTTGCATCGGTTACCAAAGGACATCCATCTGTCCCTGGCCATGCTCCCCTTTTGCAAACTCTCCCGCTTCCATGGTGAAGCAGCCCCTTTCCTAACTGGGCGTCTGGATCCCGGACTCCCCGGATCTATCTTACCCTTGGCGATAGATAAATCATCCCAAAGCTCAGCTCTGCACTGGTCACCTCTGCGATAAAAAACTTCCAACAGCATTCTCTTGCCTACAGAATCAAGTCCAGCTTTCTAAGTCTGATTGCAAACCACCAAAGATCTAACTCCAACCTTATTTTCCACTATCCCCATGACATAGTTTCTGCTCTCCTCACCCTGAGCTGCTACAGACTTCCTGCTTCCAGCTGCTACATTTGGGCTTTCGCTGTTCTAACTAGAGGCCCATCTTACCCCTCTTTAATTTTAAATTCATCCTGTGCTTGAGGCTTTGGTTCATATCACATTTTGCATTCCTGATGGAAAAAGCGATTTTTCCCCCACCTCTGAATCCCTGCAGCATTTTATCTGAACATATGACACTTACCACTTTCCAGTTTGCCCTGGAATTATTGATGTGCATAGCTTATCTTCCTGCTCAGGTTTTAAAGGGTAGAGACCATGGCACTTTAAGTTTTATGGTTCCCATAGCATCTGGCACACAGCAGGCACTTTTAAATTTGTGTTGCATAAATGGCTATACCTTCAAATGAATCAATGGATGGACAAACAGACACACGTACGAATGAATTAATGGGTGAATGAACAAGACGGCAGCTGTCCTGGGGCCCCCCAGAGCGGGCTACTCCGGCCAGCCCCAAAGAGGATACAGCTTTAGACGGGTAATCAATGTGGGTTATGCTAATTACACAAATCAGGGAGGGGCCAAACCCCTCTGGACACGTTCTGGGAGGGCCACCTTGTGGGGGAGAGACTGGGGGACAGCCACAGGTCTCGAGCCTGCTACAACCAACCCCAGAGCCCCGCTGCCCAGCCCTGGGAAGACTCTCACATCAATGTAGTTGGCGTTGATGTAGTCGGAATGTGGGTCTCCGTCCAGCACCAGCAGCCTCACCCGGGAATGGTCATCTGCAGAGAGAGAGCAGAAAACAAGGGGGTGGTCATCGGGCTGTTTCTCATACTTCTCTCGTTTGACCTCTGGTCCCACCCCGTTATCATTCCCATTTACAGACGAGGCAGTTGAGGCTCAGGGAGATCACTGTGCCTTGGAAAGCACTGTGTGTGCTCCTTCTCTTTTTCCCACCTGCCCTTCTAGTACTAGTCGTGACCTACCCAGGTGAGTTACCTGCTTCTTTAAGTCTTAGTGATTTTGTCATTAAAAGGGCAGTAGAAATACCTCCTTCACACGACAGTGTGAGAGAGATCAAAACACTCAGGAGGCAAGAAGCGTCGGATCCGAACTAACATGTTTTCATGATTGCTTAAAAATGGCAAATTTGCCTATTTCCCACATGTGCGCAAATGCTTTTCTTTTGTCTCTTGGAGAACTGTTGCAAATAGATTGTTGGCCACATACTGTTATCAATACAATCATTCAAGGGAAGCTGGCTCCATCATGATAAAAGAGGTCATCAATAACTAAAAACGTGTTACAGAGAATACCATTTCAGACACAATCCAGGCATAAACAAGAGTTGCAGGGTTTAGTCAATGGTACGTTTACTTCAAATAACATCAAATAAGCACCATTAAAAAAAAAACACCCTCGTGCAGAAGAATCAGGCTAATCCTTTACGCCTAATTAAGGCACGCTTCGACGCGCTAACAGACGCACAGGAATGGAACACCCTGGCTGGGTCTGGAGGGAGGAGGGGCTCAGCCGGCTGTCAGGGTCCCTGTCACCCACTGCTGCATGTCGATGCTTTCACTGTTTGGCCTAGGACAGGGCTAGGGTTCCTGGCAAGTGGGCTGGAGCGCTCGGAGCATCTGCGAGTGTCCCCAGGGTCAGGAGGCTGGACCAGCATTTCCTGCTAAGGCATATGCAACCCTCTGTAGATTAAAGGCACATCTGTTACTACAAACCGGAAGCCCACGAAAACAGGGTCATTAGCGCTTTGTTCCCCGTTTCATCCTCTGCACCTCCACTTGCAGCAGGCGCTCCACAAATCCTTAGTGAGCATACGAATGGATCACCTCGTTGGACTCTCGCCGTGAGCCTGGGACTCAAGCAGCGTAGCCCTGTTACAAGTAAGGACACTGGGTCTCCCGAGGACTGTCTGGCCACATGGCCCGTGCATGGTGGAACTAGTTCTGAGCTCAGACACTCCCGCTTCCAAAGAAGGGTCTATGCAGGATGTTGGAAATGGCTTCAAGTGTACATGGCAGGGGGAATTAATGCCAGAGAACTGGCTAGCCGGTGATGGAAGAGCTGAGAAGCCAGAGAGAGGCTGCATAACTCAGAGATAAGTGCTGGCAAGGAGATATTACCCACCCCCCGCTGAGGACGGTGGGGCAGACGGTGGAGGTGAAGTTATCAGAGCTGGGGACTGGAGCCCCCTCTGGAAGCTGGAGCCTGTGAGACTCTCTGGTGGGAGCTGGAGGAAAGGAGTTTCTCTGGCTGCTAAAGGAGACTGTGACTGGAACAGAGTGGGAAATGTACCCCGGCTTCTTCCTTTCCCTGACTTCCAATCTCCCACCAGCATATGTCCTTGGCCAAACCAGTCAAATGCCAGCTGGCAAGAGACTGGGAGATGCAACCCACAGGGGTCAGTTGAAGAGAAGGCAAGGAATGAGTCTGAAGATGGACAAACAGACCCAAGACTGGGCAGGACACTGCTTCATATCTACTAATTAAATAATTCAAAAATCATTCCTTGACCACGTGCCAAGCACTATGATGGATACAGAGGTATGCTGGATTGCCACTTTCCTTACTCCTCATGGGTGAGAGTTGCAGGTGGGAGGTCTAACTCATCTCTTTGGGGGTGGTAGTGGAGTGGAGTGTGAAGTCAGGAGTCTGCAGTTCACCTTTGTGGAGTTCGTGGCTGGTATCAGACTTTATAGACCTGATCTCACTCAATCATTTATTCCTCAACATAGCTCTGTAGATTACTACAATATCTAATGATATCATGAGGATATAGTATGTTGATTCTTCCCATTTCACAGATGAAGGAATGGGGGCTCAGGGAGGTTAAGCACATTTCCAACATTATGCAGCCTGCACGTGGCAGAGCTGGGATTCTATCTCAGGTCCATCTGAACCTGAACCTCTGCTCCATCCACACGTGGTGCTGTCCCTGGACTTCTAGCATTCGGCAGGCACTGCTCCTGGAGTCTGTGCAGATGGTTGGTCCCAGATCCTGCAGTACTCTAGCCCCAGGAGTGGGACTTCCCAGGGGACCCCCACCCCACTCCAGGAGCAAGGAGTCAGACAAGGCCCAGCACCTGACTCTGAGCTGAGCCTGTTGAGCCCCATTACCAGTGGTTACAAAAACAATAAGTCTTAAAAAAGTAAAAATGCACATCGTGTTTTCACTCATTGGTCTCACTAATGACTTATTGATTCAAAAATCTCCTTTATTTATTGAGTTATGACTGCCCCTGGGGTCTATAGCACTGGAAACAGAGATTCTGGCTAAAAATGTGCAGAGGGAATTTTCTTTACATAAAATGAAAGTTAAAATCTGAAAGCAAAAAGGATTTAAAAAACCAACAAGAAGCAAAGTTATTTAAGTTAAATATTCTTAAAGACGAAAGGGACCTCTACCCACCAGATGATGATGTTTGTCAGTATCTTGTCTTCATCCATTCATAAAGAACCTACTATATGCAGGCTAGTTGAATGGCCTAAGGAAGTATTGTCAAAATGACACTTATGCCTAAGGAATTTGTCAGTGTCATGTACACAGAAGTAGAGACAGACTGTACACAGAAGTAGAACTTCAAGGTCTAGGAAGTAGAGAAAGGAGGGCTTTGTGAAGAGTATGTAAATGAGGAATTAAAAGTGGGCTAAGACTTAACAAGTAGACAGTGAGGAAGGGTCCTTCCATCAGAGGGAACAAGGAAAGTGACGACAGTGCTCTTGAAAAAGCAAGCACACTGGAGAGGCTGAAAACTGTTTCCTGTCTTGTGGACACAGCAGTGTGAGGGGATTAGCAACAGAATGAGAGAGAGAACTGGTAGGCAGCGGTTGGGTTACAAGAGGCTCTCCACCCTGTGGCAACCTTAAGGCACTTAGATGCAAATACCCATGCTGGGCTCTGCAAGGCATCCAAATACAGGATACCTCTATTTTTCTGAGGCTGTGAAAGGCTATTTTTTTATTTTTTATTTTTTTTTATTTATTTATTTATTTATTTATTTATTTATTCTAAAGATTTTATTTATTTATTTGACACAGAGNTTTTTTTTATTTATTTATTTATTTATTTATTTATTTATTCTAAAGATTTTATTTATTTATTTGACACAGAGAGAGAGAGATCACAAGTAAGCTGAGAGGCAGGCAGAGAGAGAGGAGGAAGCAGGCTCCCTGCCGAGCAGAGAGCCGGATGTGGGCCTCGATCCCAGGACCCTGAGATCATGACCTGAGTCGAAGGCAGAGGCTTTAACCCACTGAGCCACCCAGGCGCCTGAAAGGCTATTTTATTATGCAATGAGCAAGGTTCATTCCCAGAGGGCTAACCGGTGGCAAGTGGGATACACCCATGATGTGAGGTATGAAGCTGAGGGTCAGATCTGGGTTCAAATCTTAGTCCTATCACTTAGTAAGTCAATTGGGTTGCTTAGCAAAGAGGAGCCAATACTGTATAGCTCACAGAGTGTTGGGGTGATTAAATGAGAAAATACAGGCACGAAAAGTGCCAGGACATTTAGAGAATGAAAAGACAAGCCACAGACTGGGAGAAAATCTTTGCAGAATTTCAGCTAAAGGACTGGTATCCACAATATACAAAGAACGCTTAAATTCAACAACAAGAAAACAACCCCATTAAAAAAAAATGGGCAAAAGATCTGAACAGACACCTTGGTGAAAAAGATACACAGATGGCAAGTATATAAAAAATGTTCAACGTCATATGTCATTAGGGAATTCAAATTAAAACAACAACGAGATATCTCTGTAACACCTACTAGAATGGACCAAGTCCAAAACACTGACCACACCAAATGCTGGTGAGGATATGGAGCAACAGGAACTCTCGGTTCATTGCTGGTGGGAACGCAAAATGAAACAGCCACTTTGGGAGACAGTTTGGCAGTTTCTTTTAAAACTAAACATACTCTTATCATATGATTCCAGCAATTGCTGTCTTTGGTATTTACCCAAATGAGTTGGAAACTTATGTCCACACAAAAACTTGCACACAAATGTTTATAGCAGTTTCACTCACAACTGCCAAAACTTAGGGGGAAAAAAAAAACCCAAGATGTCCTTTAATACATGAATGGATAGACAAATGTATACCCAGACAGTGGAATATCATTCAGTGATATTTACAGATGAATGATCAAGCCATGAAAAGACATGGAGGAAACATACATGCCCACTGCTAAGTGAACATGCGAGTCTGCAAAGGCTTATTGTGTGATTCCTGTTCTATGACACTCTGGTATGGACATGGTAAATGATCAGTGGCTGCCAGGGACTCGGTGACAGGATGAACAGGTGGGACACAGGGGTGTTTTAGGGCCCTGAAATGATTCTGTATGATAAAGTGATGTTGGATACATGTCATTACACATTTTTAAAATCCCACCGAAGTGCACAACACAAAGAGTAGACTCTAAACTATGGACTTTAGCTAATAACAATGGATCAAGAGTGGCTCATTAATTGTAACCAGTGTATCACGTGGATGCAAGGTGTTACTAACAGGGGGATCTGAATGTGGGAGGGAGGCAGCACATGGGAACTCTCTCTGTACATTCTGCTTAGTTCTTCTGAAACCTAAGAGTGCTCTAAAAAAAAAAAAAAGTACTAGGACAGTGCCTGGTGTGCAGCAGGCACTTACTAAATGGTGATTCTGTTCTGGACGTGAGGCCCAGAGCTGAGACACTTAGGAATGCGGTGTTCCCCACTTGTCCTTCTGTACCAACTATAAATCCACCTTCTGCAGAGGCAAGTAGGTATGGTGAGTATTCTCGAAAGCACAGAATTCAGCCGCCGGCCCACCAGAAAGCCACTGCAAGGAGTAGCAGTGTCTTCATGGTTTATTGATTCCTTCTGGGAGATGCTAATATTATTCTGTGTCCCCTTCTTCTTCTAACTTTATATAATTAGAAGGATAAAAAATTGTGTTTATCCACAGGCACATAGAGAAAGATGGGGCAGCGGGCAATGTGAAGGAGTTTATACAAGGTAATTTACAAGCAGCCCAGAACGTTCATTATGCTCTATCTACATTTCGCAAGCCTGAAAAACAGCTAATTTGGTACTCCTCATTTGATATTCCAGACGAGATGCTGAGAAGAGTCACACAGAGGAGAAGCAAATTGCTCCATGGTGAGGTGAGAGGAGGCTGGCCCCACCTAGCTCTTAGCTGAGGTGGGAGATGGGCAAAAACAGGCTTGTGAGGAGGAGAAAACTGGTGGCAGCCAGGGGAGGGGAGACATAGCTGCAACAATGTGGAGATCCAAAGAGCTCTGCTGAACACGACTCTAGGGGAACAGAAACACCGTCCCTCTGGAATCAATCTGTTCCTTGTCATTTTAGGACAAAGACCAGTGGTATGTTGCTAAATGTTTAGCAAACAGCTCTCTGGAGGGAAAAAAGGCCCTGATTGGTACAGTCTGCTGATTTCTGTGGTATAAATACTCCCACCATGACTAATTTCAAGCTACCAACATGGCATCAACTAGCTCACAAAATTCCTGAAAATTTAACAATCTGTTCTTGCAAGCTGGTATGAATCAGCTCAGGACACCACTAACAGGGAACAAAGCCCACAATGGTTTGCATGATCTGATGGTTTGGGACCCACTTCCCAGTCTAGCCTCATGCTCCCCTCCCCAAATACTATGCTGATAACTATGCTCTTCTTTCAGTTGCTCAAAAGCACAATGTCTGCTCTGACCACAGGGCCTTTGCACGTGTACAGGAACACCCCCAACCCACCTCCACAAGTCTGGCAACATCTCATTCTTCAGGTCTCCACTCAATGTTCCTTACTCAGGAAGTCTCTTGTGGTCTCTCTATCCCAGACTCTGAGAGCTCCCTATACTTTTCTTCAGAACTATTAGAACAGCTGTATTTCTATGGACTACCTGATTAACCTGTGGCTCTCCTTCACATCCTATTTCAGGAAGGGCAGCCTATTTACTGAACTCCTCTATAGTGTGTGGCAGATGGCAGGTACTCAATAAATTGCTTAATAGATGAACTCATATTTGTTTCTGAGAGGCTGAGAACCAGAAAGGGGTAGGCCCCCTTGCTTAACAGCCATACATCTGATTTTGGGTAACATGGCCTGGGACCCAAGGCTTTTCCCTCTGCACAGAACTGGCAGGGTGTGCCTGGATCCTGTGCTGAAATACCCCCTTTCCCCATAGCTGACCCGTTACCCTGCTGCAGACCCATTCTGTCCTGTCCCCAGACTGGCAGCCAGTTCTGTCTCTGCAGGAGACACTAAGGAATCGGGTGGACTCAGGAGACAGGTGGGAGGTCTGTCATACACTAACCACATCACCTGGGGCAAGTTCCTTACCTTCCCTGAGTCTCAGTTTATCCAACTATAGCATCAAAATCCTATGTACCTTTGCAGATGTACTGCAAGGATTAAAAGAGGTGAGATAGGAAGGCACCTGGTGTGTTATAAGAAATCAAACTCAAGTATGTAAATTCAGTTTAATTATTATTCTAGATGAGTGGTTCTCAAAATGTAGTCCCTTGACCAATAGCATCAGCACTGCCTGGGGGTTGTCAGAAATGCAAATTTTTGAGTCCCAGCCCAGACCTGCTGAATCAGAAACTCCAGTGTAGGGCCCAGAAATACGTATTTTAACAAGCCCTCTTAGGAGATGCTGAGGCACACTCTGGTTTAAGCGTGCAGATCAATGTTCAATTATGTAGCATCGAGGTGCCTTTGTTATTCTCTTCAATTTGTCTTGGGAAAGACCAAAAGATCCTTCTGGAATTGGGCCCTGAGACTAGACACCCACCTCGTGTTAGGTGGTGAGGCAGAGGAATTTATCTGTATGGCATGAGTATGATCCAGGTACTATATTAGAAGACTAATGGATGCTTTGCCATTTGATTGTCATGGTAACCTTGTGATGGGTGTGTGTGTGTGTGTGTGTGTCATCACTCCATTTTATGGATGAAAACTCAAGTCTCCAAGAAGTTTAACAACTCAGGAGAAGGTGTAAGATCGAGAACTTTCTCACAGAGCGGTGGGATCCCTACTCCTGAGACCCCAAGACCCACTGCCCCCACCCCCTTCTGTGCCAGTTCTGACCCCAACACTGCCCATTCTGTTGTGTTCCCATCCCCACCCCAGAGGAGAGGGTTAGTTCCTCTTGTGTGCTGTTCTAACTCTCCAAGCTTCTCCTTCCCTTCTCCCCCACCAAAGGTAGCCCGACAAATGGGTCTTCTCAAGTGGAATCCACTTAAGAGAAGAATCACTTGAGGGAGGTGGGGCTGGGGAGAGATTATCACTTGGATATATGATGTGCTTTCTTCCTGTCTTCTGGGCACTCAGGAGGGTGAAGAAAAGGTGCAATTTTTCAGAGGAAAGAGATTTGGCTCATGACAATGAACTGTGGAGCTGGAATATCATTTCCTAGGAGGACTGGAAATGTTAACGCCATCATCTTGCACGAGTGGATAGGGAAGAGGCAGACAATCCCATTGAGACTGCCTGGTACCTCATTGAAGCTAAAGGTCGGCACCTTCAATCTTGATTGAATTACCATCATCAAGAGAGGTGGCTGGGATAGAGGAGGGAAACAGCCCAGCAGTCTCTGCACCTCCTTGGTCTGCCCATTCTGTGCCGGCTGAGGTTGGGTGGCTCCTTTGGATGGGGACAGAGGGGTCAAGCACAGAGGGGCAGAGCACTGGGAGAAGTTAGAGGCACAGAGGACCACCTGATGCATTTACTGCTTCATCCTAAGCAGGCTGTCCAGCCCACACCCCACTAAAGGAACTTTCTGGAAAGAAGGAAGATTTCTCATTTGGGTTCCTTTGGAAGCAGAATCTGAGACCAGGATTTGAGTGCACGTAGTCAGTATAGGAGGTGATTCCCCAGAAGTGGGAAGGGGAATGGGAAGGAGAGAGGAAGGAATCTGGTAAGGGGTGTATCGTCAAGCAAGATACCATGGCAGACCACTATGGCTTCATCCTGCTGAAAGCTCCAGCGGGTTTTTCTGCCTCAGGGGAGAGGAGCCAGGGTGCTCGCACACCCATTCTCTCAGTCAACAGCTGAAGGCTGCTCCTGGGGACAGGTCATCTCTTGGCACTTCTGGCTTGTCCTGTAGGCAGGCAGAGAGGGCTCCAGTGGCCAGAACAAGCCTTCTGATGAACCAGGGCACTGACGACTTATGTACCAGGACCCATTTGTAGGGTCCCCACCCCACCCTCAGAGACCCCAAAGGACAAGGCAGACTGAGAACCAGAAGCACTGAAAAAGGCACCCACTTTGTCATCCCAGGTCCGTCTTCCCAGGAATCAGCAGAGAATCCACCATGAGAAAACCCTCTGGGTTTGTTTTGAACATGAGTTCCTCCCTGGAAGTGAGAAGGGCCTCTCTGAAGAGCTCATCCCATTCAGCCATTTGTTTTGAGGTCGGAGCCCTGAGCATGTTCCCCCCAAGAACATGATGTGTCTTGATGCTGAAGGATTCCTTGCCAGGGTCACGCAGTACCCTGGCAGCACAAGCCAGGAGCACTGGGCTTGGCCGTCCTACAGACCCGCTGTGTGACCAGGGCCGGCAACGCTACATCTCTGGACCATCACTCCTCGCCTGTGAGCTCAAAGAGGCTGGACTAAGTCTCAGCTGGGTTTATAAGCCTCTATACTGGATTTGGATTCAGTAATCATTCATCTTAATGTGCCCTCTGTGCACCAAGAGAGGAGAAACTGAGAGTCAGAGAGATGAAGTGACCTTGCCGAAGGTCTTGCGCCGGGTCAAGGGTGGAACTGAGACTAGAACCTGGCTCTGCCTGAGCCGATGTCCGGTATCCCAGTACACTTGGGCCCAGGGGACGAGGTCTACAGATTCCCTTGTTCTCTGGTTTTGGGTTGGGTTTGGCCAATGGGAAGCACCTGCAGGAACTGGAGCAAGAGAGAACGTGGCTGACGTGTTTGCTGGGGTCACCGTGGGCTCACTGCCATGCCACTGAAGACCACATCTCCGGTTAGGTCGCCTTTCTTTCTGGGGGTCCTGGTAGCTTCTCCTCGGAGTATTTAGCCTGAGGACTACATTATTCCTTTTCATCTCCCTACACCTACCTAGCTTACTCCTTTATACAAAAACCACTTGATTAAATTCTCTTCACGCCCCCCTCCTTGAGGGTCCCATCTGTTTCCTGCTGGGACCTTGACAGGGTTGATGAAATCTGCAGCCTCTGCCATCACTTCCTCTCCTCGCTGCAACTTCTTCCCGCCAGCCCAGGAAGCCCCCTCCAGAAGAACAGACACATGGGAACGCTGGGGTATTCCTGAAATTTCCCCTCGTCCACAGTCTCTGCCCCAGAGCTGCTTAAAAGCAAAGAACTCTTTGTTCTGGGTCTCCGTTCACTTCCTTCCCTTTCATTGCCTTGTCATCTCAGCCCTGGAAACCCCACTGTCTCTGCTACCAGATGCTAAACAGCCTCATTTGGAAGAAAGGGCTGATTTAACCAAGGTTTCTCTTTCATTGTTTCATTTGCAGGCAGTGCCCTCCCTCCTCCTCTTCCCCTTTAATCTTCTCTGTCCTCCTGGCCTGGGCCTTTGTCCTCCACTCCAGCCTCCCAGAACTCCAGCTTCCTCAAGATGCTAATCACACCCGGTTGGTTTCCTTCTTGTGCCAAGAATATTTCTATTTATCAAGCCGAGGCCGACTTCGCCTTTGGGAGGGACACATACAAGGACAGGAACACTTTCCGTTCCTCGGGGCGGTCTCTCTCCGACCTTTCTCATCCCAGTTCCAGGAGTCTTTCTTCGCTCGGTTCCTCGGTGCGTCTTCCAGGGTTTTGGAGCGCACAGGTTGCCTGATTCTGTCTCCTTTTGTAGGGAGTGCAGACCCACTCGGGCCGCAGTGTCCTGGAGGATGACTGACCCTTCCGTGAGAAGCTTTGTTCGGGCCCATCGAGGTGGTATTGTTAGGTGTTTGATTCCCCCTGCCTCCTTTGGGTTTCCCCCGAGGGAGATGCGAGAGGAGGACCCTAGTGCACATGGTTCATGCAGGAGCAGGGGCACCAGCAGGAAGGGGGGCGGGCAGGCGGCCCAGAGAAGGCAGCCCCCAAAGGGGGGTTTTCAAGCCCATTCCTGTGATGGGCAACGGCTGCCCAGGCCCTGTGGGAATTCTGAAAAATGGGAAGAACACACCCTCAGTAGGATGGGAAGGAGCTATTTCACCGGCCAGGGAGAGACGGCCTTTTCCATGGAGTGTCTTGCCCCAGCTTCGAAGCAGGTCTTCAGGCGAAGAGATGCAGACAGGGCAGCATGAGGGGGAAGCAAGTGAGGCGCCCAGGGCACAGCCCTCAGTGAGGCGCTTGCTCTCGGGGTCGTTCCCCCGAGCATGGCACCCCCTTGAATGTTGCTGGGTGCGTGGCTCACTCACCCTAGTCCCAGCCCAGGATGCCAGACAGCCTGCTCGTGTTCCTATACACCAGGTGGGGAGGCCATGGGCTGTGGGTGGGACGTGAGCTGACAGCATCTTCTGCACCCCCAGGGGTGGAATTCAACCCTCTTCATTGTTTTTCCTTGCTACTTGGAATCCTGCCTTCCCAGATGCTGCTTTTGCAGCAGCAGAGAAGGATGGTTCTTTTCCTGCCCCTTCCTGTGTCCCGTCTCTCTGTCCCCACTTAGGCTTAGTCTCTTCTTCCTACTGGCATATCATTGTGCCCTCTGTCACCCTGCTCCAGCTCATATCCCTCCGTGCTTCCCGAATGTTCTCTATTTTATTTGAGAAGCCAGAGGGAGCGGTCCGCGGCTGAAGCCCTTCGGGGTCTTGCACAGAGTCTGCTTTCCAACATTAAGTTCCTATTTACTGAGCCCCAGCCATATGCCAGGTTTGGGGACACAGAAACACAGTCATCTGCCTGCTGTCACAGACCATCTATTCCAGTGAGGAAAACAGGCAGTCAGCAGCTAGTCATCCGAATGCCTCTCAAATCACAATGAGGAGGAGGGTTAAGGAGAAGACATGCATTGTCCCCAAGGACTGAATAATGGGGTTTTGGGCAAATTCGATGGGCGAGAAGAATTCCCTGAGTAGGTGATGACCGAGAAGGATCTGAAGAATAAGTAGATCTTAGTAGAGCAAAGTGAGGCAGGAAGGGCACTTTGATAGAGTACACAGAGTGTGCAAAGGTCCTGTGGCATCAGTGAGCACAGAGAGCTCAAGGGACTGAATGAAGATCACTATGGCTTCACCGAGGAAACTAGGATGGAAAGGACACGGTATGAAATGGGAGTGGAGAGGTGGCTGAGGGCTTTTGGATAAGGAGTGCTTAGAACTGCAGGAAAGCCATTTGAAGGGTTTTCAGTAGGAAAACGACACGATCCAATTCCCATTTTGAGGATGTCTCTCTGGCTTATGTCAGAGATTGATTAAGTGGAAGTTGGGGGTCTAATTAGATGCACAGCAGTAGGAAGAAGGCTCTGTAGAGTCCAGGTTAGAGCTGACAAGGGCTCGGGCGAAGGTGCTAGGGGCCAAGGGTGGGCAGGGAAGTCTGGAAGACGGACAGCTTGGTGTAGGTTTTCATCCTTACTCCCATAGGCTTTTGCATGGATACCTGGCCCAGGCTGGATATACCTGTCTCTCAGGGAGGCCAGGGCTCCTCACTGTGCTCTACTTGTTTATCTTTTCTTATCTGTGCAACATCCCTAGAGGAGGACCTCCTTGTACCCAATTTACAGAGAGAAGACTAAGGTTTGGTGTGACCACCTAAGGTCTCACAGCCCATAATTTTAGGGCATGGCATGCATGGTGCTCAAGCAGAGGATGGTCAGAGTGAGCTGCTACCTGTGCCCAGCATGAGAGCTCTGTGGGAACAGAGACAGGGGGCCCAGCACGAGGCCTGGCTCAGCGGAGGCCCACGCATCGGGGGTCTTAATAACACTTCCTGATTGTTCGAGCATCTCTTTCCAACACTTCACTTGCAAGAAATCTTGCTGCCTGCATTATGATCTTCCAAGAGACAAATTATAAATGTTTTCTGATTAGTTCTACCATTCATAGCCCATTCCTAAATCAGCACAGGAAACAGCTAAGCTAAAACTTCTGCCTCTTTCTTCCTTTGCAAGCTGCCTGTATCTTATGCTTTCTTCCTCCAAGATTTTTCTTAGGCAATGTCTAGACAGTTAAACAAAACAAAACACTGAACTGTGCTAGAAATAATTTGTTATTCAAGGTCTTTTTTTTTTCCCCTCTGTTTTTGGCTAGATGGGGTAATCCTGCGAACTGAGACAAGAAATGCAACTCACACAATTGGTGAGATGTCAAAACGTCCAGGTTGAGTACACCATGTCAGACAAAGGCTGTTGTCAGCTCTTGTTCTAATCAGGCTATGTGCTCAACATTTTGTATGAGGTAACTTTGTCCTCTCTGTATTTATGCTGCTTTGAAAGCTGTACATACCAATATTTGGCAGTGATAATACCGTGTGACCTACACCTCTCCCCCTGGCCTCACCGTCTAGCACTGAATATTATGCACAATCACATACAATTTTGTGTGTTGGCACTGTCCTTATTCATGCCTCATTGTCTCTTGCTGGGACCACTGCAGTAGCCTCCCGACTGGACCTTCTGTCTCCAGTCTCTCCCAATCTAATCCACCCTCCCAATCAGCTACCTTAGTGATTTTTCCAAAATGGACATCTGATCATGCCCATCCCCCCACCAATCCTGTTTATTCCATGTCCCCAGATGGGTATTCAGTGATTTCTGGTTAAAAGAAGGTGGAATTATATATCTATACTGCTTTTCAGGGACCACAAGAAACTAACTCTGTGGCTAACAGTAACGGTGCCAACCACTGTGCAAAGGTTCTTGTAACCTTTTAAAATGACCCTGTCTTTATTGTTTGTAACATTTCAAAGGGAGGAAGCTAAAGCTTTGAGAGGTCAGGTAACTTGTCCAGGACCTCAGAGCTGGGATAGAAGCCCAGGCAGTCTGACTCCACAGGGCTCTAACTGCTCCACATCACGGCCTTCGTCAAACCATGTATCAGGAGTGATTACAGGAATGTTAAAGCTCGTCGTCAAGCAAAAGGCAATGACCTTGCATGCCTCCCTGACCTCTGCACAAAACATGCTTTCCTCCTGCAGGCTTGGGGCCACCAAGTGTTTTGGCCAACACAGGCCTTTGCCACACAGGGCATGTGTCGGCCAAGACACTCACCTTCGAAGTGGGGGCTGGCAGAAGTCACGAGGCTTTAAACCCTGCCCCTAGTGTGACCAGAGTACCCTTGGGCTCATTTGGGCCCTGAGCTGACTGCTCCCCAAACCCTCAGGGCTCTTACAGGATATGATGTTTCCGTATCGATTCTTGTTGCGGTTTTCATCCTCTTTGGCTGTGTCCCACGAAGCTGTCTGCCCCTCTGGTAAGGCCTAAAAAGGAAGGAGAGAGTGGTTAGAATGGCCTGAGATAGGGGCTTTCTCCATTTGTAGATGAGCCGGGGGGAAATCGGATCCACTGGGATGGGTCACTCAGTACAAAGGGCTCTGTGTTCTTGGGCATGGCCTGGGGAGAATATAGACTTGGCCCCATCACAGACTTACCAATTCGTTCATTGACTCAAATGTCACTGAAGCCTTCTTTGTGTCAGGAGCCCAAATGTGGCCCAGTGGGGGAGTCATTTGCTCATTAAGTCATTCATTCGTTCGACAGGTATTTATTGAGTCCCTAATATGTATTTGGTGCTGTTGTAGGTACTTGGGATGCAGAGAAATAGACCAAGTCCCCTTTGAGCTTCCAGTCAACTGGGCGACGCCGCAAATGAAAGAGCAAACATATATAATTTCAGATTGTGGAAAGTGCTATGAAGAAAATTAAGCAGGGAGAAGTGACAGTGATGGAGGATGAGGATTTCTCCAGATTATACAGCCTGGGAGGGCTTCACTGAGAAGGGAACAGTTAACCTAATTCCTTAATCACGCGAAAAAGCCAGTTGTGCCAAAAGCAGGATGCGCTTTCCAGGCAGAGGGAACAGCAGGTGCAAAAGTGGTAACCAAATGACCGTATTCAAGGGCGAGGCAGGGAGAGCAGTAATGGGAGCATCTGCACGGGCCGAGACAGTTCAGACTATATAAGGTATTGCGGTCGCTCGTAATGAGCTGGATATTATTCTGAGCGAGATGGAAAGCCACGGGAGGGTTCTGAGCAGGGCAGTTAGTTAATCTGATGTATATTTTACAAAGTACCTTCTGGCTCATGTATGGGACGCAGGCTCTAGGAAGCCTGGGGAGGAAGCAGGGAGATCCATTAGGAAGTTGTTGCAATGTTCCAGCTAAGAGATGAGGGTACCTTCGACCCTTTACCAGGTCGGTGGCAGGAGAGGTCATGAGAAATGGTTATTTTCAGGATGTTCAGTTGGATATGGTAGATTTTCGTTCCCTCAGAAGCACACTTGGAAACAAAGATTTAAATAGGAGATCTTCTATGGGAGGCAATCCTAAGGTGCGTGGGTGGGAGAGTGGGGGAAATGATGGGACCACGGGAAGGAAGTCAGTACAAGGTACCCCAGGAAGCAAGTCAGCACAGCGGACATCTAGGGTTTAATCTCAGGCCCGTCGCAGGTCGGGGTCTTTACCCACCGATTCCCGTCTACCACTGGTTGAGGACGACTCTTAGGAAATCCCTTGGCACTTCTGCCATGCTCTGCGGGTAAGCTGTGCATATTCTCCAAGAAAGCCCTTGGGCAACAAGCCCCAGGTGCTCAGGCGGCGGGCACTGGGTGAGCGTGCACAGGAACATGCGTGTAGAGGGGACACGAGCAGGCCAACACATCCGCTGTAGGTGTGGACTATGAAGGAAAGGGGATGAAGGCTGACTCCCAGACTGCTGGCTTGAAGAAGTGAGTGGTGAGCCGTGGCACCGCGGAGATGGAGAAGAAGTGCACGGGGAGAGGGAGACTGGGGAGGCAGAAGCACACGTTGTGTTTTGGGCACACGACATGCTTAGGACGGCGGCTGGCACCTGCTGAGCACCGTGTGCTTTCTGCCACGTTCCACACAGTAAGAACAGCAGCAGCGGGAGCCACGCTTGAGATGACTAGTTGGCGTGCAGGCTGAGAGGCTGAGTAGGAGGGTGGACGTAGAAGTTCCCAGTCAGAGCTGGGGGAAGGGTTAGCTGTCATCAGTCCAAGAGGGGACGGACAATTCAACAACCAGGTGGAATGATTAACAGAGTGCTGAGCCGAGTGCTGCGGAAACAAGGGAGGGTGCAGTCGCTTATCTCCCGGGAAAGGGAGCGGGGTACTCATGGGAGCAGGAACAGCTGCGGGGAAGCTGCAGCAGCATGAAGGCCCGGCCACGTTTGGATTCCTCTTTCCACCCCGCACCCTGTGGTGTGGGCCGAGGGCCCTGCTTGTGGGCCCTGCACTGCTTCTGAGGCGCGTCTGCGATGCCTTCGGTCTACACACCCCTGTCTGCGGTGCTGGGGGGAGCAGCATCCTCTCATCTTATCCCACGGGCCTTGCCTCTGCCCATCCACCCCTGACTAGGTTCAGCCTCAACAAGTCCGTAAGCCGAATGGTCAGAAACGCCACCAATCAGGGGGCTGTGTTTCACAGGTAGGCAGGACCACTGTCTAGGAAAAGCCCAGCTCATACACAGTACCCCCTTTCTTGCTTCCAGTCCCCCGAGTGTTAAGCCAACCTGGGTGGGTCTCCTAGGGAAGACGGTGGCAAACTTCCTGTAACAGGTCAGAGAGTAGGTAGCCTGGGCTTTGTAGACCAAGTACTCTGTGCTGCCACCACTCATGGTCTGTGGTTGCAGAGTGAACACAGTCATAGACAAAGCTGGCTACGTTCTGATGAAACGTAATTTACGAAAACAGGTGTTGGGTGGGACTTAGCCTGTGGCTGCACTTCGGCGACCTTTTTTCTAGAAGTGTGACCATGATCCTCAAGTCTGCAGTGGTTGGGTGGGTAGAACCAGTGACCACTCTGCTATCTTGCCATTCTAGGTGGAATGGAGATGGGGTGAGAAGCCCTTGCCTGGGCTGCCTGGCTGAGCTGGGTTCTCCAAGTTCGCCTTCCCCAGGGTTTCAGACTAGCATACTAGAGTGTCTTCCCAGCTATCAGTAGATGAGAATTGTATTCTCTGTGTGTCACAGACCCTTAAGCAACCCAGAGGAGAAGCGAAGCAGGTGCTAGGCTCTGGGCACCAATCTCTGTCCGAAATCTGAGTGTGACAAAAGTACCACGAGAGAGGAAAGTGCTCACTTTACAAACGGAGGGCCCGTCTCTACTTTTTCTCCTCGTCCTCTTCCTCCTTCCTTCTCATTACAAATGATCATCCCCCCTGCATCCCCCCTTGCCATCATGTAGGGCATCTCTAGACTGTTGTAACTCTTAGAACTCAGATTCCAGCCTGGGTCCTCACCCTCCTGCCCCAGCCCGGTAGCTCTAGCTATTTCGGATGACCTGCGGGGCCCATCTATTCCTGGCTCTCCATGACGGTGGGCTGTGACGGTCTCACTGGTAACCCTGGAATTCTCAAGGCTTAAGCACATACTCTGGGGGTAGATTTTTTACCTGAAACCCTGTGTGATAAAAGCCAACTGTTCGTTCCATTATATCCAACCCAAAGTGGTATGAAGCCACGAATAGGACACTCCGAATATTTTCATAATTATTTTTGGGGAAAAAAAATCTGTTGAGTACCTACTATGTGCTAGGGTTTAGGTTATAGTTCGCAGAAGGTTTTGTTATGGCTGTATATCAGAATCATCCGGGGAAGCTTTAAAACTCCCAAAGCCACAGCCCTATTAATTTCAATCAGTTCTCTGGGGATGGGACACTGCCGTCAGCAGTGTTTAAACTCTCTGGATGGTTCTAATGCATAGCCACCATTCTTGCAAACAGTGAATTTACCTGGAGAAACACTTTCCCACGAGTCTCCTCACTGGTTTCTCTTGCTTTGGTCATGTCCCCTCCAATCCATTCTCCACTGTAATCAGAGAGATCTTTCTAAAATGTGAATAGGACCCAGTTACTCCCCTTGCCATTATCTTCAGGATAAATTCCAAAGTCTTTAATACAAGGTCCCTAATGGCTTCACCCTACATGCCCCTCCAGCCTCATTTCTTGCTCTTATATTAATATTCCAAAGATAAGGAACCAAATGCAAGGCAATTTCAGGTGTTTCAGACTTCTGAGACTGACTTTATATATGCTGTTCCCTCTGCCTGAAATTCTCTTCCACCTGAGTCTGCCCGGAAAGCTACTACACACCCCTTAAAACCCATTTCAAGCATCTTCTGTTTTGTAAAATCTTCCCTGCTAAACCTCCCGGCACTCCACCTCATCTCCAGCTAGTCGGTCCCTTCTATTATTAGATGGACGCCTTTATATCTAATAATTTGAAAGTCCTGTATCCCAACTCGATGATGGGCTACTCCATGAAAAAAAAGGGCAGCATCTTATTTGTGTCTCTACCTTCGGAACCCAATACTGGCCTATACTTCATATGTACCTGAATACCCTTTGGAATAAATGAATGGAGCAGACAGAGGGTTGAAAACAATAGTGGGTGAGGTAGCTTCTGTGCATTCTCTTTAATCTCAGAGGTGTAAGTGACCTTGAAAATTATCTGGTTGTGTTCCCTTCCACAGTAAGCTTCTGGGCAGTGGATAAGTTGATCCATAGCATCTTCTACTTGGATACCTTCAGTGACAGAGAGCTCACTATCTGACAATGCTTCCTGTCTCACTTATGGACAGTTTGGACAGTATTTTGTTTCCTCTGCCTCCACATACTTTGCTTTTGCCCTACGCTATGGGGGACCCACAGAATTAGCATACATCTCTGTGCTGCGACACTGCAGAGATTTGATGAAGATCCCTATCCACCCTCAGAGTCCTTAAATGGCACAATTTGGGAGTTGTCTCAACATCCAGGCAATAACCTTCAGGATGCACCTGGCATGCCAATATCCTTTGAAAAATCTTAAGCTAAACAAAGCAGTTGTGACAAGTGGCCCTACTCTGGGAAACCACATGGGCCTCTGACACAGCTCTGGGAGTCTCTGTGTCCCTCTGAGGGAGGAGGTGTGAGCCTGGGAGCCATGATGCTGTTGACCAAGGTAGAGGAGGCAAGGCCTAACAGAGCCACCTAGGAGTGAGCAGTAATGACCCCCCTAATTGGCAGACTTTGGTCATATATCCATTTCCCTTTTTAGGGAGCTACAATGTAATAGGGGATAATCTCTTGAAGGAAAAAAAAATACAAAGGGGTAAAAGTATGAAAGGGAGACTCATCTCCATCTTCAAAGTGAGCCAGCCGAGGGCCATTATTTTTACATTAGCGGCTAGTTACAGTAGATTGACCAGGGAATGGCGGCGGTCATTAGGAGCTAATCACATTCTTTTCAAACCAAAATTGCCATCTCATTATACTCATCCATTATCAATCTCCGCTTTCCTCTTCTCATTCTCTTCTCCCGAGAGTGCGAGCTCTATTTTTACACTCTTCTCTGAGTGTGGAAATGTTTCCTACTCTTTAACAGTGTTGCTTTTTCTAAGCCAATCATTTGGGGATGTCCCAAAGGATGCATTTGGGGATGTCCTCCTCTCTGGAGGTCTGAGCTGCAGTATTCATAGAATCCTCAAAAGTCAGAACTGGAAGGATCTTCTGAGAAAACCCTTGCCTCGATTTAGAGATCGGCAAAGTGAGGTCTAGAAACAGGAACTGACTTGCCTGAGAATACAAGTTGAGTGAGTCCATCTTCTCCCCACTCCTCCTCCCTCCTTCCCGCCCTCCCTCTCTCCCTCTGTTCCATGGCGACCATCTGGGTGCTAGGCACTGCTCTTAGGACCTAGAAATAACAGCAATGGCCGAGGCACCCAAGATCTCAGGGACTTAGTTCTAGTTGTGGGAAGGTGCAGACAGTAATCAAACAGACAAGATAACTGCTGTTTATAAACCAGTATATCCCAGTGCATTAATGGCAATACACAAGGTGCCAGTGTAGACAGTGCCTGGGAACAAGGGACTGCTTCACATAGAGTGGACTGCACAGGACCTTTTGAAAGGTGACATTTGAGAAGGAGAGCAGCAGCCCCTGACTTCCAGCAGCTGGCGTGGCACTCACAGCTGGACCCTGTGTCTTACTGTTGAACATAAACAGTTTCACTGAATGCCAACATCAGACTCTGAGACCAGGATGGGGCAAGGCATAAATATGACCACTGTGTAATCCTAACTAAACACAGAAACAGTATGAATATTGTCCAAGCTCCCCCCCCCCACCCGCCAAAATGACCAAACCTCCCCCAATCCTGGCTAATAGGAGAGACCACTGCTCCTTTGCCGCTTAGAGCTTTAGCCTCTGTCCAATGTCCTCTTCTTAGAGCTAGGATTTATTAAGGTTCCCAATCTTACCACTGCCTAAAAATGCCCAATCCAGAACAAAGCCCCAAATCACCCAACACAATCCACAGCCTCGGAGCCCTTTCTCACGTCCTCTTACTGAGATATCCTGTAGTATTTAAACCTGGCTTGCTCAGCTCAAGGTACGTTCTTACATGTCCCTCATTGACACACTGGGGCTGAACGCTAAATGATGAGCAGAAGCCAGCCGTGGCAAAAGCAGGGGAAGAATATTCTAGGGCTGAGGGAAGAGCCTGAGATGGAACGAGCTTCGTGTGTTCTGGAGCTCGAAGGGGGGTTGCTCTCCGGGGTCTAGAGAGTAAGAGCGAGCAAGGGATGCAGAGTGTGGACGGGGAGGGTGTGGCGTGTAACGGCGGTCGGTGAACCACCGCCAAGAATACGAGTCGTATTCTACGTCAGTGAACATGCGCTGGACATGTTTCCAGATGACGAGGCTCAGCCAGTACCAGCAGCGTGATAAGTGGCTCGGAGCTCTTGTCTCCCGAACTCTCCCTTCATCCTTGCTGCCAGGCTTCAGAGACTTGAGGATAAATTTCTGATTTGGGGCCTCCTGACTAACTCTCCCTGTGGCTGCCACCCACCGGCTCACCCACCCAGCCTCGCTCCCAGCCACGGAGCTCAGTAAGCCAGACACTCCACGCACCTAGAGAGACCCTGGGATGGGGGGGGAGAGTCATGGGATTTTCAGGCCCTGCTGTGCTGAGTCAGCCCATAGGACTGTGGAAACTACCTCAGTTTCCCCATTTACTACTTTAGTTCCTCTGCTCTAACCAGGAATTGCCCCTGATGCCCGGCTGGTTCCTTCGACCTGTTGGCTTGGCTCTCCTGAGACAGGAGGTCCTTCCTGAAGCTGGCCATCCTTTGTTGCACACTCTTCTTTGTGCCTAAGCTTCTTTCGGTTGTACCCAAATAGTGAAATGTCAGAACACAGAGCTCCCAAGAGCAACTCAGCTGCCGTCCAAGGCTGAGAGTGTCCTGGTCCATTTCCCTTCGCCGTGCACCCCTATCCTTGGCAGATCCTGCCAGCTATGCTGCCCCTCATATGGTTTGACTGCATCCTTGGAGATAATTGGCTATGATGTGCCCTGGGGTGCAGTAAAAGCAGGCCCAGGGAACGCTGACCAGGCACTTCCTGGCTGCTGCCTCGGGGCACAGCCGCAGGCCTACTTTCTCCATGGGCAGGCCAGCCTGCCAGGACTTCCCCACGTGCCTGCCCCCCAAGGCATTCTCTCAGGGGGGACTCCAGAGGTTTCCACCCGGGAGGTGCCCTTTTCCCTGGGTCTTTCATTTTTGCCAAGAATACCTCTTGCCCACCAGCGGTGCCTACGAGTCAGGGAAAAGGCAGGGCTTTCCAAAAGGCAGACAGACTAGAGGGAATATTTTGTCACTCCAAGTCTTTATGAACTTTTCTGAACATTAAGTCAATAATAGGCCCTTCCCATCCCTGCCGTGTTTCTGAGCCTGGCCTGCAGGCTGGGTGGAGGGCAGTTGGCGTGGGGACCTGCACACGCCGCAGGTCCAGCTGCTCTGCCCTACCTGGGACCTGGAGGCAAAGAGGAAGTTGCTACTGCTCTGCTTGGCGCTCAGAATAGTGAGCACTAAGAATGGTTTATAGCTTAAGACGCTAAAAAGAAAAAAACACACCCTTCAGGTTAGGGGTGGGGGAAGGGTTTGACTGTGGCGCAGCACGGGGGGGAATTTTTTGCCCACGGAACTCTTTTGTATCTTGGTGTTTATGTGACTCTGTGCATTTGTTAAAACTTATGGAACTATACACCTCTGCCCCCTCCCAAATGGATTTGATGGTATGTAAATTTTAAGAAATGAAAAACAAATACGCCCATGGAGTTTGGCGATGATTAGTGACTACCCAAGGCAACCGTGGTGGGTTCCCCACACCATGCCTGGTGCACAGGTGTTTGGAGGCTCTTCCTTACCAGTCCTGCCCAAGGATGTGCTCTCAAGCACCCGTGGCTTACTTCTGGAACACACTCTCTGCCTCCCTTTCGTCACAAACATCTAATTTACTGTCATAAGACCAAAGATGGGGGCTCTTTGCAACATCCACCCTGGTTTGCCTTGGACCAAAGGGCTTCCCGGGATGCAGGATTTTCATTTTAAAACCAGGACCATCCTGGACAAAGCAGGACAAATCACTCACCCTAGGAACAGGTAAGACCGAGAATTCAAAGAGTGAGAAAGTTTCATGAGCTGTTGGAGGCTCAAGATCTGGTCTCCACAGAGATCCATGAGTTCAGTAAACACCCACATTTGCTGAAGTCTGTGGCTGGCTGGTGGATGGGAAGGGTCGCCGTGGATGGCTGTACTGGTTGTGCACAATACAAGAGTGGCATGTCTGAAGGAGCATCATCTATTTGGTAGTCACGACACAGTTCTGTATATATTATGAACAAGTATCTCGAGACACGTGCATCTTTTGCTCTTTCACCCTAAGGAGCTATGTGAGTTCCTGGTAGCCTGGCAGGACCCAAGTTTGTAACAATGCCTCTTTCTGTGCTGAAAACCCCATGCCTTAGGGATTATAAATGTGGATGAGGAAGGCAGGAGAGGATGACTAATGACATCTACTCAGAGTGGCATCAGGAGAGCAAATATTATTGCGACCATGTCACTAAATAGACGGTAATTTATGAGTTCTGCTGGGGAAGCCAAGCAGAAAATCAGACGGCAGTGCGATGGGGGTATTTGTCTGTGACAGGAGCTCTGATCAAGGCAGAAGATTTGAGTGTGTATCTGTGTGTAGAGTCCCAGAGCACCATTTAAAAAGCCCCCCATTAAAAGCTCAAGGTTTCTTTTAAAAAAGAAATTTTAGGACCACAGTTCTCAAATTTTGGTAGTCATTCAAACTTCTTAGGGAATTTGGTTAAATGCAGAGGACTGCACCCCGTCCTGTGTCGATGAGCCTGCATCTTAATGTTCTTTTCTAACTCTCCAAGTGATTCTGACATATGTCACAGTTTGAGAACAAGTGTCTTAGGAGTAAGGTAAATGGGAAAAGCAGATTCCTGGGGAAGAGTCAATTTAAATTTTAAGGCAAAATACTCGGTGCCCCTACACAGACAGCCCAGAGATATGAGAGTCTTACTACGTTGGTATGTTTCTTTAAGAAACACTGCCTTTTCCTCTCTCTCAAGTAAATAAAATCTTGGAAAAAAAAAAAAGGGAGGGAGCAGTCTGCTTCTCCCTCTGCCTCTCCTCCTGGCTTGTGCTTTCTTGCTCACTCTCTCAAGTAAACAAATAAAATCTTAAAAAATAAAAATAAATACTGTCTTTTTTATCCTGGATATAACTATTCTTAATCACAAAGCTTTTTGCCAGCACTCTATAATTCAATGTAGGTGATGTTTAGTATTTACAAACTATTTTGCAGATGACTGGTAGAAGAGAGAGGAGTGAGATTCTGCCCCTGCCGTCATGAAGCCTACTGTCTCCTGGGGAAGCTCAAACGAGGGTACGTCTTTTCCTCCCAGCTCTGAGCCCATGATCTGGGGGCTCCGGGCATCCGACTCTAGGCTACTGACTTGTGGTCCCCTCCACGCACTATCCCCATCTCTGTGCATGAGCTTCTGGGTGGCTGTCTCTGGGCTAACAGCTCTTTTTTGAAACAAAGTCAGCCAGAGTGAAGGGAGGGCTGTTCTAAGCCAGGACTACTGCCTTGTTAATTTTGTCCGGGAACACTGGGCAAGGGGTGTAAAATTCCTCTTTATCTCCCCAGCTGGTTTCATTTTTATTTCTCTTCTCATGGGCCGGCATCTTTGTTTCTCTTCCAAGAACTGGTTTGCAACATGTCAACTCTTTCATGTTTCCAAGCCCCTGCATGCGTGGTTCCTTCGGCCACACATGCTTTTCCTCCACACAGCTGCCTTCTGCTTTTCTTCAGCTCAGGGTCTCATCTTTTGTGAAGATTCTGATTGATCTTGGAAGTAATAACTGACAAAAAGCAAAAAGGAACACCCCCCCCATTCATCCTGGGCTGGCCTTACCCACATGCTGCAAAACATTTTAACTGGGGTTTGCTATGTAAGTACAAGGTATAGTAAGACCATAATCTTCCTTTAAAGTAGGGTCTTCATTTCCTTTGTTGAGCTTTCTAACTATCTCTGGGGCTCCAAACAGTGTGAGGTACACAACAGGCACTCAGTAAGTGTTTCTGGCCAAATGGAGTAGAAGCATATACTATCAGGCTGCAGGAGTCCATGCTATGCAGTCAAATATTTCACAGGAGGTGAGGTGGGGACCCAGGGATGGAATAGTCTTGGTCAAGACCATCCAGCATGTCAAGAACAGATCGAAAACTAAGTCTTGATTCTTGGTCAAGGGATTTTTCTCTGGTACCATCTGAAAATTACTCACTTGGTTACAGAGGGCTCTCATATCAAATGCAGAATATACCGTTTGTTGTGTTACAAAGAGAATTATAAGTAGAAAATAAAAATAAGCTCAAAAGGAAACACTGAGTTAATAGTCTCTCCTACGTGAGCTTTTTCCTGCTAGAAAATCTGGTCCAAACCCACATGGTTTGGGCCATCCTCTGGAAATGGTCCATTTTCTCCTAATTTTAACCCACAGGGAGTGGAGTGAAATGAGCAGGTGGAGTCCAGGTCTTCCTATTTTGGTCACTATGAGTTCCCAGAGTTGGAGAACTGCCATGGTTTTCCCTTTCGTGATGGGGGCACCTGCTGCTAATTCCCCAGGCCCGTTCCCAGAATCACTTCATTGCCAAATTAAGGAGGGGGACCAGAATCTCTTAGGAATCACATGCCAGTGGGATGCTCTATGGCTACCTTTATCAACTGAGGAGAGAAAACATTGTGGGAGAAGCAGAAGGTCTACTCTGCTGTTGCTCAGGTGGTTCTGAGCAGAGAAGGGGGCACTGGGGTGTGCTGAAGCATCAGTCTCCACGGTGATGCCCCATGCGAACGCTGCCTGCCACCATCACCCACAGATGACTAGGAGAAACATGGCAACACTGGCTTCAGTCCCCCAGAAGCCATGCGTGCGGCATGTCTGTCCAGAGCTGGAGAATGAACAAATGTTTGCTCTTCATTAGGCTGCACCCTATTCCTCACAGCTGTTCCTTGTTGCCTTAAATAGTCTTAATGGGGCTGTAATAACCAGATACCTTCTGGTCGCCCTACTGGGCTCATCACTCATTACGATGACAGACTGCCTGGATTGGACTGGAGTTAAAATGCTTCCCTTCTCTCCATGACAAAGTCACCTCTTCCTGTTGTTTCGCATCTTCTTTGAGCCTGCTACTCTTCTGACCGTGACGATGCCTTGGCTTACCAGACTCACAGACAACCCCTCTCTCCAGCCAACATCTCCTAGCAATTGTTGTCAGGCTAGGGTTTTTTGTTTTGTAACTAGGGAAGGTGAGAGAATCTGGATTTGGAGAAACAGGACAGGGAGGGGGAAGACTCTGCAGTCCAAGATTAGGGGAGGAAGGCTCTTAGCTTCAATATGGCTGGGTTCCATGGCCTCTGGGAGGGGGTAACACATGCCCCCTGACATCAGATGTGACCAGCAGCAAGCAGATAGAGGAAGTGAGGTGATGGGTCCGGGGGCATGGGCGGGGCATGCACTGGGGATTCCATGGATCACCTTAGACCAGTGTCCCTTAACCTTGAAAGTACCTTATAGCTAACGGGAAAGCTTAGAAAATATAGATCTCTGGATCCCACTTCTAGGAATTCTGACTTAATTGGTCTGAAGAACAACCTGGGCATTGGTGTTTTTAAGGTTTCCCTACATAATTCTAATGTGTGGCTGAGACTAAAAATCTCCAGGCCTCATATTTATATGGGAGGTGCGATAAATTTGCCTTAGGTCTCCTTGAGTTCCTGGGAACTGAGGACCCCTAGTCAATCGTGGTTGCTAGGACTTGAGATGTAACTATGGGGGCGGTAGCGCAGAAAGGGGTCCAATAGGACTATCAATAGGAGGGAGATCCAGCTGGCCTGGACAATTAGTTACTACCTAGGCTCACAAAATATGTGGGGCATAAGCATTTTTTAGATCACTTGGACCGATCCCGTTTCCCTCATTGCATAAATATGGAAATAGAGGCCCAGAGAGGAGAATGACTTGTCCAAGGCCCACCACATACTTAATTAAAGAGATAGGACTTGAATCCAGGCATTTTAACTATACACTCAGAACAATTCATACATGACTTCAAGTCATTGAACTTAAAACACATATACTGAGAGACTCAAGTTTACACGCCAAAGAGCACAGACTGATTTTATGTCTCTACGTGAGAGTGTGTGTGTGGGCTTATCTGGGCTGTGGGCCCAGTCTCCTGGTTTGAGCAATTCCATCTTTTCCTTCAATTAGTGTCCCAGCCGCCTACCCGCCTACCAGCCCCTGGTCTCCCTGCTCTGTTCTATGCCAGACAATTACATCTAAAATGCTAATTCAACTTAAAAAAAAAATGCTGCTCCCTTCAATGGTTCTGCGTGACCCCTAGAATAGAATCCAAACTCCTTAGGCTGACAAATGTCCCTGTGATTCCCCACCCCAGCCCACTCCTTCTGACAATTCCAGCCCCATCTCCCTCCATGCTTTGCACACCAAACATAGCTTGTGTACCAAACTGCTTCTGGTTCTCTTCACTCAAACTGCCATGTATATCTCCACACCATGGCCTGGTCTAGTCTGTCTGCCCAGAACACCCTTCTTTGCCCAAGCTTTGGTTTAGGCTTTATGCCTTCTAGAAAGCCAATGGCCACCCATTCCCAGGCTTGGCTGAAGGTATGCCACCACCCAAGGGTTCTCATAGCACTCTACTGTGACATTTTGCCAAGATATTGAAGTAAACAGTTTATATGCCTGTGTCTAAGAATAGGCTCACAATTCTCCCAGAAGGCAAGGGCTCTATCTCTTCTCAGTTCCTAGAGCCTAGTACAATGTCTAGTCTTTGGAGAGTACTCACACATTGAGCTGAAATTCCACAAGGCTCAGTCCTTGGTTATCATCTCTGTCAATGCTCACTTGCTTCATGACTTTGAACAGTTTATGGCTTTAATATCATCTACATGACAGCAAGTCCTGAAGTCTTCTCCCCAACTCAGGCTTCTTTCCCAAATTCCAGACTCATATATCCAACAATCTACTATCCATCTCCAGGGAGACAAATTCCGTTCAAAATTGAACTCCCAGCTGTTCCACTGGCCCCAAGTCTGTTCTCTCTGTGGCTTCCCCATTTCCTTTAGTGACAACCGCATCCTTCCAGTGGCTCAGATAATAGCCCTGGAGCCACTCTTGATTCCTCTCTTTCTTTCACACGCATGCCAATGTATTAGGAAATCCTGTTGGTTCTATCTATACGATATATTCAGAATCCAACCATTTCTCACCACCTCTAGCACCACACCTTGGTTGTGTCATCCTTGTCTCTCACCTGGGTTACTGCCATGGCCTCGAAACTGGTCTCCCTGATCTTACCCTTGCCTTCCTATGTCTCTTCTCGACACAGTAGCTAGGAGGAATATTTCAAAATAATGTCAGATGGTTATCTGTCTTCTCAAATTTCTGCAGGAGCTTTCCATTTCATTCAGAGTAAAAGGCAAAGTCCTTACAATGACTTATAATCCACTATGTGGTCAGATTCACCTTTATTTCTCCAATGTCATCTTCTATTACTCATGTTTATTACTCTACTTTAGGCCTTCCCTGATCTGGAACTTTCTTCCTCTAGATTTCTTCCACCATGTCTCTGCTCAAACCTTATTTTTTAATTAAGGATGATCTTTCTACCCTATTTAATATTGGGACCCCACTTACTTTATGTCACTGGAACATACCATCTCCCTTCCTTGCTCTACCCTTTCTTTTTCCGTGGTACTTGTGGTTGACTGTATCACCCAAAAATTGTATTTTCTAATATCTCCTGTTCTGCATTCTCTTTTAGAATCCTGCAACTGCCTCTCCGTCCATCAAGAGAAGGAGTCTAATTCCACTTCCCTAGAATAGAAGTCATTATTACTTGCTTAAGACCAATACAATGAGGTAGTAGTGATGCTTTATGATGTTCAAGTCTAGGTCACAAGGGATGACGTACTTTCTACTATGAGGCTCACTATGAGGCTCGCCTTTGAAGCTATGAGCTACCACGTAAGGAGTCCAATATCCTGAGACTACCATGCTGTGAGGAAGCCCAGGCCACCTGAAGAGGCCGTGTGTAGGTGTTCCGGCCAGCAATCCTACTGAGATCCCAGCAGACAGCCTGCAGCAATCACTAGATATGAAAGTTAAGACACTTCCTGATAGTTTCAGTCCCAGCCCTAAAGCCTTCCATGTCAAGGTTTCAGACACCAAGGAGCACAGGCAGACCCTGTTGTGCCAAGTCCAAATTTCTGACCCACAGAATCAATGAGAACAATATACTGGTGGTTTTGTGTCACTAAGATTTGGGGTAGTTTCTAACTCAGCAAATAGTATGTTTCACTGTGTAACATACTACATTATTAACATATTACATTAAGGGAATTGTTAGAAAATAACTTGGTGTTTTTTTTTTGTCTTAATTCACAAATTTAAATTTTTTTGTTTTCTAGTGGCACTATTCATAAGCCACTCCCCCGTATTTGTGAGCATCAGGAATGGTGAAAGTAACTTTCATTCTAATCCAGCATGCATTTGTAAGACATTTTTCTGTCCTCTGGTTGAGAAACTAGAGAATATTACTAAAGAAGTACAGAAGGTATGCACCCTTCATCTGCTCTGACATCAGCTTAGGTCGAGGGTGAAGAGCAGTGAACCTCTTCTCCAAGGCTTTTAATAAAATAAGACTGTTATTTATTTCTTGTTTCTCCTGCTAGAACATAAGCTTCATGAAGGAATGAACCTTTGTCCGTTTTGTTCACTACTGTAATCCCAAATATCTAGAACACTCCTTGGGAATAGTAAATACTCAGCAAATACTTATTGGCCAAATTTATAAGTGAGTATAAAGGTGAACTGAATTTTAGAAGACACAGCTTTGCTAAAGCTGAGAGGTCCTTATTTTTTTAAAAAGATTTATTTATTTATTTGAGAGAGAGAGAGTGCATGAGTGACCATGAGAGGGAAGAAGGGCAGAGGGAGAGAGAATCTCAAGCAGACTCCCCAGTGAGCACAGAGCCCCAGGTGGGGTTCGATCCCACAACCCCTGAGATTATGACCTGAGCCAAAATAGAGAGCCAGACAAGTAATCGACTGAGCCAGCCAGGCACCCCTGAGAGGTCAACTTGCAAGTCAACTTGTCAAACCCACTCGTTTATATGGGGAAAACAAAACAAAACAAAACAAAACAAAAACTGAGCAGGAGAGACAGGCAAGAAAGGACACATGGCATGTTGGTTTGACAGTAGAACTGGAGGCCCAGGAACCTTATGCCTATAACAGGGCACAGTCTTCAAGCAGACCTGTGACTCATATACCCGTTACATAGATTCCAGATATCACGGGAGCTTTGAGGATCAAAGTAATATCCAGCTAGAGTCTAGGAAAGGGGACAGGCACACTGTGGAAAGATTTCCATAAAGTAACGGTTCCCAATTAACCTCCAGTTAATCAGAAAATGTGTTAACTAGAAGCTAAACATCCCAGTTAACTGATTAATATAATTTGAACAGATTGAATGCAAGGCTAGTCTAGTTAGCAATGTTTCCATTTGGGGTCTAAAGGATGGAACAACATGTTTTCACTCTCACTGTAAAAGTAGACCATTTCCATGCTAGAAAGTTTGGAAAATGCAAAAAAGGCGCAAAAATAAATTTTAAAAATCAACCCAAATCCTACCACACAGGGATGGATACTTTCAAAAAAGATATCATTCTGGAAAGAAATGCATGAAAGGAGTCAAACGTATTTGTATTTTTGTTTTTAAATGTTAGACTGCAGGTTCTAGAATAGTGTTTCTTGGTCTTTGACTATTTGTTCCCTTTTCTGGTAAGTCATCTGTCTCCCTTAACACTATGCAAACCTTAGAACAAATGAAATAGTAGGACTGATGACTTATTGAACCATCATGACACTGAATGCGGCTTTCTCGACATCATACTCTCTCCTGACATTCATTCGCTAGGCAGATCTCCAGAGGTGTGCATCAGCGCGTGTGTGGAACACTTTCAGGGGCCGGGAGTATTCAACGAAACCCCTAGGAAGTAAGGCCCAGGGATGGAAGGTGATGAGACCATCTTCTTCAACTATTATCCCAATTTTCCTCCAAAATTTGTAGACTGAGCATATGAAAAATGCTCTTTCACTTGGATCATATTTGAAATTAAATGTATGTTCTCTTGAGCTGGTCATTACTCACACCCATTGACATAAACGTTTCTGTTCTCATAAATGTGTCAAATATGCCCCCTGCCACCGTGTTTTATAGGCTCATAAATTTTTAGGACCAGACAGGCCCCTTAGAAATCACCTTATCCAAACTCTCCATTCAACTAATAAAGAATCTTAAAACTCAGGTAGCAAGATGATATGCTAATGTCACACGGTTTATTGTACTGGAATGTGGCTGTCTGGACCCCCAGTTTAGCACAATTCCATGACCTCACACAGCTTGTGGAATACTGCTTTGTAAGCTCTTTCTCAGAATATAGTCTGAGAGATAAACTTAGTCTGCATTATCAAGAATTCCAAATGTGTAGAGTCTGAGTCAATGCGTTCCCACTGCACACAGTGTAACTGAAGCAAGCATATTTGGGGCACATGCTGCATGTGAAAAAAAAACACCCACAAAAAACTAGTACATAGAACTCAGAGCCTGGCATACAGTAGATGCTCCAAAGATATTTTGGGAAGGACGGAGGAGAGGGAGAGAGAGAGGAAAACGAGAATCAAAGAAAGAGAGGCTTGTTTTCAGAGCTGGCTTTGGGAGGAGGCTTGCAAAATTCCTCCGGGGGGTGTGAGGTGCTCTGTAGTTCAGGAAAACAGCTTAATGAGTTTCTCCTCCTATTTTATTTTATTCTTTGCAAAAGGTGAAGCCTAATGGGCAAGGTCTGAAACAAAAGGAGGGAGACAGAAAGCTGAGTCGTTCTGCATAATAGCGAGGGGGGTGTAGGAATTCTTTTCCAGGCTGCTGGGAAGAAGGAAAAAAAAATAAAAAAAGGAAAATTTTGAGGACACCACAAAGGACTTTTGGGAGGGATTGGACAGACGTTGTGTCAGACCAGAACCTCAGGAGAACTTCTATTTGAGAATTTCCTGTACTTTGCTGCAAACCTTCTCTCTTATTCCCCAAACCTCAGTAACAACCACTACTCACAAAGCCCTTTGCATTAGCCACGCTCTGGGGAGGGAGGAAAGGGATGAGCAAGGGTGAGGAGACAGTACAGACAGAGGGAAGACAGCAGACACCAGAGGTGATAGTGACTTGGTGGGGGTGTGGGATGGGTGTTGAGAACACAGCAGAAGCAAAATAGCGAGGCCAGAGGTGACTATGAGCAAGCAGGTGTCCCAGAAATAACTGGCTTTTTTTTTTTTTTTTAAACAGGTGGGTTGGGGTTTGAGCCGTTCTGTCTTCCTCTTGTAGGAAGGTATGAATTCAAACTGATCCAGTAGGTCTGGATGGGGACTGAGATGTGTCTCTCCAGCATGCCCCCAAGTGATGCTGACGCAGCTGGTCTGGGGACCATACCTAGAGTGGCAAGGATTTAGTACCCATAAAACCTTTGCCCCCGGATGGTCTCTTACCTCATATTCCTCCTTGAACCCGTAGCCCTGGCCTCTCTTCATCTGGGTGATGTGCTGTAGCAGGTCAGCCACCCGGATGGCGGGCTGGAACTGGTCCCGGGGATAGCTCATCTCCACGGGGTCGCAAGCCCGGTAGGGGTGAGTCTGGATCGTGAGGGTAGGCTGGGACAGCTCCCCACGGCTGCCATCTGCTTCAAAGAGAAGGAGGCAAAACACACATCACTTATGAGAGTTTTGTCCTCTGTCCTCCCTGCCTCCCCCAGGGCAGGGGGAGCTAATTCAGGACTCAGGTGATCAGGAAGCTGCAGCAAGAAGAGAGATGCAGCTTTCCTCCCACGGCTGTGGTGGCTGATTCAGAAAATCAAACCAATGAACCAACCAAAGAACACAACAGCCCTTGGTTTGTTTCTATTCCAAAGGCACCTATCAGTGGAGCAGAGACAAAATTCCAGGTTGGCTGTCCTCTGTTTGTCTCAGTCCTTGTCAAGGGTGGTCTCGACTAATCATGGCCAACCCCAGAACAAGTGAGAGGCCAGACAGCTCTCTAGGAATGAAGATGCCTGGAAATCACCTCTGGTGGCTGCCTGTAAGTAAGAAAAGCCCCAGGTGGCTGTAGATCAGAGCCACATGTCTGCTCCTGGTCCATCTGCCTACATCCTTAAGAGGAACTGAAGCCAGTCTTGAACCCTCCTCAACCGACAGCAGGAACCCTGACCCATTCAGCTGCTCTCTCCAGCTGTGGGCTCCGCAACAGTGATCGCCTTCTGCTCATGGTCTAGTTTCCCCACCGCTTAACACTCTTGATCCAGGAGTGCCAGTGAACCTACCTGGCAGGTGAGGAAGCCCAAACCTCTTCCTTCTGTCCCACCAGCTACTTCTCCCAGGCCTGGTTCCTATGCCCCATCTCCTTTCTCAGATCTGTCCTTGACAGAAGATCTGTACTCTCCTTGGTAATAATCTTCATACCCACTGAGCTGTTACTACCCTCTGCTAGCTTGGCCACTCTGGAAACTAACCTATTGGGTTTAGATGTGAATCCCCCTGTTCCCTTGGACCAGAACAACCACATTCTTGCCCTACCAACTCCCCGGCAAGCATACACTACTGGTTTTTCAGGGCCAGTTGGTCACTCTCACAATCATCTAGGCCTAGTTTCCCCCACCTCCTCCCAGAGACACAGACAGTCTATGCCCTAGGCCCTCCTGGTGTGGCATGCACGAGGTTGGAACTGCCATATTTGATGCGACTCACCCCAGCGTTTTCAGGTCCTGCAAGGTACCCATGTTGTCTCCATTGAGCCTATACCATGTTTACTCCCTGGGAGGCTTTAGCATACATTCCTGACTTTCTACAACTTGTCTTTTCAAAATTCATGTTTCCTGTAGCTTGTCTGTCACTCATGTCACAATAATCCCCCAGACATTGGTTCTGTATGTAAAAGTGAAATTTTCTTTGTGACAGCAAGAGCAAAATTGTTCCAAGCAAGTAAAGGATTGCCAACAGAAAGATCTAGAGTGCACAGGTTTACGTACAAGGGAGAGGGGTCTTGGTGAGATGTTAGCACAGCTTTCCTGACCGCCCAGAAGAAAAATTCTGCTTACTTCTTCTCCCGGGATTGTAGGTAACAGGTAGCACATCTTCACCTGCATTGTTTAAATGTAGAGCTTTGCAAATATGGGTGTAGCTACCTCTTTCCACCACACCCACGGGATCAGGAGCCAGATTTATTGAGAACTCACTCCCAACATCCCAGGGACTGTGGTAGGCACTGGCAATGTGCAGCACGCAGATTTCACCCTCAAGACGTGATAGTTTGGTATGGCAGACCGACCAGAAGAACCATCTGAAGCAGGAGAACAGAAGCTGGGGAAGCTAAGCACATGGAGCGAAGAGCAAGGAGGCTGGGGTGGAGAGAAGGTGGTGGGTGGAAATATGAGGGGGCAAAGCTGTAAGAGATGATGAGAGGTAGGTCAAGGAGGCAGTAAATGGGTGAGAATCTCCAAGCCAGTGGGAAGCTGCTGAAGGCTTTTAAGAATGCCTCTCTTTAAGGACACAATATTTTTTTGCAGGTGTCCCAGCTTTCATAGATATGAAGCCTCCTTCCAGGGAACATCACTCCTGTGATGCTATAGTGGGCTTGGGGATGGAGATGGGGCACTTGAGCTTGCTTCTCTAAATGCTGCACTTCACGATCCCCAGGAGAGCAGGAGCTGGAGTCAGTGCCCAGAGCCCTGTGAGCATCTCCCACTTAAACCACCAGCACATATGGGGACAGATGTCTTCCGAGACCCATGGTCTCCCAAAGGTCCTGGGGCGTGGACTGCCCGGGGGGTCGGCTCCCTGGCAGGGACAGGCATCTTGGGAATGGGCACCTGGCAAATTTTGTGAGATGCCAAATGTTCCCCAAACCAATATGGATATTTTCCCTAGACAAATTGCTAGACAGACTGTAAACTCGGTGTCAGCAAAACCAACACTGGAATGGAAAACAAATGCATTTGAAATTTAACAACTTGTATCGCTTGTAACATTTGTAATAATGTCAACGCTGGTGCTAATGATGCTACGAAGACTCAGAACCAAGGGGCTTTCAAGGTTTATTAATTCAACTAGTTGGACTCTCTTTTCCAATGTATCTTACCTCACCTATTCCCTTATTAACCTCCGATAACGCAGAAGTGATGCCTTTTATCACACCCCATTTCACCAGACGCACTATACTTAATTTCCCATCATTAGGTTTAATGAAAACCCAATTTCACAACTCACTTCTCTCAGGAACCTACAAGTAATGCTACGTTTTTATCAGCCCCAATTAAAAAGTGTTATGATGTTCCAATTCGAGAGGGAGCCTTAAAAGTAATGTGCGATTCGGCTGCTAATTCAACAAGGGCGCTAGAATTCACATGCTGCTCGTAAGATGTAACTCACACCAGCTGGCCCAGGGAGAGAACACTGCTCATTTTTCTCCTCACCAGACCCTTAATTTTCATGCCATTTCAACTTCCCATGTATGGGTCTTGCATGTTTATTTATTACACAATCATATTTTGGGTGTCTTCTGCACCTTTTCTATAGCTGTTGCCCAAAGCCTGTGAATTCTCCCTGGAACTCCTGTGGCCACCTGCAAGGGGCTTGTAGGTGATGCATACAAGATCCCCAGTCACCCCTGTCCCTCTACCAGTTCTCCTCCCTTCTGGACTCGACCTTTCTATTTTTTTTTTTTATCCCCCTGCTACCAGCCATTATTGATCTCCCTCCAGCTCCAGCCACATATTTCCAATTACTTGCTAGGAACTGCCACTCCAACTGGTTAACACACATTTACTGAGTACCTATATTGTGCAAAGCATGGCGTTAGACACCGCGTACATACAGGAGGTTGGAGGAAAGTGTGTTCAGAGGGAGATAAGCACGCCATAGCCCTTGCAGGAAAGAAGAGATAAGGTGTGTATAAACAAGTCTAACAAAGGGGGGAAGGGACAGGTGCCCAGGAGATGGGAGGGTGATGTGCTGTGGAGTTGGGAACTCCAGAAATGTTTCTCAAGCTTTAGGCACTCACATCCCACCTCTGTGGTTTCACCATAACTATGTACAACCTGCATCAGCTCTCTCTGATAGAACTTCCCATGATGATGGAAATGGTCCATATCTGTGTTGTGCAATATGATAGCCACTAACCCCAGGTGCCTCCTGAGCATGTGACATGTGGCTAATGTGACCGAGGAACTAAATTTTAAGTTCTGTTTAATTTTAATTAATTTCAGTTTAAATATCCACATGTGGCTTATGGCTACTATATTGGGTAGCATAGATTTAGAGAAAGAAAAAGGGAAATAGCACTTGAGTCAAACAGTATGGCAGAGAGGTCCATGGAAATATAATGAAAGCCATATAAGTAATTTAAAATTTTCTTTTTTAAATTTAAATTCAATTAGCCAACATAGAGCACATCATTAGTTTCAGATGTAGTGTTCAATAATTTTTCAGTTGTATTTAACACCCAGTACTCACCACATCACCTGCCCTCCTTAATGCCCATTACCCAGTTACCCCATCCTCCCACCCATCTCCCCTCCAGTAACCCTCAGCTGACCTCGGCCACAGCAACTTCTTGCTAGACACATCTCCAAAGGCAAGGGGAACAAAAACAAAAGTGAACTATTGGGACTTTATCAAGATAAAAAGCTTCTCCAAAGCAAAGGAAAGAGTTAATAAAACTAAAACGCAACCTACAGGATGGGAGAAGATATTTGCAAATGATATATCAGATAAAGGGCTAGTATCCAAGATCTATAAAGAACTCATCAAACTCAACACCCCCCAAAAATCCAAATGCAGTCAAGAAATGGACAGAAGACATGAACAGACATTTCTCCAAAGAAGACATCCAAATGGCCAACAGACGCATGAAAAAATGCTCCACATTACTTGGCATCAGGGAAATACAAATAAAAGTTTCTTATAGTAACATTAAGTAAGGTAAAAGGAATAAGTGAAATTAATTTCAAGAATATATTTTATTTGATCCAATACACGAAATAGTATTTCAACATAGAACCACTATAAAATTATTAATAACATATTTTACACTTTTTTAAAAAAAGATTTTATTTATTTGAGAGAGTGAGCATGAGAGGGGAGAGGTCAGAGGGAGAAGCAGACTCCCCACTGAACAGGGAGCCCGATGCAGAACTCAATTCTGGGACTCCAGGATCATGACCTGAGCTGAGGGCAGTTGCTTAACCAACTGAGCCAACCCAGGCATCTCTATTTCACACTCTATTCATACTAGGGTTTTGAAATCCAATGTCTATTTTGCACTTACTTTAGTGTAGTCTCATTTCAATTCAGACTAGCCATATTTCCAGGGCTCAACACCAATAGGTGACTGGCAGACGGTGCAGGTGGACATAGACTCATCCAGAGCCAACTCTGAAGAGAGCTGATTTAGAGTTACAGTGAACTTCAAACACACCGATCTCGTGGAAGGGAGATGTAGCACAGTGCTGCCCAATAGGGCGTTTTATGACGATGGAAGCATCCCACGTTTGTGCTATTCAAGATGGCAGCCCCTAGCCTCCTGTGGCTATTGAGCAACTGAAATGTGGCTTGTGTGACTCAGGAACTGAATTTTTACTTTACCTTAATTTCAATTTAAGTTTAAATAGCCACACGTGGTCCGTAGCTACTGTACTGAAGAGTGCACATCTACATGAGTATGTCTTAAATTTTTTTTTGTCTTAAATTTTTTAAAAAATCAACTTTCTACATTTTTAAACTTTACTTCATTATGAATGATAATAAGACGTAAGATCATGGGTGCAATATGCCAGGTTTGTTTCATGCTCCCTAAAACATTTACCTATTTCAAAAACAGCCTGACCATGTCCTGCAAGACGAGCATGATCTTGACCAAGAGACTACAATTTCTGAGCTCAGGGTCTTCAGCTATAACATAGGGAAGGTCAGTGTGAAGATTTGGGGAGACACTGCAAGTGTGTGGACAATGCCTGGCTTCTATTAAGCCATGAAGAAACATGGGCTGTTCTGATGTTGGACAAGCTCTGCTGCTCGGCATGAGAGAATCTCAGACCGGCGAGGGTATCTGGGAAGTGTTTTAGGGCTTCCCTCCTTCTTTCCTTCACGACACACTCCATGGCCATCTAAATATCTTATTCCATTCCTGCTGCTACTGCCCTAGTTCGAGTCCCCGGGACATGACTGTACCATCAGGTTCCTCATGGGTCTTTCTGTCTCCACGGCTCTTTTTACACAGCTTTGATCAAGTCATTCATCTTAGCAGAAGCCTCTACAGAGTCCAGACAGAATTTCTTCGCTAGCCAACCAAATTCCTATAGTCTATTTCCTATTTCATCTATCACAGTTCCTCTCCATCCATGTGCCCATTAGGGCAGGAGAGCATGAAGAGTGGTTGGGTAAATATCTGGAGACTGCTTGCTGAGAGGGGAGAGTCTGAGCTTGGAGAGAAAGCTTGAGGTGGGGATGAGTCTGGCTCACCAGCTCAGAGTGGAGACATGATTAGCACAAACAGTGGGCGCTGTGGCAACGGCAAGTGTCAGGGTCAAAACATGGAATCTGAAGACAAAATCTGGCCTCAAATATGAACCTCAAAACCTTCTAGCTACAAGATGTCAGATAAGTTACTAAGATCTTTATTTGTAATTGGCATTAGAGGTGGTAATGACCATCATCATCATCTAAGAAGGTCACTATAGCAGTGAAATGGGATCCATTGGAAGAAGCCTCAAGGTGGCACCTGGCCAGCAGGCAATGCCTTGTCCCCCCCATTCCTACCAAATATCAGTAAAGCCTCGAGAAAATAAACTTGTAATAGCACTGAAATCTAAGTCTGTGAACCAGCCTATCATCGGAATTTGGGAGGAATATCCATTAATCATGTCGGTATCACACTGCCTATGTGCATAAACATGAAGACTTCATTTTGTCAAGATTTCTTAAAAATCTCTGAAATGGTATAAAATCACCTTTCACCTGATTCAACATAGGGGAATTTTCCCTCTAGAGCTGAAAGAGATTGCAGTTTCTTTCGTGAAGCATCAGATGAAGGAGTTGGCTTGTGTTTAGGAGCCATGCCATAAGAAAAATGTATTCTGTATTTCTAAATTCTGGACTTCAACTAAGAGAAGTGTATAGATTTGTGACTCCTGAGGCACAAGAGATCCACACCCCCATCTCATATCTACTCGGGATGGCTCTCACTAGATGGAACAGTAGATGAACTAACCTTCTCTCCAAATATGAACCTTACAAACAGTCATAACCCTTCCAGACGTGGCACGTGGCAACCACTGCTCTGTTTTCTGTTGTAACAGTTGCCTTTTCTGGAATGTAAACCTATATGCAATCATACAGTATACCATGTTTTGTGACTGTGTTTTTTCACTTAGCAGGAGGCTTCTGAGGTTTTTCCATGTTGTTGCAAATAGCAGTAATTTGTTCCGACTGCTACCAACACTTGTTTGGCAAGGTTTTATTAATTGTTGGTAAATTTTATTAACTTTAGGCATTCTAGTGGTTGTATAGTAGGATCTTATTGTCATTTAAATATGTGTATTTTATGTACCTATTTTACATTTTTTTTTCTTTCTTCGGGTGAGGTGTCTGTTCAAATCTTCTGCCCATTTGTTTTTTTAAACTGGGTTATCTTATTATTGAGTTGTAATCGTGATACAAGTTCTTTATCAGATATACATTTTGGAAATCATTACTCCCAGTCTGAGGCTTTCCTTTTTATTTTCTTAATAGTGTCTTTTGAAAAGAAAAGGTTTCAATTTTGATCAGGTTGAATTTATCGATTATCTTCTTTCAAGGTTTCTTATTTTTTTTGTCTTGTCCAAGAAATCTCTGCCTAACTCAAGGCCACAAACATTTTCTCCTATGTTTTCTTCTACCTTTTGTCTCTTAACTCTGACCAAATGCATAGGGTTGAACTTGTAAAACTAATAGTAAGTACAATGCCACCCCACTGTGCCACATTTTGTGGAGCTGAAATGGACATTATTATATACTTGGCCACTGACACTGATGACAGACTTACTTGAAGTAACACTAGGGTGCCTGGGTGGCTCAGTTGGTTAAGCGACTGTCTTTGGTTCAGATCATGATCCTGGAGTCCCGGGATCAAGTCCCACATCAGGCTCGCTCATCTTATGTTCTCTCTCTCTCAGATGGATAAATAAAATTAAAAAAAGTAACACTAGCCTGAAAGATAGAAAAGAAATGCTTCACCTTTTCCTAATTTCCTTTCCTGGGCTCCAAGAATCAAAGACTAAGCCATCCAACACGGGGACCTGGGCATTTCTGAGACCTTTCTTCCCCTCAGTCACATTCCCTGAGGTCTCCGACGCGGCAAAGGCGAAAGAAGGTGGATAAAGACTTTTATACCCCAGCAGCAGATTTAGTATTGGAAAAAATTGGCAGAGGAGCAGTCATGGGGAAGGTGACTTCTGGATTCACTCGCTCCTTCCGAGGAAGAGATTAATCCCCCTCTTTGTGAGGAGAACATGAATTCCTTCCTCTACAGCAGTCACATCAGATGGAGGGATGGTATCAGACAGTCTGCAGAGGGATGGGGGCTCTGAACATCCATTACTCCTCCTGCTTAAGCCACAGGAAAAAGGCTCCCACCAGCGGGGTAGTGAGGACAACAGTGAGAATCTGTCTGCTCTGTTTGTAGCAAACACTAGTCCCGGCAAATCTTTCCTCCTTTTTTAAAGGTGAGTAAACAGAAACAAAACAACGTGGTCTTAGAACAATTTATCCTACTAAAAATAAGGAGAATGACACTCTGAAGGCTGAGAAAAATGTGATTTTCAAAAGAGAAAAAGCAGCTAATGTTGACTATTTTCCCAACCACCACCGCCTACCATCTTCCTTTCTGGCAGAGCCCTCAAATGAGTTTCGGCGTCCGCACATTTTCTACGTCACTCAGGTGGATGACCCTATTCCTAGATCGAGTGGCAAATCCTGATTTCCTTAAGCCAATCAGGTGCTCTTAACCTCTTTGCCAATTTTTCAAAAATTTTTAGTGAGATAGGAGGGGGTTTCTATTAAGAGACTTCTAGGAGAGTTTCCCTTACTTCTAAAGTTATTCCAGTGGCCTCTCTCTCTCCCATTGGACATTATACCATTTGTGGGTTTGATGCTTGGAACTGCTAAAGCAATCCTAGATCCATGAGGACAGTCAAGCTGTAGGCAATGACGTGGCAAAGTGGGGAGCTTATCAGGACGTGGGTCCTTAAGGACACTCTCGGGCATGTCATTCAACCAACACTGGAGCCTGCTCTAACTCTTGCCTTCCAGTTCTGTGAGCGAACAATTAATGTATCGTTTAAGTCAATTTTCCCCCCATCATTAGCATCTCAACCTACCCAGCAGAAAACAGAAATGCATTTAGACTGCATGCACTTTGTTGGAAACAAAACTCAAGAAAACACAGACGAATAAAGGAAGTGAATGATGAAGGAGAACAGATTTTTCAAAATGTGGGTCAAGAAGCAACTAGGAAAAAAATCGCTGGGTGAGGAAAGAGAAGATTGTAAGGAAACCACAATGCAATGAGCATCACTAAAGTGGACACTGGAGTCTGTAACGAGAATAAGCAACAGGCAGAGACTTGAGGTTTAACCTGCAGGGGACTGAGAACCAGGAGGCTTCCATGTCCTATGTGCCTATCTGCTCATGCGTGCTCATGTGTTCAGGCACCAAAAAGTCATTCTCAGAGGATAGAAAACAGGCACAGAAAAGACAGATAACTGGTGTTACTAGAGAAGAGAACAGAATAAATGACACAGAAGCAATAATAAAGGATATTTATAAAAACAGCTCTTTGGCAGAATAAAAACCGCAATCTTCAGATGTAAAAAGTTCTCTGTGCACAACTTAAAAACAGAACAAATCTCCTGATGCTTCTGCTTATGGATGAAGAAGCACTTAGATAAACATCTAGGCTGGAAAAAAAAATGGTTATCTAGAAAGGAAAAGAAACTATGCTAACTCTCTTTTCTGTTGCCCAAACGCAAATGCCAGAAAGTAACAGAAGAAAGTTTTTGAGGGAAAAGGCCGTGACCCCCCAAATTATACGGACATATCTAAGAGAGTGTGTGTGTGTGTGTGTGTGTGTGTGTTAAAGCCGAAGGTATCAGTTAGTAGAATAAAAACAAGACAGCTTTCAATCAGAGGCAAAAACAAAACAAAGCAAACCCTGGACCTCTACCATGTGGTCCACAGTGTGTGGTCCACAGTTAGAGGACTTGGGTACTAAACAAACTGCAAACATAGCAACATTTCAAAACTTCCTGTCCTGACAAGCAAATGAGAAACCATGTTATGGAGGTATTTTCATAATCCAAGACACACGGATTTCCCCAGAACCAAACCGCTTCCACTAACAATGATCTCGGAGTGGGAAAATAAAATATAAAGACAAACTATATGAGGAAGCTCATCCCTGAGATGGAGAGACAGAGGACATGGTACACGGAGAAATATGCCTCCCGAGAACTGAAAATAACACAGCAATCAAAGAGGTCATAAAATAAATACATTTAGATTGATTAAAGAGAAAATGGGAGGACCTGGAATCACGGCAATAATGCAGCATATCACGGGAAAAGGAGGAGTGGATCTGAGAAGTACAAGCTTCACTTCAAGAGATGAGAAATCGTCAAAGTAGAAAATAAGTAAATATAAGAACAGATGTATCTGGAAGATAAACACAGAGGCTGAAGAAAAGCAAAAGCTGGCTCTTTCCTTCGAAAACATCAATAAATTAGACAAACTTCTGCCAAACATGATTAAGGAAAAAAAAAAAAGACACAAATAAGCCACTTGGCAATTGCTAGAAATTGGTGGAGCACTTTTACCGCACGCTGGATCGGTGAGTGAGTAAATGCCCGGGAAAAGCAGGAAGCCCATCTGAAGACGCAGATGGATGTGACCGGGGCCCGAAGTTCTGGATCAGCCCATCACCAGAGCACCAGCTTTTTTTAAACACCAGGTTTTATTTTGAGATGACTGTAGATTCACATGTAGTGATGAGAAATAATGCAGAGAAGTCCCTTACACATTTCCTGTGGTTTTCTCCAACGTTAACGTCTTGGAGAGCCACAGCACCCGATCACAGCCAGGAATCGGACGTGGACACAGTCACTGAGTGTAGCCAGATTCCACCCATTTTCCACGCACTTGTACATGCAAGAGTGTTTCCTTGTATACAACGTACGTAGATTCCTGTGACTACCACCCCAGCCAAAATGCAGAAGCAGTGCAGGCACAAGGATCCTTCACCTAAGAAAACACTAGCCTTTGAGTTCCTCTCTTGTCTCTGGCTAAGGGCTGGTTACTGGATCCTGGGAGACTATGGCGGTAACAAAACAAGAAGAATCTCTCGGTGAGGGTGAGATGTTTCCTGATGCTCCTATATAGCCCAGGGGCTCACAGGGCGGCCACAGTGGCTCTTCACGCTGTGCACTGTTCAAGGCTGGAATGTGTCATTCATGTGAGAGCCTTGCTCCTGTGACCTACGCCCTGTTAATTAAGAGCCGCCAGTCTTTTCCTGAGTAAGTGACTAGCGATTGGATTCACTGTGTTCATCTTTTGTAAATCATACAGTAGAAAGGCTCACCTATATGGTCAGAAGGGAAAGGAAGAAGTGAATTGTTAGTTTCTGGACTTAGTGTCCAGAAGGGGCCAGAGTTAGGAAGGGAGACATCTGTTCAGGCTTTTTTCTGTGGGTCAGAGGATTGGACCTGTGATGAGTTTTGTTTCAAAGGAATGGACTACTTGAACTTTGACTAGCAGGAAAATACTGCATAAACAGACAATAAGATATGTATCTAAACACTTCTGTAAATGGATGATAGAGTATGGTAGAAAAACTGTCTGGGAAAGAAAGGGTTTCTGGGGAGTGTATTACTTGTCAGATGAGAATGGTGCCTATAAAAGAAAGAAGAAAATGCGGTCACATAATGTTAGAAAGATTAATATTATTGTGAAGTTCTTTAATATTATCAGCAAGAAGTTCTGTATATGGTTCTAGCATGTTAATGTAAATAGAATATTCAAAATAACTTCGAAGAATGTTTGGTCAGTTACTTGAAGTAGAAATAATAAAGAAAGGGAAATCGCATAGTTTTGATATCCTTGCCAACACGAAAAGGAGTGACATTGGGATGGCTTTAGAAAGGAGTTTGAGCAGAGGGAAAGACTGAGGTCATATGAGGAAAGATGTAAGTCACACATAGACGGATTGAGCTGCAAGCAGAAGAATCTTCAGATGGGTCCTGCAGGTCATTTCTGTGTTTGGCAGAGTGACAACCAGCATAAATAAAAATAAATAAAACTGGGTATTGATAGAGCCATATTGGATCACCTGCCCCCATCCCAAAACCACTGCTTAAAGAAAACTCTGGGCTACAGATGATGAACTTAACCTCAAAGTACACCTTAGTTTGTTGGGATTGCTAGCAACTGGGACACTCTTCCACCTTGAAAATTCTGGAGTGGTTGAGGAATCTGAGTGATTCCAATTAGAAAGGCTGAGAAACTCCCATCATTCCCTGAAGAGAGCAAAGTAGTGAAAAGTATAGACCTTAATAAAACACACCTGAGTGAGAACCCTGACACCGTCCCTTACTGGCTGTGTGACTTTGGGCAAGTTACTTAACCTCTCTGAACTAGTTTCCATAAAAGCTTTCTGGATGATATCGCTGAAAAATACAGACAGAAAGGGAAAACCAAACATTGTGATTTATAGTTGTGAGAACACATCTGAGGTCAGCACAAAAGAAGAAGGGATGGACATGGCGGGCCTTCTTATATGCTACCCCTCTCTTTCTCCATAACATCTGAAACAGTGTCTTCACACTTCCCTGAATCCCCTCCTGTTTCTCCATGTTCTGTTCTCTACAGTGAGGCATGAGAATTGTTCAGAAGTCCAAAGCTGAGTATGTCATTTCCCTGCTGAAGCCATTTATGGGCTGCCCACTGCCCTTCAGCTACATTCCCGATCATTAGTATGGCTTCAAGGCTCTGACCGGTCTAGTTTCTACCTCTCTTACCTGCCTCATCTATGTCCCTCTGCCCTGTGCCTGCTAGGTCACAGCCATGCAAGTTCTTGTCCACCTGAGAACCTGTACGTGATGTGCTATTCTCCTGGAATGGTTAACCCTCTTGAACCTTCTAACGCCAAGTGGACTTCTAGTCATCCTTCCGAATTCCGCTCAAAAGCAACTTTCTCTTCTAGAATAGACAAACTGATTGTGGTAGGAAAAAAATATCAGAACTGTGGTCACCTATTGGGTGGAGTGGGGGCAGGGTTTGACCGGGAATGGGCATGAGAGGTTTTCCTGCCCTGCCTTTATATTATTAGTGGTTTGGGTTGCACAAGTGTATGGAATTGTTGAACTCATGGAATCGAAAGCTTAGGATATATGTATTTCTTTGTACGCAAAATTTTACCTCAAAAGAAAAAATAGAACATGGATCCTGCATTATTGATATGCACAGCACAGTATTGGGGGAAAGGGAAGTGTACTGATGCCTGAAATTTCCTTTGCAATGAACAAAAAATCAAGAGGGAGTGAGAGATGGATTGATGGGAAATAGGTGATAAAGAAAAAATGTTAACAGTAAAATTTAGGTGATGAGTAGATGAGTGTTTACTAAAAAACAAACAAACAAAACCAACTACTAACTTCTATGAATGCTTGAAGATACCAAGGAAAACATTCCTGTCTGCCCCTCTCGCCATCTGAGAGTATCATCTTAGATCCTAACAATATCACCTTCATGCATCACAATGCATCTTCCTGATCACAGATGTTAGCTCCATGAATTACAATAATTAATAGTGATTAATAGGTTGAATAATAGTGAAATTATTTAATGTCTAGCATTTAATTATTTAATCTAGGGTTTAATCTAGTACTCAATTATTTAATGTCTTCGCTAGACTGGAAGGTCTGTGAAGGCATATGCCATATCTCTGTTGTTTCCTGCTGTATCTCTAAGATCTAGTGGTTGCTCAGTAAATATTTGTTTAGTAAGTATACCTGCCACTCTATAATCCATCCTCCATCTTGTTGACAGACATGATGCCTGTTTTCAAGGTTCATCTCTCATGCCTTTTTCCTTCTATGGTGAGAGTAGCAAGGTCTTCATTTCCTGCCTCAGTTCCATCAGCCTTGATGGGTGCAGGGAGCAAGAAGCCACATTTATCCCAAATGCATTTCTTCCCCAGATAGGCTACTGGTGATTCTAGTTATACCCAGATCCAATGTGCTTCTCTAATACTGAAGGTTGTCAGCTTCTCTCTAACTCCAACTTGGGCTGGACATGACCTAGAGTTTCTCATGGTCTCCACGGTTGTGCTCATACTAAAAATGGCCAGCCCAGCATTTTGTGTTGTGCCTGCGTCACTACACTCCACGACCCCCATCCTCATAGAAAGACGTGTGATGGGAAGAAGAAAACCTTAAATAATGCCCGACACCGAAAACATGGCTTGTCTTATTTTCTCCCTCTCATTCATCAAAATCGTAATAAGACAAAGGTATGCAAAACAGTTGCAGAGTAATACTTAGCTAAACTAGAAAAACTCAATTTTGACAGGTTTTACAATCTTCAGGCTGACAGGTGACTTTGTCTTTCATTGATGTGTAAGAAAGAGAAAATGAAATGACTAAACTTGTCTGGGAGAGGAAATTTAAATGTGCAACAGATGTTTGAAATGAGTTTACCATTGTACTGGGTGGATAGCAGTCTGCTTTCTCCATTTCAAACTATGCCCTGGATACTTAAGTAGTTTGTGGATATAATAAACCACTGAGACAGCAGAGCATTAACAAAATGGGAATAGCACGGTTTTGGTGTTACAAGACCTGAGTTTTCATCCTGGTTTTGCCACTGAATTGTCTTGCACGATTACTTTCACCTTTGTGGATCTTTTTTCAAAAAAAGAATTTACTCATTCATTCATTCATTCATTGAGAGAAAGAGAGAGAGAGAGTGAGAGAGAGAGAGAATGTGCATGCATGCAGGGGAAGGGAAAGAGGGGGAGGGAGAGCAAGAGGCAGAGAATCTCAGGCAGACTCTGTGTTGAGCATGGAACCAACATGGGGCTTAATCCCAGGATTCTGAGATCATGACCTGAGCTGAAACCAAGAGTCAGATGCTTAACTGACTGAGCTATCCAGGTTCCCCAGATTTGTGGATCTTAACTTTAAAATCAGGGAGTTGGATAGACCACTGCTTCTCAAAATCTAATGCACATTATCTGGAGATAGTATAAAATGCAGATTCTGATTCAGAGGGCCTAGAATATGGCCTGAGAGTCTGCATTTGTAATGAGCTCCCAGGAGATACTGATAATGCTGGTCCGTGGACCTGTACTTTGCATAGCAATAGATTAGAAGATCTCTCAAAGGAATTTCCAGTTAAATATAATTTATGTATTAACGGTCCTAGAGTTGCTTCTAAGAAAAGCAGGGGCTCTTGGATGGCTCATTCAATTGGGCAGCCAATTCTTGATTTCAGCTTGGGTCATGATCTCAGGATCCTGGGATCAAGCCCCATGTTGGACTCCTCACTCAGCATGGAGGCTGCTTGACATTCTCTCTCTCTGCTCCCCACCCTCTACTCAGACAGAGCGAGTGCACTCTTTTTCTCTCTAAAATAAATAAACCTTTACAAGGCAAACACTATCATTTCTGCTCTTGAATGATATGAATGAGTGAATGAATGAGGTACTATAGTTTAGTACTGTTCAAAACCTACCAAACAAAAAATATCAAGCAACCAGAGCGGACGGCCTTCACTCTGGAAGAACAGAGAGACGACAGTTCTCTCATAAGAGCTAACAAACCTGTGTACCAAATGTGTGAACTAAGCAATGCATAAGCAGTGTTGTGAACTAATAAAGCACATCACAGTTTAGTCTAGCAGCCTTCAGCTGCTGAATTACAGAAGTTAATCCCTGAAATGGCAACCTACTTTGTTTAATACAGTGGATCCCAATCCTGGTGCTCCACAAGGGTCACTCAAGGAGCATATGAAATAGAGTTCCCTTAGCTTCACACTCTGGACCTAAGAATTCAGTAGCTTTAGTTTGGGCCAGTCATGTTTGGGAACTACTGTTATAACCATATGATGGGAGAACAGGAAAATGACTTGGGGCCAGAAAGGAAATTTTGACTCAATTCCTGATGAAAAGATGGTAAAGAAGAGCAGCTCCACAAGCCAGCTTCTCCAGAATCCCAGTGGCATCTTCTCATGGTAATGAAGGTGTACAGGTCACAAGAGAATCGCTGTTTTAGAAAAGCAACCTCTGAATAGACGGGTAAAACTTTAAGGACCCCTGAAAGTTGCATTGAGAAGTTTTCAGTGTAGTTCATTTTCTTTTCTTTTCTTTTTCTTTTTTCTTGTCTACAGTAATGTATCAGAAGAACTGGGGTTAAACGCTGGCTCTACTATTTATTAACCAAAAGGTTTTTGGTAAATTATTGTAACATCACACAGGTCAAGCCATGTAGTAGTTATCTATTGCTACATAAGAGATGACCCCCAAACTTAGCAACTTAAAATAACAAACATCTACCACCTCACAGCTTCTGTGGATCAGAAATCCGAGTGCAACTTTAACAGGTACTTCTGGCTCAAGGTCTTTCATGAGTTGGTGTTTAAGCTGTCTGCTGTGACTACGGTTGCATCTGAAGACTCAGTGGGGGGAACCCAATACCATGTGATTGTTGGAAGACTGATTTTCTCATGGGATTTTGGAATTAGGGTCTCAGTTCCCTGAAGGCTGTTCGCTGGAGAACTCCCTCAGTTCCCTGCCCAGTGGATCTCTTCATAGAACAACCGCCAACATGGCAGGGGCTTCCCCCAGAGCAGGTTAATGCAAGAGTGAGAGAAGGCACCCAAATGGAAGCCATGGTCTTTTTATAACCTAATATTGAAAGTTATATCCTAATACTTTGTCATATTCTATCACTACAAGCCAGTCCCTAGACCCAGCTGCATTTAAAGGAAGGGATTTTTACATGAATATATAACAGGAGGCAAGAATCATTGGGACTATCACAGAGGCTGTTAACCATGAACTCCGATGTCACTCCACAATGCCTTTGTGAAAACCCCCAAAATAATGTAAATAAAAGGGGACTTATAGACATTACAGCAATATATATGTATAAGAGTATAATAATTTATTTCGAGGAGTCCAGTGAAAACTCTCCAGCTAATTTTTTTTTTTAAGATTTTATTTATTTATTTCGCAGAGGGAGAGAGATCACAAGGAGGCAGAGAGGAAGGCAGAGAGAGAGAGGGGGAAGCAGGCTCCCCGCTGAGCAGGGAGCCCGATGCGGGCCTCGATCCCAGGACCCTGAGATCATGACCTGAGCTGAAANCTTTAATTCTTGCAAGGTTCTAAATAACTCTCTCTACACTTTTCCAAAGATTTTCCCACCATCTGATACTTCAAGAGAAATAAATGGTTTAATTTTCCTTATAACATGAATTGCCACTGACAACAATCTTTAATCATTAAAGAGTTAACAGTGCATTTTGAATTGCTTTACCCAGATAAAAAATTCATTCCCTAAGTAAATGAATTAGCCACATAATTGACAGTCAATTCCAGTAATAAAACACTAATTAAGTGATTCTGCTAAGTAAAAAGTACAATGTGATGAATTTGCTAAACAATGGCCTAACTAATAAATTTTCATGCTAAATAAATGGCTTGGAATGGTGACTAAACTCTCACTATGTCTAGGGTCAGTCAAAAAAGCAACTGTGCTTTTAGAAAACAATGACAGAAGTGACAGTACCAGCTGACATCCTTAACAGCACTACACTGGGCTCCTTGCCAAGCAGGGACCAAGTGAATAAGTGTGAATGGGATAGATGTACTAGATTCGGGGATGGGGGGGGCAGGGAAATCACTACGGGTATGGAATGGGTGAGTAGCCTAAATGAGAACTTGGAATAGTCTATATAGTCAGGTTGGAGTCATAGCACCACCTAGTATTGGGCAAGCGGAGGCAGGATTCAATGTTAGACCTTACTAGGCTAAGGTCAGAATCAGCACCAGGGAGAGATCCTGGGAGCAGTGGTTTCGGGAGAGATTTCTATAGATGGATCTATGTTTTATCATGGACAAGGAAGCTGAAGGTTATAAAGTTTGCTCTAAGCTTCAGAAGGCTAGCATGGCTGTGGGACTCAGTCCTCCTAGGTATAAGGGTATGTGTTGTCCTTTAGAAGCATCCTGGGTTAATCACATTTACAATGGTGCTTTCTGGAAGGATTTAGAGTCAGAGACATCTGTGCTTCCCTTGGGCTCCACTCATTTGGTTTTTCAAATCCTATACAATAAAGAACAGTACAAACTTTTCATCACTAAAATCTTGTTCTCTAGACCCTTGAGCTGGAACTGGGCCTTGGTTTCCTTGCTTTTCCTTGAACACATCAGGCACCTTGGAAGCCTCTAATAGGAATATCCTTTCCTGATTTTCCCAGACATTGGGATGATGCATAAAGAAATAAAGTTGGAGAAGGGTAAGTAGTGACTGGGGTGGGGAAAGAAAAATATCAGAAGCACAAAGCCCTCTGGAAGAAAAAGAGAAGATGGGCGCCTGGGTGGCTCAGTGGGTTAAAGCCTCTGCCTTCGGCTCAGGTCATGATCTCAGGGTCCTGGGGTCGAGGTCCGCATCGGGCTCCCTGCTTGGCAGGGAGCCTGTTTCCTCCTCTTTCTGCCTGCCTCTCTGCCTACTTGTGATCTGATCTCTCTCTCTCTCTCTGTCAAATAAATAAATAACAAATCTTAAAAAAAAAAAAAAAGAAAGAAAAAGAGAAGATCATGAGACGAGGGGCAGCAGGGGCCACATAGTATTTCTGAAGAGTCCTCCTCTTTTCCGGGGCTGCACTGAATGATGGAGTCCAAGGAAGCCAGTATTTGGTGATGAGGCCTTTTAAATTAATTATTAAGACAAAGATACCAAGATTAGAGTTTCCAAGAAATGGAGTTTCAAAGTGTACCCCATATATCTTTCTCAGACTAGTACAATGGTCTCCCTTCTGGTTTCCGCATTCCCACCATGGGATCAAAACCTGAGTAATCTTAGTCACCTCCATGCTTAAAGGTTCTTGTTTTTCCAGAAACACACAAGAACAATTAGTCGAATACAGAACAGTTAAAAGTGAATCACTGTGATCCATCTTGATCACAAAATTGACACATTGATTCATTCAACAAACACTGATCAAGCATATAGTATATGCCAAGTACTATACTAGTCTCCAGGGGTACAGTGGTAGACAAATACAGGAGCAGTCTCTGCACTTGGGAGCTTATAGACTAGTGAAGAAGGCAGACTTGAACCAAAGAACTCTTCAGTGAATAAACATTTGGGTACATGATACTTGTGATACACGCTGAGAAGGACTAGAACACAGTGCTAGTAGAAAAAAAAAGTCACTGTTTAGATAGGTGATTGGGAAGCCCTCAAAAGTTGACAGTTCGTCACAGATCTGAAGGATAAATAAGGGCCAAACAATGAATGACAGCAAGAATATTCTGGGAAGAGGGAATGGAATCGTGAAAGTCATGACGTTGGGAAATACTTAGTATTTTCAAAGCACAGAAAGAAAATCAATATAATTGGATTATAGTGAGAAATCCAGACAGTGGTCAAAGATGAGTCCGAAGATACAGATGGGAATAAGATCATTCTAAACCTTGTAGCCCATGAGATTCATTTTAGCTTCATCCTGGGAATAATGGGAAGCCAGTGTCAGGCTTTAGCTGAGCAGTGGCGTGGTGAAATTTGCATTTTTTAATTGCAGAACATGCTAGGCAAGTAGCTATTTTATACGTAAAGCATAATAATGATATAGAATTATTAGGCAACCTTCTGCTGATGACAAATTTGAAAGGACAGTGATCAGACAAAATAAGAAGGGTTATTGATGAGAGAGCCCAGGGACGATTTGCAAGTGCATGCATTTGCTAGAGCACAGCTGGCTGAAGACCAGTGGAGAACCACATAGGTCTTCACCGTAGCAGCAGCAGAAGTGACTCTGCTAGTCTGGAATGACTCTCTTCCTTTCTGAGCCTGTCACATCTGTAGATCTGAGGGTATTTCCTCCTACCTAGATCAAAGACCCTGAAGATGAAAGGGGTTTTCACTCTGGAAAAACTGAACTGACCAAATGAGATATTAGCTGAATAAGGATACTCATTTAAAAAACCAAACATGTCCAAGTATTTCAGGGTATCAAACCATCAAAATACTGACTGATCAAGAAAATATGGAGCAAGGAGGAAGTTCCTTCCAATCAGTACTTCTGGATTTAACAACAGTCCCAGGAATGGAGTGTCACAGAGTATCCATTCTCTTATCACCTGCTTCATTACAAAGAGTTGGTTACACTAGTTGGGTTGTAGTGACTATTAACGCTGTAATCAGGTATGTGTGTATGTGACTGTGGGTGTGGATGAGCATACAAAATAAAATTTCCATGGGCACCACTATTTTGTGCTGTCAATTTCCTTGAATCTGATACACGCAGAGACAATACTAACTTTTTACTGGCTGTATTAACTACCACTCCGATAACATTCTCCTCATTGTTGCTAGAATGATCTTTCCAAAATTAGACTCAACCCTGCCCCTCCACTTCTTAAGGTCTGTGTTAGCTCCTTGCTGAGAACATAACAAATTTCCAACTTGCAGGTTTTCAAGACCCTTTAAGACACAGTCCTTGAAGAAAAAAAAAAGACACAGTCCTTGATTACCTTTCTGAGTTAGTCTCCCACCACTTAATCTCATGGAACGAATGCTCCAAAAGTTCAGAACACTCCTAATTACAAGTCCAGAAGAATGGACTTCCTGAGAAGAGGGTCAGGGTTGGCTTGACTTCAAGGACAATCAGCACCTTGAACAAAGACCCCAAGTTCTATCCCCACTCTTCGCATTTTCTCTCAGCCCTATGGAGAAGTTAGCATTACTCACTGTACTTTAAGGGACACATTTACACTTACAAGGAGCTACACAAGAGAGCAAAAGGTCTTTCTAGATTTTGAAAATCTTCAGAGATGCTGCTAGACCATGTGCTGGTAATGGAAGAGTTATCAATCTATCCAAGGTAGACACTGGAGATCTAGAAAATATTCCTATTCTTGATTATGTTAACCAAGTAGGCTTTCTCACACCTCTGTGCCCTTGTGCTTGCACTCCCTTCTCTTAGAAGAGTGAGGTGGTTTATCTCCAAGATGACCACCACTGATTCCTGTCCCTTCTGCAGGGCTGGCTTGGTGACTGGCTTTAATAATGAATGATAAGCCACGGAAGTGATGCTAGCCATTTCTGGCCAGCAGAAGTAATGCCTAGCTTTTAAGAGACTGGCATTCCTCCTTAGCCTTCTTGGAACGCTCATTCTGGGGGACAGCAACCATCGTGCAAGAAGTCTGAGTGCCCTAAGTGTGCCGTGCGAGAAGGGAGCCCGAGTTAGATGCACAGGGAGAGAGCAACGCCAGCTATAGCCCCAGATGTTCTAGTCATTGCAACCCAGGGCTCAGATGTGCAAATGCAAGAGCTACTTGGCCATTCTATTCCTGGCAGATGGCCCTTAAGGAAGAAGTCAGGCCCCAGACATATGGACCTCACATAACTGTCCCAGTCATTCCCAGCCATTAAAGTCACTCCAGGTGTCTCCTCATTTTCACACAGACACAAGATATCCCTGCTATGCCTTGCCCAAGCTCCCGGCCCACAGAATCGTGAGCAAAATACAATGATTGTTGATTTAAGCCATTAAATGTTGATGTGGCATGGTATGACAAACCAAAGGACAATGACACATTTCTCCCTTTCTGTCCTGACAAACTCATACCACTTATCATTTAAAATTCAACTCCTCCATGTTTTCCTTGATTTCTTGATACAGCCTGAGAAGCCTAGTTCCATTTCCTACTGATATTCTATCAACTCACTTTGGCTTCTTCTCACCTAGTAAACCAACATTGTCCATACCCCTTCTTTTCCCCTAGTGAGTTTCAATAACTAAAGAAACAGCTCAGCTCCCAAAACAAGGGGTAGAAAGAATCCACTTCTTCATGACCATAGAAATTGGATCCACGTTAATAGGTGCCCATTGTCAGGGCGCCTGAGTGGCTCAGTGGGTTAAAGCCGCTGCCTTCGGCTCAGGTCATGATCCCAGGGTCCTGGGATCGAGGCCCACATCGGGCTCTCTGCTCAGCGGGGAGCCTGCTTCCTCCTCTCTCCTCTCTCTCTGCCTGCCTCTCTGCCTACTTGTAATCTCTCTCTCTGTGTCAAATGAATAAAT